>JAUKNK010000076.1:0-572500 GCA_030765055.1 Mantis religiosa | reverse complement strand
AAATTTCTTGCTGACTCCTTTCTTTTGTAATTTCCACCACAGTGCTTCTCTCACTATTGTATCAAAAGCTTTTTCAAAATCTACAAAAAACATTTACACATTCTCTCTTTTCCTACTTGTGTACTTATCTACTATTGTTGTAATAATTAGTACATTATTGTCCTTCTCCCTTTCCTGAATCCTGATTGAAATTCCGATAGCTTCTTTTCTGCCTCCGCCCATCTTTGCAATCTTTCAGACATTATTCCTGTGTAAATTTTCCCTAATATTGCTAGTAAACTGATCCCCCTATAATTTTGCGGTTTACTAATTTCTCCTTTGGCTTTGTAAATTGGTGTACTTATCTACTATTTTTACTACCAATATTTAATTTAATATCCTAGGTTAAAGTATATGAGACATTTGGAAGGAGGCAAAGTAAATCAAGAACAATTATGATTGTTGGCAACCTTTTTATAAGAACACCTGTGCATGTTTTCCCTTTTTGTTTTTATTAGCATTATTGTTTAAAACTGTGTAATTTCTTAGCTGGAGTATATACGTATGTCACATTTTTGTTTCAGTGAGATAACATTGGAAGTTCTAGGTCAAGAACCTGTTGGAGCCTTCATGGTTCGTGAATCCACTACAAAGCCTGGTTGTTATGCACTTTCTCTACGAGTTCCAAAGGATTTTCAACCTACTGGCATAGCACATTATCTAATAATGAGAACAAACAAAGGCTTCAAAATAAAGGTACCTATATAAAATACCAGAGGACAATGTCAGAATGTCAGTACTAGCTATATAAAATATCCTACCAAAATATGTATTAGCATCCCAAACCTGTTGTATAACTGGCAATTCTCCTAAGCTAACCACACAGTGGGTTGATGAATTCCTTAACTACATCATATTTGGAGGAATTTAGTAACAGTGGCATCCAAATTAATTCATAAAATCATTTGTAGTCAGTTTATCAGTAAGAAAAAATTGCTCAAAATTAAAGTAGATAGTCCAACATTTACCAGAAATATGTGGGCTACCACAAATACATAAAATATGAAAAGCCATGAGACCTATTACTAGTACCACAAATGTCCCTGCATATAATTTGGCCAACTGGTTATTAAACACTTTTCCAATAGTTTCCCAAGGTTTGAAAGAGCAAATTTATAAACTTCTTTAGACCTAGTAGGAAAAAAAATTAGGCATAAAGTTAAAAATGACAAATGATTTTATTTGATGTTGCATTATTACTGCTAAGCATACCAACTGAAGGACTACAGACACTGTTAAGAAAATGACTAAATACAATAGAAATGGAACCAGCAGAAACAGAAAAATACATCTCATTAACAAATCTATGCCTTTAAGAAAACCTCTTCAGCTTTAATGGTAAATACTGAAGGCAAAAAATCAGGGCTATCTATGGACAATTCACTTTTGTGTTTTTGCAAACATACTTCTGTGTTCATTTAAAACACAGTAACATGGCTTTCCTATTTATCTTCAAGGTTGGTACCGATATATTGATGACAACTTTGCACTGGTTCCAAATAGACATCTGGAAGATGCATTAAAACTGGTGAAACTGGAGGAAAAAACTGTCAAGTTCACAATAGAAAATGAAGTTAATGGACAACTTTAGACTTAATTTTCATCAGGAACACAAAAATAAGATTTGGAATTATTCAAGAAGTCAACACAGTCAGAAAGTTAGATAAAAAATCATAGCTGTAACCTGATTATGCATAAATATGCAATAATAAAGAATCTTACACACAGATTAGTTTACGTACCCACGGATAAATCATAATACTACAGGGAACAAAACGTACTTCACATAGCAGAAAAAAATGGATACAACAAAAGTCTAATATTTAAGACAATTAAAAAGGCTAAGCTGAAGAAAACCATTAAGAAAGTAAGCACATTCATTAAAGAAAAAGTGAGCAACAGCATATTCATTGGATTCACGTACCATCCAAAAAAATTTAGTAAATTCAGAAACATCCTTAGCAAATAAACTATCTAGGTACCTATAAACAGATTCTCAGGAATATAATTGACAAATTAAACAAAAAAATGAAATTCACCAATCACTATATCAGGAATATGCCAAATAAATTGTAAGGATTGTAAAAAATTCTATATAGGATAAATTAAAAGAAACCTAAAAACATAGTCAAAGTATGTACAGTTTAGAATATGATAGCACAATAAATTAAATAACCCATTCATTAAGATACTACAAAACTTCGGTAAACAAATAGTAGTACAATGGATTCCAGCACATGTAGGATTGACTGGAAATGAACAAGCGGATATACTAGCAAAAATACGCACACACAACAAACGGACAGAAAACAAGAATTTATCTTTCCACTCTACCAAATTACAAATTTGTAGTAAAATAGAGGCATTTCAACAATAAGAGTTTAAAATTGCAAGTAGATACAGAAAAAAAAATGGAGTCTCATTCTGGAAGACAAGAAACATATTCCTGATTACCAAAACTAATGGCAATATTTCAACTAACTACTGGTCATGACTGCTTAGCTGCACACCTTCATAAGAAAAATATATACATAATACCCCATAGTGCACCATCTGTAAATTTTCAAATGCAATTATGGACAAAGAACATTTACTGCTATGCCAAGCAATTCCAAAAATAGAAGGAGGCCTTTACACACAGCTAACATGTTATTATTGGGTTGCCAGGCAGAGCATGTATAAAGTCCAAGATTCAGAACATTAGCAGCAGCAGCAGCAGCAACAACAACAACAACAACAACAACAACAACAACAACAACAACAACAACAACAACAACAACAACAACAACAACAACAACAACAACAACAACAACAACAACAACAACAACAACAACAACAACAACATTTTAGAATCACCAGTTGAAACAGAAAGATAAATCAGCAGTAGCATTTCACTTTTGAAACGAAAACTAAAGTTGACCCAATTTCAAAATTATTAAAAGGTGTGATAAACTCTAACAAACTCCAAAATTGGGAGAACTGATTAATAAGCTTTAAAGTTCCACCAGTCAACAATTTGACAAGGAAGTTAACTCTCCCGCCACCAGAAAGACAACTGTAGGCAACAACAACAGATGAAGTCAGACCTTTAACATTGAAAGTGGAAGCAACAGCTCCCAAAACTCAAATTAAATGATAAAATATAAGTGAAGGAGTGCTGAAAAGCTGACTACAAATAGTTTTAGGAATTATAAATTCCTGAAGTAGTTTTAAATAAAAGCATTATTAAAAGTAAAGCTAACTGGATTAGGATGACTCAGTATGTGTTTTAATATGAATTTCTGTTTAGATTTCGTTGACATATCCTACATCATACCATCAGTCTTAGTAAAGCGGAGTATTTTTCTCAGTATTTTTGTATAACCAATATTGGAGCAGTTAAACTTTCTTAGTTATGGCCTCTCTGTGTTGTTTTCTGCATTATCTGAAGTCTATAGTAATTAAAATACAAATAAAACTCTTAATTGACTTGTGTAGTTCAGTTTCATTTACAATGTTGGAAACAATACCGGAAGTCTCCAAGTAATCGATTTCATGATTCCTTGAGATACATGTAGAAAAACGTAAGCATGAGAAAATCACAATATACAGGATGATCCAAAAAAACACCGACAACACTAAGTATGTTGCGCAGGACAGCAAACTGATCGTTATTTAAGAAGGACCCAATGTCCGGAAATGCACGGTTTGGATGCTGTAGAACATCAAAGTTAGGGAACCGGGCGGACGAAAATCCACGTGCGCAAGTTTAGTGTCAACATATTGCCTGGAATAATTGCTTGCCATATTATTGGTCCATATCTACTCCCAAGCAGACTAACAGGATCGATCTACCTCGCATTTCTTAGAGATAGTTTTCATACCTTATTGGAGGACGACCCACTAAACTTTCGGCAGGTAATGTGGCTGCAACACGACAGAGCTCCAGCACACTTTGATAGAATTGTGCGGAATCAGCTAGACGTTACACACCCAAATCAATGGATTGGTAGAGGGGGGGCCAGTTCCATGGCGAGCTAGATCACTGGATCTGATACCACTGGACAATTTTCTGTGGGGTAGTATGAAAACCATGGTGTATACTAATCCTTTAACGTCAGAGGAGGACCTCATTGCATGAGTACATGGAGCGATTGCCATTATATCAGGTCAACCACACTTATTGGAGCATGTACGTGGAGCTCAGCACCGCCGATGTAGGCTCTGCATTGACATAGGAGGTACCCAATTTGAACCCCATTTGTAATTTTAAATTACTTTGGCTGCATACAGTTTGTTCGTTGTATTTGTGACATGGACAGTTTGGTCGTCTACTTACAACTGCTGGCCTTACAAGTTTAAGTTGTAAACTGAACACAGTCCCAGAGTGGTAATTTTAAGATTGGGTAAAACAACAGCTTCGTGTCAGTAGATTTACACGCAAGTAAAAGAAATTTTACAGGAGTAAATTCTTGCTTACCAGTGGTACTGATTGTCATCGGAAATGATTGTTAACAATTGACATCATCAATAATTTAATTCATAAACCCTCCCCCAAGTATTACTATTAGCTCAAGAAATAAGCCTTTAAACCAGCACAAAAATATCATGCTACTGCATTGAAAATACTAAAAGATAATACTCATAAAAATTTGTGAAATCCTGTACCTGAGTTTGCAAAGGTATACCTATAAGTTTCAATAAATGATATTCTAATCAAGATGAAATGTATTAGACAGGCTTGTCTAACGATTCAGACATGTTTCAAGCTAAATCTCAATGTAAAGTTGCATTATGTGATGAAGAAAGTTTTCACATTAGGCAAATTTGTGCTTTGCTTTGGAAAACTGAAGACATTCAGTTTCTCTTCTTTTGGCTCCCCTCAACATACCAATTCGTGTTCGGCATAAAGTTGTTGCAGGGACTGATTTTTACAAGGTTTTTGAAAGTAGGATAGTATAGTATTAATACAAACATGAATGACTGAACTCACCTGTTTCACACGAGACTGACAAAAAATTACTTTCCCATCTGTGCTGAACGATGGATCACCATTTATCCACTGTTTAAGAAGTACACTTCTGTTGCTTCTCTCTTTTGGCATATTTGCATAAGAAACTGATCTATGTGTGCACTTGAAACACTGCTTACAGAATGGGCTTTCCATTCCCACATAAAGAGTGGTCATTTGTCAATCCATTGAAATATCATTTAGCTGGTCTTTGCTCCTCGTCATTGAGTGAATTCTAAGATTTTTCCATGACATCATTAGCGCATTGTGACACATCTGTAAGATAGACACCTACCTGGCTAAACCCCTTTTGTTATATCCAATGTGCAGCAGTAAGAAATTTCTCTTGCCCAAAAAACTTCACGTTAAAACCAACAGATGCAAAAATGTTATCGCAAATTACAATCAGAAGAAATTGGCTAAAAAGGCAGTTTTAGGCACTAATAAGCACAATAGGCACAAACGTATGAAATAGGCATTTATAGGTACAATAAAACTAAGAAACTGGGCTAATAATTGTAGGAAACGTGCTTATAACTTAAAAGCCTATGTTTCTGAACAAAGGAACAAAGTAGGGAATAATCTGCCCCCTACATATAACATATCAATCTGTAGATCCCATAGTGAGTTAAGTCAGCTTAAGTAAGCTAGTCGATCTAGGATGTAGGTTATGTGAAAACTACCTACCTTGTACATATTTGCAACGAGAGAGAGAGAGAGAGAGAGAGAGAGAGAGAGAGAGAGAGAGAGAGAGAGAGAGAGAGAGAGAGAGAGAGAGAGAGAGAGATATGAAGTATAACTCCTATGTAGAATATTCAGAGCTAAGAATTACAAATTAATGTTTCTTACATTTAAAATGTTTACAGATATGGTAACTAAGGTACTCATATTTAGTGTTACAAAACTACTTCACTTTTTGGAGCAAAATAAGTGGTACAGTTATTGTCTTGCATTAATGAAATTCTCTTCTGTATAGAAGGTGTCAATAATATATCCTTCTAATGCTAACATGAATTCAGTTTTATTAGCTTCCAGCTCATTTATACATGATAGAAGGGAGTTAAGAAATACTATACCACTATAGCAGACTTCTTTCTGGAATACCTGTAGGTTACTTTCTTGGAAGTGTTGAAAACAGTGTTGTTATGATAAATTAACTTTAAAGAGAGTCGATTAAAGACACTAGACAACACTTACTTTTAAATTTTTCCGGAACTAGTTTCAGAGGCTTTGCCTCTATCATCGGCCGGCTCTCGACTGATTCTTGTTGGTGTAGCTGACGATACCTTGTCACAGGTCTCCTCTGGTGGCGGCTCAAGGAACTTGCTGAACAAATCCTTCTGGGGGATGTCGAAATTGAATACTTTGTTCCTATTTTTTGAAATGAAGATTTGTTCCCATGTGGATAGTTCTTGTTTTCCTGATGTATGTTTCAGTAGTTTTGGTTCTGGATTTATGTTGTGGTTTTTTTCCCAAAAATGTGTGGCAACTGCTGATTTTTCTAATTGTTTATATTTTATGTTTCTAAAGTGTTCCTTTGCTCTTGTTTCTAATTTCTTATTGTTTTTCCAATATAAATTTGACTACAGTCATTGCATTCAATTTGATATATACCAGATTTTTTGTTTGATGGAATAGCATCTTTGATGTTTGAGCAAATTAGGTTTTTTAAGGAGAAATGGTTGACTGGTGCTAGTTGAATATTTTGTTTTTTGAAGACTTTTTTGAATTTATCATAGGCCCATGGATGGTAAGTGAATTTTTTGAAAATCATATTAGTTTCTGTAGATGAGAGAGTTGTGGTTTCCTTTAGTAGCTTCTTCTTTTTTGCTAAGTTCACTTTTTTGTCCACTAATGATTTGGGAAAGTTATTTTTTTGTGCTATTTCAATTATTTTGTTGTATTCTGTTTTGTATTCTTCTGCTGTGAGAGGGATGTGGCAAAGTGGCTAACAAACAAATTCAATTCATTTCCAAAATTCGACAGCCTAAGCATCAAAAACACCTATGAACTTATAGAACACATTAAGGATACGGAATTAAAAGAAGAGGACACACTAGTCTCATTTGATGTTAAATCACTGTTTCCCAGCATACCAGTTAATCAACTCCCACCGTTGATAGAAAAATGGCTCAAATCACTTGGAATGGCATCATCTGAAATTTCAGACTACATTGAACTAACCAAATTATGCATAGAACAAAATTTCTTCCAGTTTCAAACAAAATATTATCACCAAACTTCAGGGTTAGCAATGGGCAACCCACTATCACCCTTCCTGGCCGATCTGTACATGAGTGCATTAGAAATAAGGATCAACAAAGGTTTCCCTTGGATGTTCAAACTCTGGCAACGATATGTAGATGACATCTTTGCAATAGTACCAAAAAAACACATCAGTGATGCACTAAAACTTTTAAATATCCAAGAAAAAAGCATCAAATTCACTGTAGAAATAGAAAAAGACGAGCATTTACCATTTTTGGATCTAAAAATAATGAGGAATAAAAACAGACTAAACTTTGGCATTTACAGAAAACCAACACAGACAGACAACTACATAAAAGCTAATGGCTACAACCCAAGATCCCACAAACAGGCAATCTTCAATAGTTTAGCACACAGACTGGTAAACATCCCTCTCACAGCAGAAGAATACAAAACAGAATACAACAAAATAATTGAAATAGCACAAAAAAATAACTTTCCCAAATCATTAGTGGACAAGAAAGTGAACTTAGCAAAAAAGAAGAAGCTACTAAAGGAAACCACAACTCTCTCATCTACAGAAACTAATATGATTTTCAAAAAATTCACTTACCATCCATGGGCCTATGATAAATTCAAAAAAGTCTTCAAAAAACAAAATATTCAACTAGCACCAGTCAACCATTTCTCCTTAAAAAACCTAATTTGCTCAAACATCAAAGATGCTATTCCATCAAACAAAAAATCTGGTATATATCAAATTGAATGCAATGACTGTAGTCAAATTTATATTGGAAAAACAAAAAGAAATTTAGAAACAAGAGCAAAGGAACACTTTAGAAACATAAAATATAAACAATTAGAAAAATCAGCAGTTGCCACACATTTTTGGGAAAAAAACCACAACATAAATCCAGAACCAAAACTACTGAAACATACATCAGGAAAACAAGAACTATCCACATGGGAACAAATCTTCATTTCAAAAAATAGGAACAAAGTATTCAATTTCGACATCCCCCAGAAGGATTTGTTCAGCAAGTTCCTTGAGCCGCCACCAGAGGAGACCTGTGACAAGGTATCGTCAGCTACACCAACAAGAATCAGTCGAGAGCCGGCCGATGATAGAGGCAAAGCCTCTGAAACTAGTTCCGGAAAAATTTAAAAGTAAGTGTTGTCTAGTGTCTTTAATCGACTCTCTTTAAAGTTAATTTACCTGTAGGTTATTAATTGAACATCGGTTATGTTCACACTACCTCACTTAATTTTGTAAAACTAGTACATATTTCAGGAATGTTTGCCTCCATCATCAGCTGACAACTGCTAGTATTGCTGTTGGAGCTCCCTGGTGGTGGTGATATGAACTTGCTGAACTGTTCTGAAGGAGTGAATTTGAAGTTCATAATTTGATCCTTGTTTTTTGTAATGTAGATGTTTTCTATGCTAAGAGTCCGGTTCAGTATTTTGCTTTACTAAGAAGGTTGACTTCCAGGATAATAAAATGATGGTTATTGCAAAAGTACACTGCTATGGCTGATTTTTCTGTCTGTATGTACACTAGAGTCCAAAAGTTAAGCATAATTCGGAAAACAGAGAACTAAAAGGGAGAAAGGTGAGCGAGCGCCATTAAACGTTACCACAATGTGTCTCTCCCCTTACTGTTATTCTCTGATAGGTAACCAGAGCAGCAAACCAATACCAGAATATCAGACCCAGTGCGATCCCTTATTGTTTTCCCATTGTGAATAGAGTGTAGATTTAGTTAATTGATGGGAAATAATCATTTCTCCACACTAGCCGTTTATAGGCTAAGGTTTTTGATGGATAGAGCCAACATGAAAAATTCAATGCCAGGGCTGGAATTTGAACCACAGATCTCCTGGTTTCCGTCCAGTCACTCTTAACTTTTGAGCTACCATGGCCAACGCGCCGTCCTGACATTAAATTATCCATTTGACTCATATATTTCCCCGGTAGACCACTAGGGGCTCTCGCATCTGAGATACACCATTTGTGGCGACTTACTATTGTAAGTACTTGAGTCCCAAGCTTCATCATTTAACTTTCATTATTTTAGTTAATTAATGGAAATTAATCATTTCTCCACACTAGCCGTTTATAGGCTAAGGTTTTTGATGGATAGAGTCAACATGAAAAATTCAATGCCATGTTAAGAGCGACTGGATGGAAACCAGGAGATCCATGCTTCAAATCCCGGCCATGGCATTGAATTTTTCATGTTCACTCCATCCATCAAAAACCTTAGTCTATAAACGGCTAGTGTGGAGAAATGATTAATTTCCATCAATTAACTAAAATAATAAAAGTTAAATGATGAAGCCTGGGACTCAAGTACTTACAATAGTAAGTCGCCACAAACGGTGTATCTCGGATGCAAGAGCCCCTAATGGTCTACCAGGGAAATATATGAGTCAGATGGAGAATTTAATGTCAGGACGGCATGTTGGCCATGGTAGCTCAAAGGTTAAGAGCGACTGGACGGAAACCAGGAGATCCGTGGTTGAAATCCCGGCCATGGCATTGAATTTTTCATGTTGACTCTATCCATAGAGCGTAGTTGCTTCACAAAGTGCTTACGAGATATCACTAATATGCCACAAAGTCATCAACTGAACCCTGTTTCGAAGGGTGGAATCACCGGACATCTAGAGGTAGGTCAGTCACAGAACACAGTCTCTTGGGCCCTGAATTTGCCACAAAATGTCATTTGCAGGCTTGGGTGACAGTTCCAAGAAACAGGAGGTGTTTGTCGCATCCCTGTACGTGGTTGCCCATGGCTCACAACGCCACAACAAGACCGATATTTGACCATAACAGCATAATGACATTGGAAGATGATCCCTAGGTAACTGTCTTCCAAGCTTGCAGCTGACTCAGGCATTCTAGTTTCAAGGCAAACTGTATACTGGAGTCTCAGGGCAGTCGACCTCTATGCCAGACATCCATTATTCCACACAATAATCTGAAGAGAACGTGGAACCCGGTTTCATCCCACCAACATTGTGGAAAAACACCCATTTGGTGGTGGTGGTGGTGGTGGTGGTGGCATAGGTATACTTGTGTGGACAGGCATAATGTTCAATGGACGTGCAGGTCTGCACATCTTCGATGGTGGCGCTGTGAATGCCCAGAGGTACAGACTTGAGGTACTAGAACCACATGTGCGACCTTTCAAGGTGCAGTTGGATCACACTTCATCTTAATGGATGATAATGCTCGTCCGCATAGAGCCCACTGGTGTATGACTATCTTGAGAGGGAAGATATCCTGCAGATGGATTTGCCAGTGATGTCCCCACATATGAATCCTATAGAGCATGCCTGGGATGCATTAAGAAGATGAGTTGCAGCCTGGCAGCACCCACTGAGATTACTTCCAGACCTCCGACATGCTCTGTTTGAGCAGAGCACTTGAACCACTTTATAGAAAGCATGCTACGGCCATGCGAGGCCTGTATAGCCATGAGAGGTCACTGCACCCCATATTAACTACTCAGCACCGTCATTGTCATTGTGAAAATGATCATAAGATTTTGTGCTTGCGTAAAAATGTGTCCTAAAGTCAAAATTTTCTGCTTGTATTTCTCACTCTATTGCATTCCAGCTCATGTGTGAGGCATTGGCAACAACATATTGCATTATGCTTAACTTTTGTACAATTGTGATAGTTCGGTAATAAAATACTGAATTATGCTTACTTTTGGACACTAGTATATTTTATGCATTGGAGGTGTTCTTTTAGTCTAGTGTTCAAATTTCCTTTTGTCTGACATATGTACATTCAATCACAGTCTGTACAATTTATTTGATAAATACCTGAAGTTACATTATGAAGTATTTTTTAAGAATGTGAAGATTAGGTTTTGTATGCTGTTTTGTTTTGACATGCTAAAATGATACATTTTCTCAAAATTGTCTTAAATTCTTTATTCTGTTTAAGGATGATAGATTAAATTTTCCAATAAAGGAAATTTAGCTATCTTCCAAAGGTATAAGAGAAAAGTTTCCAAGAAAATTCCACCACAGAAAACTACTCTTGGAAACATCTCTAACATTTTTTATTTTCTAAAAATTTATTTTAACAAATGAAAATAACTTATATGATTTTATTAATTCTGGGAATACCTCTGAAGACCTCCTCTTTCAAAAGGAACTCATATTGCACAAAACCTGCTAATCTCTCTAAAGCACATTGTTTACTCCCAACAACTTTGTATGGCATCACCCACCCCAGAGGTACCTGTTATTATTAGTTTGAATTTTTCAATACTTTTGCCATTTTTAAAAGTGCTGCCACTATTCAATTTTTAATGATGTTATGGGAAGTGCTCAGTATTTTAAGGTCACTATTTTGTGGCCAAATTTTAAACGTTTGACTATCACTTTAGGCTTTGTACATAAATCAGAGTGCATAAATAAAGTATTTATGAAAAGATTTATCTTAATTAACTTACATGAAAGAGAAGTAAAGCTTTTTATAAAAATAGTTTTTGGATTATAATTGGTACAGAAGGTTATAAGAATGTAACAAATTTATTATTATTCTATATCGTAGTTGAATGATATATTTTTACACCAGTATAGAAAATGAAGGTATGGTTAAATCTTGAAGAGATTTTAGTTCTATGTTAATAACTGCCTGTCCTCCTGCCCTTATGAGTTGATATCTACCCATAATTGACACTTATATATCATATTAGAGGTATTTTCTTTTTCATTTTATTAAATAGTATGATTTAGCTCAAAATAGTATAGTGATATCACATTTAAGCTTCTACTCATATTAATGAAACATGTTTACCATTACTCTACACAAATAGTGGATATATTTCTGATTTGTCTTCTGTAACATGTGCTTAAAAGCACTTAGCATTCTGAACAGGTCACAATGATTCACCAAGGAAACTTTTTTTTGTGATAAATAAAAGTAAAACTCATTGGAATTTAAAATACAATACTATTTCTCTTTCTTTTACAGGGTTTCACAAAGGAGTTTTCAACTCTTACAGCACTCATAACACATCACTCAGTAATGCCAGAACTTCTCCCTTGTCCACTTTCTCTGAGTCGATATAATCCTCTGTTTTCAAAATCTGATTCAAGCAGAGAATTTGCTGATATAAACTCAGATCCTGATTATAATGCACTTTCAGATTTCCAGAAAGTGATGGCAAGCTTAAACATATGACAGTGAAGAACGCTTTTGTGGAGTTATGTGATAGTTCGGAAAATCAATGCTTTAAGAACTTAATAAAAACATAATGATGATAATGGTGATAGCTATTTTATATTTTGTTAGAAAAATGGCAGTGATTGCTTTAAAAATGATAAGCTAACAAGTATAATCCACATCTTTAGTTAAACACTTAAGTTTATCCTTAAATTTACAAGAATTTTTACACCTGTATGCTTTCTAGTTATAACTGCTGTGGTTACAAGAAATTTTATCTTAAATGGCTCTTCTGGGCAGTAAATGCACACTTGAAGGATAACAACTTAAATAAGTATTTATGTTCCTGTGCTACATTTATGCAAATGGTTTTGTAACTGCATGAAAAACAACTTAGGTCCACTTTAAGCATATTCAAAAAACGGTGTTCGAAATTCTACTTTTCCTATGAAAAGCATAAAGACTGCCATAACTCATTCGTTATTCACTTTCAGTATTCGAAAATAATGATTTGCAAGAAAACTGTAATTATTTTAAGGTAAAATATCTCCTGCTTTGCATATCATTTGTTCAGATTTATTTAGAACCTAATAATGAAAATAAATACTTTAGAAATTTAGAAAGTTATGAGGTGTCAAAATGTTTAGTTTTATAGGATATATTACAATAACTAGTTATTAATGGGTTGTAAAGCTAGTCAAATCAATTTTCCCCTAAGTAAGCACAGCAGGAGAACTGTGTATAATAGCAAATGTTGTCTATCAATTCAAAAATAGCTGTATAACTCATAAATAAGCTTTCTAATGTTTGTAATACAATAAAACTGAGTTTTTTTATGGAAAAGAATTACATTTATTGTATTTTTCTTATTGTGAATTTCTAAATATTTTTCAAGTTTCATAGATATTAAAACTCTAATGCTGTTCTATATAATAAAGAATATCTCTACAGGACCACTGAGATTCTCTTGTACAGCTTTAGAATAAAATTCTTTCTCTTTATCTGAATTAGTTTATGCAGTAATACAACAAGACCTTTTCTAGTTGATGCTCATTGTTACTCTCCACTAAAAGTCTAAGCTGTTAACTGTCTCCCTCTATGCACTCTCTTATTTCAACAGACTGACTGACTTACCGACCAGTCGCTGGGCCATGATTGGCTTCTTATGTAGTGTCCAAACCTTAAGTGTGTTATTCTTGAAAGCAAAGTTTCTGAGCACATTAAAAAGAAAATCTTTAGAGTTGCAGAACCACACATGTTACTTACTGTACTTCACGGAATACATATTATTCGGAAAGAGGACCACCCCTAATGTTGATCATCATCATCGTCGTCGTCGTCATCATCATCACCATTGTCGTCATCATCATCATCATTGTCGTCATCATATCATCATCATCATCATCATTTATATATTATTATTATTATTATTATTATTATTATTATTATTATTATTATTATTATTATTATTATTATTATTATTATTATTATTATTATTATTATTATTATTATTATTATTATTATTATTATTATTATTATTATTATTATTATTATTATTATTATTATTATTATTATTATTATCATTATTATTATTATCATTATTATTATTATCATTATTATTATTATTATTATTATTATTATTATTATTATTATTATTATTATTATTATTATTATTATTATTATTATTATTATTATTATTATTATTATTATTATTATTATTATTATTATTATTATTATTATTATTATTATTATTATTATTATTATTATTATTATTATTATTATTATTATTATTATTATTATTATTATTATTATTATTATTATTATTATTATTATTATTATTATTATTATTATTATTATTATTATTATTATTATTATTATTATTATTATTATTATTATTATTATTATTATTATGGTTATGGTTATGGTTATTATGGTTATGGTTATTATTGTTATTGTTATTGTTGTTATTGTTATTATTGTTATTGTTATTATTATTATTATTATTATTATTATTATTATTATTATTATTATTATTATTATTATTATTATTATTATTATTATTATTATTATTATTATTATTATTATTATTATTATTATTATTATTATTATTATTATTATTATTATTATTATTATTATTATTATTATTATTATTATTATTATTATTATTATTATTATTATTATTATTATTATTATTATTATTATTATTATTATTATTATTATTATTATTATTATTATTATTATTATTATTATTATTATGGTTATGGTTATTGTTATGGTTATGGTTATTATTGTTATTGTTATTATTGTTATTGTTATTATTGTTATTATTATTATTATTATTATTATTATTATTATTATTATTATTATTATTATTATTATTATTATTATTATTATTATTATTATTATTATTATTATTATTATTATTATTATTATTATTATTATTATTACTATTATTACTATTATTACTATTATTACTATTATTACTATTATTACTATTATTACTATTATTATTATTATTATTTTTATTATTATTATTATTATTATTATTATTATTATTATTATTATTATTATTATTATTATTATTATTATTATTATTATTATTATTATTATTATTATTATTATTATTATTATTATTATTATTATTATTATTATTATTATTATTATTATTATTATTATTATTATTATTATTATTATTATTATTATTATTATTATTATTATTATTATTATTATTATTATTATTATTATTATTATTATTATTATTATTATTATTATTATTATTATTATTATTATTATTATTATTATTATTATTATTATTATTATTATTATTATTATTATTATTATTATTATTATTATTATTATTATTATTATTATTATTATTATTATTATTATTATTATTATTATTATTATTATTATTATTATTATTATTATTATTATTATTATTATTATTATTATTATTATTATTATTATTATTATTATTATTATTATTATTATTATTATTATTATTATTATTATTATTATTATTATTATTATTATTATTATTATTATTATTATTATTATTATTATTACATGGGCCTACGGATAAACATGAATATAACGGAGTACATGAAAGTTATGTTAGGTAGTGACGATTGGTTTCTATAGCTCAGTGATTACGTTGTTGCTGTGGTTATATTGGTTAATTGATTACGTGTGGATACGTTGGTTGTGTGGTTACATTTCTTAATTGGTAACGTAGCTTCTATGATTACGTCGGTTCTGTGGTTACATTCGGGATGCTATCTAGTACATAATTTCTAGCCTTTAAGAGTGTTAGAATTCTAACCAGGCGTTTTTGTAACTGCTAGTGACATTTAATCAGGGGCGGCTTCTCAATGGGGTAGCATGTTTGCGCTACAACCAAAAGCTGGGTCCTCCATTAATGCAAGGGCATGTTCCATTTGGCGTTCAGTTCGACCTTGTGTAGTGCAGTGACCCTCTGCGCGATGTATTGGTTGCGGGTGCCAAGTAGTTCACTCGCAATTGCAAACCACTGGTATACAATGGGGATGTATAGGGCAGGATGAACCTATGGAGTACCGAGGCAAGTAGGGGGAAAGGGCGGGGCTTATGGCTGCATAAGGTTGGTTAACCTAGCAGCCAGAGAATAGTGAATGCCAAGCCTTCTCCTTCTGTTTTCAGCGCAACCTATTATTCTCATATTAAATGTTCGCATCGGTCAACTATTACCACAGATTACTATTACCTACTAGAGCATAGCCACATGTTTTGTGCCGTGTTTTGTTAGCTGTGCCGTGCTTTGAGTAGGGAATAAGAGTGATTTATTTAAATAAAAGTATATTGTTTTATATAAGGAGAAACAATGAATTCCATAAAGTGTCTATTAGCACATCCTTTTTAAAAATGAGCTGAGAAGAAAAAACCGAAAATAAACGACTTGGAAGTCCCACGCCAAACATAAACATCTCATATTTAGTCAAAACAAAAACAAAATAGTTGAACAGGAACTTTAACAACAATGTATATGAGAAATATAATTTGATGTGTGGTTGTAATATTAAAAATAGCCTATTTTGCTTTCCTTGCGTTCTCTTTGGCGGTGAAGTTCCGTGAACAAAACATGCTTTGCAGCACCTTCATGATCGCGCTAAAAACACGTAGCTTAAAAACTGCACATGAAAAACACAGTTTTGCTATGCTTGACAATGTAAATAGGGTAAAGCAGATAGACAGTGCATATCGGAGAACAATTGAAGAACACAACCAGAAAGTGGCTCAAAATAGGTATGTTTTAAACATTATTGTTAACTGCATTAGGTTTTGTGGAGCCTTTGAGTTAGCTCTACGAGGACACGATGAGTCAGCTACGTCAAACAATCCTGGTATTATTCGAGGACTGATAAACTTCAGTGCAGAGCTAGACTGTGTTCTGATAAACCTATTTGAGAATGTTACAGTGTTTAAGGGAACCTCCAAGACAATCCAGAAGGAAATCTTGCAATGTACACTTGAAGTCTGTCATGAAGAGATATCAAGTCCATTTTTAGCTGCATAAATAGAACAGTGTTATGCTCTAGAGGTTTTTGAAATACGCATGTTGTGTTATACGCTGTGAATTACCGTTAACTTGTGTATACAGCAGTCTATGGTGTCAGGCTAAAACAACCGTTTGTTACTTTAAAAAATTTAAATTGCATGGATAAATGTGTGAACCACCGATTTTCAGAGCCACCAGCCGCCCCTGCATTTAATAAGATTTTATAAAACTTTACTATGTTATACAGAAGTATTTCTAGTTTTATAAGACTTGAAATTGCTCCGATCGTAATTTTTCTTACCTACTTACACATTTGTATTATTTTTATAGTATTTTCATGCTTTCTTCTAATAAATATCCATGCTTTCATTCTCTAAGTTTCTTATCCTAATCCAGCATAATCTAACATGGAGATTCTGTGAAAGTATTTCTCATGTTTCATTCTTTTATTATCACTTTTCCCTCCCTCATTTTTGTATCAACCTTTTTTAGACTGTGCAGCGTTTCCCCGGTCGCTTATTAATTTTGCGCCAACCTTAGGCAATTTTGCAAATTTTATCAAATGTTGATGTTTGATGAGTTGATTTATTATAGCTGGGATTATTCTCCGTTCGTGTCCACGGCCGCTCATCTGTTATTCTTTAGGTAGAGCATGTTGGATATGGAGATCTCAGGGCAGTGTGATGAGAGACAGTACTAGTAAATTGTAAACTAATTGCAGTTTATTCGCATATATACACCATTCATTATAGTGTCCCCGATGAAAATGTTCCCACTACTGACGCAACATGAATTTCCTTACACCTTCGCACTTAGACTGGCCTACTGCTTTGTTTTCCTTGTTCCATTTGCCTGCTTATATCTCTTTGTAAGGGGTGAGTGTATTGAACCACCCTAAACCTTTGTTCCCTTATGTCCCGATACATACCCCTCTCGTCTTTGTACATTATTGATTTTACACCTATCTTAATGAGGTACTTATAAATAATGCCCCATATGCCCTTATAAGACAAACAACTAATTTTATTGCACAGTTTGTAAAATGTTCTTAGTCTTATAATCTTCCTCATAAATTCACTCTAAAGAGGTTCGCCATTTTCTATCAAAACTGATTAAGATTCCTGAAATGATCACTATATTCACTGTGTATCGTATTCAACACTAGCTTACATTTTAGCCTAACAAGAATGTCTGTCAAAAAATAACCCTTCACACAACTAGAATTTAAACAACCATCCTTACATATTATCTATCTTACTTCAGATTTCCTATTAAATTCTATCGTGGTGTCTTACAATGCATTTATATAACATATAATATCAATTCTCTTTATTGTTTTAGCTACTATTATCACAGATGTTTGTCATGACTGCTGATTTAGTTTCCCACACCGTTCTTTCTTTCTTTCTTTCTTTCTTTCTTTCTTTCTTTCTTTCTTTCTTTCTTTTTGTTTCTTTTTCTTCTGACAGGCGTCGTGGGGTTTGATACTTCTTCAGTAATTCTTTATGGAATCTTCCTAGAATTTTACTACTTTTTTCATCCATGATTTCTACGCTGTCCATCGAAAGAAACGTTGGTGAACTTATAAGGACCTTTAAAATATAAAATCAATTTCTGGTTTTCCTTCTTAATTTTCCTTGGATGTGTTTTATTTCTTAATAAGACTAGATCATCCTCTTGAATCTTCCATTCGATTTCTTTTTGTTTAAATTATTATTTTAATTTCCTTTTGTTTGCTCTCTGCTTGATTCTTTCAGCCGCTATCTTGCATATCTCCTCTGCTTCTATTTCAATATTTTCTTTTACTTTTATAGTTTGGGACATTTAATTCTTATTGTATCGATTATCTTTCCTTTCATGATTTCTATTTGAAACATTATTTCAAAACACATATCTTCAATCTCAACTGGTAGCAAAAATTGTCCTTTTATTAATTATGCCGATCTTCCCATGGCAAATCTGCCTACTAATTTTGATGTCGGTAGGCTTATTATTTTCCCGCCTTTGTTTATTAAATGAAGATATAACTCCTGTGAACACACACTGGCTGATGCGCCTGAGTCAACACTATGTATTCTTCATCATACAACTTAACTTTAATATATGGAGTATCAAAGTCACCTTTCTCATTTTTATTAACTTTAATTTTACCAGTATCAATACCATTCCTTACTAGAACATTGGGGTCTATTTGTGAATTCTTTGTGACGTCTCCGTGACCCTTGTATATTACGTTACATTTCAGTTTTCCTGCTCTCGGTTTTCATCTATTTGTGGTCGGCCATTTTGAAAAGGAGATACACTTATTTCTTGCTGGGTTCTTTGCCTTCCACGACCTGTACTCCCTCTAAAGTGAACATTTCGTCTCTGGCCTCTCTTTGAAATTTCATATTCGGACCGATATCCCACGTTTTCATTCCTCCATTCTCGGATATATCTTCTTCGATAATGATTGTTCTGGTTACGCCCACGTTGCTGGTTTCTGGACGGCGATCCTTGTTCTACCTTCACAAAAGTAATTGTTTCCCTGCGCTCACGTCGGCGACCATTTCTATCTGGATTATATGGAAATTGCCCCAACTGATGTTGATATCTTTCTCTTGTAGTTATTATTTTTATATTGTTGTAGCCAGGGTTGTAAGGGGGACTGAAGGATTTACAGTCCTAATCTTCAACTACGGACGTAGCTACTGGGAGGATGGGGAAAGCAGATAGTAGACCTAATTGGTAAGCGTTGAGCACATGAGACGTGTTAGAGATAACGCCTAGTGCCAAACCACACTAATAAACGTATTCTACAATTTGGTAAAGGAGAACAAGGCACTCCTTATCTTGAACAGATCAGAGGTGCAATTGAAAAGTTATATAAATAATGATATAATAAACAGCAACTTTGGCTTCAGGGTTGGTAGGTGTCTGACCAAAGTGTTATATGGAAGCTGTAGTGTTGATCCTCCATCTTCACTGTTTCGGTTTGAACGTACAGATCTTTGTGATCAAACACGTACAAATCTCTCTTGCAATCACAATTTGTAATCTACCCTTGCATACTGACTTATATCATTTAAATAGGAATTCCAACAAAATAGCCGCCGATTGATATGTCAGCGTTTCTCATGACCGTGGGGTCATTTTGGCGGTTCACATGGTAAGTTTTTTACTTCCTACTTTTTCCTTCTTTTCAGGAAATAGATAGCAAAAAAATGTTAAAGCTGATGTTCTGCAACGCTGAGGGTTTGAAAAGTAAGATGATTAATGGAGAGTTGCAGAATATAATAGCTGGGCAAGACATAGTTGGAATCGCAGAAACGTGGCTAAGAAATAATGAGTTAATACACTTAAGAGGTTTTAGCTATATATGCACGGGGGCCACTAAAAGTAAAGATAGAGGGAGAGCATCAGGAGGAGTTGGAGGGTTCGTTAGATCAGAGTTGCTCAATAGTAGGAGAATAAAGGCAATAATAAAGAATGATAAGAATGTAACCTGGTTAATAATCAAAAAGGCCCAGAAATAGCACAGAGTCTAGGAATAGGAAGAGTTCATAACCCTCCCACAATATCAAGCTTTTTTGACAATAGAGAATTTAATAAACTAGAGGACAATATAGAGGAGCTAAGGCACAAATTTCAGGGCATAGTGCTTTTGTTAATGGGTGATTTCAATGCTAGAATAGACGAAGAGAAAATTAGATCAATAAGGTATGGTGTAACAGGCAGAGAGAAAGCACATGAATGGATAAGGAGTAGCAAGGTCAAGGTTCTCAACAAAGAGGGGGTAAAATTTCGTCATTTCTGTGAATTGCATAGTTTTTTTTATATGTAGTGGGGCAGTAAATGGAGATGAGGATGGCGAGTATATATTTGCAAATAACAAGGGTAAAAGTGTGGTTGACTGTATCTTGTGTAACCAGGAGCTCATTGAAAGAATTAATAATTTAAAAATAGCAAACGAAATACTGAGCAGTATCCACTTTCCGTTAGGGATATAAATAGGATTGCTAGAAGAAGAAAGCGAGAGAAATGAGGAAGGTGAGCTCAAAATAGTGAATGCATTTAGATGGAGGAAAGAAATGAAGGAGGAATTCCTAACTGAAATAAACTCAGAAATATCAAGAATAATAAGAGTAGGCATAGAGGCGACATTGAATATAAACAATACAGAAAGAGGCTTAGAGCTAATGAAACTAATAGTTACAAGGACAGGGATAAAAATGAAAGTAAAAGTGAAGATGAAGCAAATAAGTAATAGTGGTTTGATGAGGACTGCGGCAGAGCAAGAAGGGAAGTGTTTAAAATTCTGGCTTGTTGGAGAAGAAAGGGCGAGCGTAGAGATAGCATGATTACGGTAATAGGTAGAGAAGCGTACAAGATATTGCTAGAAGAAAAAAAGAACGAGTGGCAGGATAGTATTTGAAATAAAATGAAGGATGTCATACAACAATAAGATAATAATAAAATATGGGGTATGGTGAGTGAAATGCATAAACAGAAGGGGTGAAAATGAGATAATATCACCGAATGGCTGAAGTACTTTAGAGACCTAGTTACAGAAAGGTAGTGGATAAATAGAGAAAATATACAGTTGGGCAACCTGAGGGCAGAAGATGAGATATTAAACAGAGAAATTCCTCAAACGTCAGTTTTTCAACAAATGAGAAGCTTAAAGGGCGGTAAAGCAGTGGGCAAGGATGGAATACCAGGGGAGTTTTGGAAGAGGTATGGGGAAAAATCAAGTGGATAAAAGAATATAACTAATTCATTTAATAAGATGAAACATAGTAGGAAATTACCTGACTGCTGGAAAACAAGTGTGACTGTACCAATATTTAAGGGAAATGGTAGTGTCAATGGGCCAGAGAATTATAGGGGATAAGCTTACTATCTGTAATTACGAAAATGTATACGGGCATACTAGCGCACAGACTAATGAATTGGACGAAAAAAGAAAATAAGATATCAGAATTTCTAGCTGGATTAGGAGAAAAAGACAAACTATATATAATGTATTTATAATCAAGACGTTAATTCATAAATACTCGAGTAGAAAAAGGGGGAGATTGTATATGTTATTTGTGCATTTTGAGAAAGCTTTCAATACGATAAACAGAGGCGCTTTAAAATGGAAATTAAGAAGAAAAGGGGTGAGCGAGAAGTTTATAAACGATATTGATAAAATTTATAGTGCGGTGAAATTCAGAATAAGATGTGGGTTGAATGTGTTATCAGAAGAGGCCGAACAAAAGCTAGGCTTAAGGCAGCGGTGAAAATTGAGTCCCATACTATTCAATTCATTCAAAGATGACGTAATAGAGAGGGTTAAGGAAAGCAATGCACATTGCCCAATAATAATGAACAAAGAGATCCCTGGTTTATTGTACGCTGATGACTTAACGGTAGGAGCAATTTCCCTAATAGGCCCACAAAAATCAATTGAGGCAATTCATAGGTTTTGCACTGACTGAGGACTAAGAATAAACAGCACAAAATAAAACATAATGATATTTAAAAGAGGATTGATACTTAGGAGAGGAATAGCATAGTTGAGAGTACAAATGTCATACTTATAGGGACTGAGAAGTAATGAGGCAGGGATATGTGAATTTCGTGGAGATGAAGAGAGCACTGTTAATTACCTGATAGCATTTAAGGAATTAACAAATTACAGGAGAAAAATTTGGGATAAGAAATGAGACAGCGTTAGTATTGACGGTACGCATGCTAACGGGTATTGGAGATAACACAAACAGATGCATAGGAAATTTCCTATACAGGATAAGAGAAAAGTGGATTAGGATAAAAGAAGCGAAGGTCAAGAAGAAATGACACCAAGTTCTCAGGAAAACCAAAGGCTTATATCCAGGGGACCTTAGCCAGCGAGTAAATCTTGAGTCAGCAATTTTCATGTATTTGTACAGGAGGTATAATACGGCACGTTCAGTCTTAACTTTATTGTACTAAAATTGTAATGGAAACTATACAAATAAATAAATATCAAGTATCAAATACTTCATACTTGATTCTTCCTATTTCCGTGTTTACATCATTAAGAATGAATTGCCTAAAACCTTCCACTGATTTGTTGACAAGGCAGGAAATATCCACCAATTCAATGACTATGCCTTCATCTAGCGATGTGAACCAACCGTATTCAACAAGTTTGCATTACAGGAAATGAAATGCTAAATTTCAATAACCACAATTGTTTCCAAATCTTGTTCAGACCGTATACGCAACACAACCTCGGCGTTTAGCGTTTGCCGTCCTCGGCAAGAACCAAGCGAATACTAACATTTTGAACAATAATGACAACATTGTATCTTTGAGTGAATAATACATAAAAGAATATCTACAATTAAAAATGCTGTGCCTGGGCACCATGTGCGGGCCAACCCAGGGTCATGGGATTAAATTGAAATCATACGCCTTTATCAGAACCTTAACATGGATTTATTTTCTCGTTTGTTCTTTTTGCTACACTTTGCATAAACCAACCAGACAGATAATGGTAACTATATACTTCTGGTCCCGAATCTGGGAGAAAGAGCCCCATAAAAACACACGGCTCACCAAAAGACCAAATATAAAAAAAAAACCTAAGAGAAAAATCGGGAAACCCGAATTGGAGCACTCACCCTAAGAAACGCCCACGCGACACCAACCAGGCACACCCACTGCTCTCCCGGTTCGAAGGAGCCACCCAAGAAGCCTCGGGCACCGCAGCGCCCCCCAGAGAGAAACGGCGGAAAGCCCAAAACAACAAGACGGCAGCGCCCTCGAACCGGAAGGGCATCAAAAATGTGCCGGGGAGAAAACAAACGGCACAAACACCCCCTCCCCATCGGAAACCCAGGGTGGAGAAGCCAAACGGAAAGAAAGGAAAGGCTGAAAGAAACCAAGGAAAGGAAGAAAGCCATTCCAGGCCCCGGAATGATGAAGCCCGAAGAAGGAAACCCTAGGAGAGTCGGACGAGCACCAAAAGCAGCCAAGATGTTATTCAGGACCTTCGTAGCAGTACGAGCCGTGGCACGTGGCACGGCCGAAATCCACACGAACTTAGAAAAGGCGTCAACAACCACAAGGGCATAAGTATTACCTTGAATCGACCGGGGAAATGGGCCTATAAAATCTACAAATAATTTTTCCATCGGCTTAGATGCCACTTCAGACGCGAGACCACCCCACGTGGTTCGCAGCGCCGGCTTAGCCATGGAACAAATATTACAAGCTTTAACACGGGTCGCAATATCGCGATCCATGCCTTTCCATATAAAGCGCTCACGTATTTTATCGCGAGTCTTGTTTACACCAAGGTGTCCACCAAAGGGTGAAAGATGAAAGTAAGCAAATACCATGGGAATGATACTATCGGGCAAAACGATCTTAAATTTGCCGTCAAAATTAGCACGTGCCATAAGAACACCATCACGTAAGCAATACGGCGGGACAGGATGGCCGTCCTCAAACTGCTGTATAATCTGATTAATGCAGGCATCCCTGCGCTGATGTTCAGCGATGCTGGTAAACATTTCGGGGAACGACAGACAGGCGTTAGAGCCAGAAACCGTCCCCGAAGATGGTAACAGGGGCGGTTCCTCAGAAAACATACGTGTAAGGGCGTCAGCAACTACATTATCAGAACCACAAATGTGCCTCGGTGTAAACTTAAACGCACCAATCCGCACGCCCCAACGGGCGAGCCTACCGGTTTTACGTGGTGTCCCTAACGCCCACGTGAGAGCCTGGTTATCACACTCCAATATGAAAGATACATGTTCCAGGTAGGGTTTATACTTCTCGAGACCAAACAAAACTGCCAAGGTTTCGAGCTCATAGATGGAAAACTTGCGTTCAGCTTCAGATAGAGTTCGCGAAGCATAGCAAATGGGACGGCGCCCCTCCGGGAAATCCTGGAGAAGAACCGCCGCCAGGGAATAACTAGAAGCGTCAGTCTGGAGAATAAAAGTTCTATTGAAATCTGGAAACGCCAAAACAGGAGGAGAGGAAATGGCGGACTTACGGTCTTCGAACGCACGCTGTTGTTCGTCACCCCAGACGTACTTAATACCCTTCCGCCGAAGGCGATTCAACGGTTCAACCCGGGCAGCGAAGGAAGGAATAAACTTGGAAAAGAAATTCACCATACCAACAAAACGAGCCAATGCACGTAAGTTCTTAGGGGGTGGAAAATTGCGCACGGCTTTGGTGCGTTCTAAATCAATAGTAATGCCGGCGGGCGACACCCAATGACCCAAGAAAGAAATCTCTGTGGTAGCAAACTTCACTTTAGACCTTTTAACCGTGAGGCCAGCCTTCTGTAAGCGATAAAACACCTCACGTAAATGTAAGATATGGGAATCAAAATCAGGAGAGTACACTACTAGGTCGTCTAAATAGTGGTAAAGAAATTTAAATTTAATGTCAGAAAACAAATTGTCCAAGAGACGGGAAAGTACCTGCGCACCGGTAGCAATCCCAGAGGGAATCCTATTAAACTCATACAATCTCCACGGAGATGAAAAAGCAGTCACGTGTTTACATTCATCCGACAAAGGGATCTGATGATAGGCGCTGTTTAAATCCAGAGTCGTAAACACGCGTGCACCAGCAAAGTGATGGGCGGCAGTATGGAGGTCTGGCATGGGAGTAGATTCAATAAGTATTTCTTTATTGAGTTGGCGATAATCCACGACAGGACGGAAATCATTGTCACCCTTAGGAACTAAGAAAACCGGGCTACTATAAGACGAAGTGGAAGGTCTAATGATACCCTTATCCAACATATCATTGATTTTAGCCTTCAAAATGGCCATTTTGGGTGGTGTCAGCCGGTACGGAGAAAGCTTAACAGGGGACGGGTCGGTCAGCTGAATATCGTAGGTAATAAGATGAGTAACACCCAATCGGTCGGAAAACAAGGATGAAAATTCCTGAACCAAACCTGCCACCACTGCGGCTTGTTGATGAGTCAAATGAGACAAGGAAATATCTGCCTCACGCTCGTCTAATAGCGTGACGTTACCTAGACGAGGACGAGGTGGAACGTCGTATAGTTTCTCCTGAAAAGGTACACTACTTCCAGTCGCGAACCCGAAAGTGGCTTGTTTCTTCGCAAAATCTAAACACAAACGGGAGCGTGACATAAAATGGGCCCCCGAGATTACAGAATAGGGTAGATCAGGCACCAAATAGCACTCATGTTTCCAAGTGAACTTAGGAAAGCGGATAGTACACCTAACCTTGCTAGACACGTTAAAGGACTGACCATTAACTGCCAAACATTGCACCTGACAGCTCACCTCCTTGGGACACGAAGGCGCCAATATATTGCGAAAATATACTTGATTAATGAGAGAAAATGAGCTACCGGAATCGAGGAGGGCTAAAACGCTCACCTTACCGACAACAACATGCACAAGAGGTTTAATAGAATGGGGTAAAGCCAAAATGCGCAGCGATGAGGCCAAACTCGCGCTCATGGCCGGCAACTTCTGGCGTGAAATGGGGCGCTGCCGGAAACGACTATCACGTCCAGATTTCGAAAGGTCCATGCCCATTGGGCGAGGGAAGCTACAGTTCTTAACCATATGTCCTATCTCCTGACAACGGTAGCATCTTAACCGGAGCCCGTGAGGTGATGACCCAGGTCGGATGCCGGGTGTTAAACCATCTCCACGATTCACTCGTGGTGGGGGAGGTGAATTCAACACTTCACCTAAGCGAGATCGATCTACAGAAGAACACTCATTAAGCAGGGGCACTAAAGATTCCAATGCCGTGAACGTATTAGGGCGTGTCGCGAAAACAAGACTGGACCGAGCTTCGGGATTCAAACCCGAAATGATGACGTCACAAACTGCCTGCTCCGTATCTGGGAGACGTAAGGCCAAGGCCACGTCTCTGACCCGTTCCATATACTGGACAAACGGTTCGGCCAGACCTTGAGGTCGTAAATAATGGTCTTGCAATAATTTTAACGATTCACGACGCGGGATAAAGAATTCCAAAACCAAAGCATGAAAAGTACTTAAAGGGTCAGCTGATTGCCTTGCTGTAAGCAAAAGATTCAAAACTACACCTTTGACCTTGGTCGCAACTGCCTGCATGGTTAAATCGGAAGAAACCGAGTGCACCCTGGCTACCTTGTTAAGCTTTACTAGGAATTTCAAAAACGTGAAAGCCGACAGCACATCCGACACCTCGAACATATCCACTGCCTCCACCAGCTGTTGTAAAGGGTGTATGATTTTTAAGGCACGAAATGGCGTCGAAAGAGAAGCTACGGGACTCACAGCCGGGGAAGACGAGGTCTCCGGAAAATACAGCTTAGCGTCTTCTCCCCCTTGACGAGCCATGGCGTTAAATTTCTCGAGGAGCGCCTCAAAATTTTGTTTGAGTGTCTTAACACGAGGTAAAACCTCGGAACGCGGAAAATAGGTAATGAGATAATCTAACCTGTTGATATAATGCTGGATGCGCGCCAATAAACGAACCTGCTGTCCTCTTGAAGGGGTCCCCTCACGCTCCAAATCTTGGATAACCTCACCCAACTCTAAAAGCGCTTCAGAACACACTTGAGGGGAATTGGCAACTAAATCATGCTTATCAGGTAAAGCAATGAGCGGTTTGTCCTTGACAAGACGCAATGCGTCTAATATGGCCGACCAGTCGGCCGCAGGAGAGACCTGCCCACCACGAATTAACAACTCAAAAATCAGCTCACCTTTACGCAAGCGGTCAACGTTTGCTAAGGAAGTCGCCATTCCTCACTGCCGAAGGATACAGTAGTAGGCACAAAGAAAGTCAAAAGCAACAAACACGAACGCGCGGAAACCAAGCCGAGTGCCAAGCGTCAAATGAACCACGCTCTGCTACCAATTTGTGCGGGCCAACCCAGGGTCATGGGATTAAATTGAAATCATACGCCTTTATCAGAACCTTAACATGGATTTATTTTCTCGTTTGTTCTTTTTGCTACACTTTGCATAGACCAACCAGACAGATAATGGTAACTATATACTTCTGGTCCCGAATCTGGGAGAAAGAGCCCCATAAAAACACACGGCTCACCAAAAGACCAAATATAAAAAAAAACCTAAGAGAAAAATCGGGAAACCCGAATTGGAGCACTCACCCTAAGAAACGCCCACGCGACACCAACCAGGCACACCCACTGCTCTCCCGGTTCGAAGGAGCCACCCAAGAAGCCTCGGGCACCGCAGCGCCCCCCAGAGAGAAACGGCGGAAAGCCCAAAACAACAAGACGGCAGCGCCCTCGAACCGGAAGGGCATCAAAAATGTGCCGGGGAGAAAACAAACGGCACAACTATAGGCAACCGAGCATGCTTGCTATGTGCGATTACAATCAATTTTCATAAAATTAATTTCCGGGTTGGATATACATAGTGAATAATAAGTGTAACACCTGAAAAAGAAGAAAGAACGGGGTGAAAACTTCAGAGGAGGGATGATGGTAATGAGGTAACGCAGAATGTCTTTGTAGTATCCCACGTTGAGCGAAGTTCAGAGTTTTATAGAGACACACTGTTCCACCACTGCGAGTCATATAATTTGGGACGCACTTCACAACACATTGTGACTGACGAATCAGAACAGTTACTGTAAGTTTCTCCAACACGCCCCTAGCAGCTGAAAATGTACATTATCAGGAAATAACTTTGGAGACTTTGTGCTTCCTGCTTCTGCCTGGATTGTTTATAATAATCTTTTAAAGCAGAGAGGCTGACGAAAACCTTCAATTGTGGCTTGCTGTCTAGTTTATATCATGTTTGAATGTACTGTGCTCTTCTGTCTTAGTTGGATAAGTCCTTACTGAAGAGCCGACGAAAAAGTCTGAAGGTGGAGTTTACAGTTTATGGTATAATCCACCTAGCTTTGCTCCCCTACCTCAGCTTATTCTGAGTCCTTGCAGGTGAGTCAATGAGAACAGAAAGGAGAGACTTTGCCTCAGCCACTCTCAGAGCGTCTAAGTCCCACTGGGTAACGTTGCCTCATCTTTCACCCAGGGTTTCACAGCGGTAGCAGGCATTCCTTTGAAGTTGAGAGGTTCCGCTGGAGATGTTGACTGCCTTTCCAGGTAAGGTGACATCATACGTCACTCCTGATGTGGTACAGGTCATCTGGGATGTACGCTTCTCCCAGGAAAATAGCAGCTCCTAGGATCTATGCCTCCAAACAAATATCCTTATGACATCTCCGTGATGATCATATTTCTGGTGTCCGGTGAAGCTCTTCCAGGTGTACAACAACAAAAAAACCAAGGGTTAGGATGACACACAAAAACATTTCAATATAGTTGGGAATCGGTAAATTCTATGGGAATGTAAGGTAATGGGATATCTTCCAGGTATTACAGTACGAATAAATATATTTTGTACATAATCACAAATTATAGTTATATATCTAATTAAACCAAATGGAACATGTATGAAAGTATGTTAAAGAATTAGTTAAATTTGGGGAAGGGAAGAAAAAATTAGTTAACGTACGGCTGAACATCATAATCAAAGTAATTACGGGAAACGCATAGAAGTTCCACTTAGATGTAACATTTTACATACTAGCAATTTTTCATAAGATTGGAATACATTCTGATCAAACCAGTTCTGGCTGAAGTTAACACCTGGGTTGCCAGTCACGACGTACCGGTTCAGCACTGGTACGCCGACTGGAACCGCGCAAGGGTCTGCTTAAATGACTCCATCCCCCCCAACACTAACTTCACTGATATCCCCTCCCTTGAGACTGCCGTCTCCTCCTTTACCTCCATCATGGTGCGAATTGTCCGAAAACTCAGATTCACACCCCACCCCGCCTCCATCCTGATGTACTTCCTCTTGAACTCCTTCTACTAGTTCGTCATTCTTGGGCGGCGCACCGCGCCGTCTTTACCAGGGACACCGCATGCCCCATAATCGAGATCTTCTCGGGCGCTTGCACCGCAAGGTCCGTCGCCAATTACGCGAGCATAGATTGCGAGTATGGGAGGATATCATGTCTCGTCTGAATCTCGAAAATGGTCACGTGTGGAAGGTTGCCAAAAGACTTCGGAACCGTAACGGTCCACCCACCTCCCCGCTCCAAGACATTCAGGGCCTAGCTTACGAACCCCAAGCCAAGGCAAACGTGTTTGCCGATTACCTTGAGAGGACCATGAGGCCTAGTGATAACCCCAAGGACTTTGAATTCTCCGACCGCGTTAGGCGGGAGGTATGCCGATATTTTCGGCGCCTCCTCCCGCTGAGGCAGATCGACTGCAAATCATTAGTGTCAGCTCCAGGGCGCACTCCTAAATCCAAAAAACGTGTCGGGGCCTGACGGGCTAAACCCTGTCATGCTTCGTCACCTTCCCTTCAAGGCCGTGGTCTTTCTCACATGGATCTTCAACATGTGCCTTGCCCTGAGAAACTTTCCATGCCAGTGATCGGGTGATTTGCATTTTGAATCCGGGGAAAGATCCAGTCCATCCTACCAACTACCGATCCACTAGTCTCCTATCAGTTCTCTCGAAAGTATTCATTGTCATTGTCATTGTCATTGTCATTGTCATTGTCATTGTCATTGTCATTGTCATTGTCATTGTCATTGTCATTGTCATTGTCATTGTCATTGTCATTGTCATTGTCATTGTCATTGTCATTGTCATTGTCATTGTCATTGTCATTGTCATTATCATTATCATTATCATTATCATTATCATTATCATTATCATTATCATTATCATTATCATTATCATTATCATTATCATTATCATTATCATTATCATTATCATTATCATTATCATTATCATTATCATTATCATTATCATTATCATTATCATTATCATTATCATTATCATTATCATTATCATTATCATTATCATTATCATTATCATTATTATTATTATTATTATTATTATTATTATTATTATTATTATTATTATTATTATTATTATTATTATTATTATTATTATTATTATTATTATTATTATTATTATTATTATTATTATTATTATTATTATTATTATTATTATTATTATTATTATTATTATAGCTGGTAGAGTGCCTAAATGTAGCATTAATCGTTAATACGTTCATCGTCACCTACCTACTATGTTCGGAGGAGGGGAATGTCTTGTTGATAGCAAGTGAGCCTGAACTTTGCGCTCACTAGGCTCAACTAAACGATAATCGAATTTTGTTACCCTTGCCTCTCCAACCCCTTTGTCCATCGGAAAGCTTTTGCATTCTGGTGTACATTTTTAATTTTAGAGCGTGCAACGCAAATGGAGTTGGGTGCCCCGATAACGTTACAGAACGCAGTGCTACTACGCATATACCCATACAACATAAAACCCCTATTATTCCATTTGCGTGATACTACAACAGTTGACCATTCACAACGAAAGATGTCATTGCTATATCAAAACCTAGTTGGGAAAATGAAAATATTACCACATCTCTTCACGTGTGTGACATCTACTTATTTTGCTAGAGATTTCCTACCTTTTCGCAAAAATATTACTCTACTATATAAGCTGAGGTCTTCACGGCCGGCGTCTTGAAGATAAACATTGCGTTCCGGGCATAAGGTCCGTGGTCTAGAAGTTCTTGAGTGAACCGACGTTTCACCACATCTCGACTGCTGACTTCCACAGCGGACGGATGAACACCTTGATGATGCTAGGCGCAGTTGCTGGCGAAACATCGGTTTACTCAAGAACTTCTAGACCACGGCCCATAAGCCCGGAACAAAACATTTATCTCCATATTGCTCTACTGATAAAACAGAGTACACTTCAAAATACTCTGTTTTTCCATGTATCAATATGTTTCATGTTTAAAGCTTTGTTTCCCTTAAAATGCTGTAATTCACTATTCTAGAACTTTTCCCAATTAAAGCAGTTCGGCTCATGTATAAAAATGAATAGTTAATTGCACAATCACTTGTATTTATGAAACCATTATACCTACACCACCCGGATCGACTCACTATAAGTAACTAGCTATTGGAACCGAGGTCATGGTGTGTGACAAACTGGAAGAAAATGTGACACGCTTGAGATAATGAATAAACAATAACACCTCACTTAACATGCATTGAAGAAATTCCCAAATGCTTATTTCCCCACAGTGGTTACCGGGTGCACAGACATGACTCTTCCGATGTTTCAGTTGGGCTAATGCTATTTATCAAATCTACTTGTTCTTCTAAATGACATATTCATTTGCGTTGCAGTTCAGGTTTAAGATCGAAAAGAAAATGTTACTGATTATGGTCTTCGGTTGCTAGTGCTAAATTAGTGCATATGTGTTTCTAATTTTAATTGTGTTCACAGTTTTAACATTATTTTCTGTACATGAGTAAGAAACAGAAATGTAGTCAAAATTATAAAGCTGGGGACAGTACACAAGTTTAATGGCTAGTTAACATTTTGTAAAAAGGGATCTAAGTTTGTATTTTACAAAGTATGTAATTATAATATCAGTATTACATCAAGTGATAAAATGGCTTTGGTGAAACACATAACTATAGAAAAGCGAATACGAGGGGTGTTCAGATGAAAATATATGAAACCACACTGTGGTTATAATTGAAGTTTTATTCAAAAGTAATCACCAGAGGCCTGATCATGACTATAACACTATTTAACAAGCCGAAGGATTCTCTGTTACCTAAATTACTTTCGCTGTGACTCGAGTTAGTCTTGCACTGTTTCTCCATCCGTCGTCCCAGTTGAAGCGCTTCCCTTTGAAGTGTATCTTATTTTAGTGGACCAAACGGATGGAAGTTGCAGGGCCACATTTCCGGACTCTCGGCTGGATGAATAAGATACTCCTCCTTGAAATTGATTAGTAGAGTTTCTACGACCCTAGAGACATGTGCACGCGCGTTATCATGGAACACAATCACTCCCTTCGCGAGCAACCCGGGCGATTTTCCCTTGATGGACCTACGTAGACTATGGAGTGTCCCAGAGTACACCTCATTTTATGATTCTTGCATACTCAAGGAATTCCACTAGTAACGGACCCCGAAAGTCGAACTGGATTGTAGGTATCACCTTTCCTATTGAAGGCACAGATTTAATTTTTAGGGAGAAGTGACGACGCATGCTTCCACTGCATGCTGCCCTGCTTTCCCTCTTTCTCAAAGTAACGATCGGCTTCAGGAAAGCGGGGTTTTCAATATACGGGAATATATGCAGTTTTTACAGGGCTAACATAAGAACTGCAGTTCGCTGGGGGCTTCTTCGATACTCACTGCGCGTACACCTTTCGATACCCCAACCTGTGTTGCACAATCGTCCACGCTGTCGCAACGTTGGGAACCAAAGCTCTTTGCCAGCATTCGTATTGTGGGGCTCCGATAATTTCTCACTAGGTCGTTCAACTTATTGCGTTCGGCGTGATTACCGTGTTTGCCTGGCCTGGTCTCGGGTTATCTCGTAAACACTCCTGGCCTTCACACTATTGGGCAATCCACTTTCTCACAGTCTTCATCTTATATACCACCATCCTTGGATGAATATCGGTCGGTTTAACTCCTTCTGTAGTCAGAAACTTGATAACACCTCCTGCCCCTAAATCGTTTAATTCTGTAGTGTGAACGTCATGATGTCCTCACTCGCACTTCCGCCTCAATAGGACGGAACACACAATTGATTCTTTCTTTCCTGCGTCATGAGCACAACGCATCGCGTCCCTAGATGCCTTGCTACGTCATCACGACACGATACATTCACATCGCAAACTGTATGTTACGCAGTTTCGTACCCTTTCATTTGAATACTTCTCGTACACAAACTAAGCGGGCAATTTGGCAGAAAGTGCTTATATTTGCACATTAGCCCACCGCATTCATTATCAAAGTAGAAGAAGCCGAAATTTCTCTTGTTGCTTTTCGAGTATAAGATAAATGTTCCTTTGAATGTTCATTTCCCCTCTCTAGTTAAATCAATATGACTCTGAAGTTGCAAAAAAAAACTGTTCTCGAACAAAATGAACAGCTATTCTAGATAGTGTTTTGAATCGATATGAGGAAATGCTATACGCAATGCTGAAAAACTTACATTTTCTGAATTAAATATTTGTGTTTCGTTGTTCACTTTGATTCTGGTATCGGTAGGATATCGGATTTATTTTTCGATCTTTTATGTCTAAGTAATCCTAATGCAGTTAATGTGTAACTAAACACGTTATTAGACAACCGCATTAGATTTACTCCAAAAGGAGTTAGTGTTATGAAGGTTAAAAAGTGTTCTTTATCTGCTCTTCTAATGAATAATGTGCCGCACTTGTTTGAACTAACTTGTTTATCATTCATTTAAATTATGTCCATCCTATCCTGCACTAAACCTATATGGGAACCACAAGACCTGGTTCCTAAATGAGCAGCGCTTTTACAAAACTCGATAGATATAAAAAAATGTGTTACTGAGCAAATCCGATTTTCCTATTTATAGGCAACACTGAAACTGTCTCATTGAATGTGAAAAGAAACAGATACCTACCATAATTTAACTAGTGAAAATTTGAGGTTTGAAAATGTAGCTTTTTTTTTAAAAAAAAACCGACAGATGCTGATTAGCTTTTCTGCGTGAGCGATAAATTAACGCATTAAGTTTTGTTATTTTTGTCATTTACTTTCTGCGTGAGCGATAAATTACCACATGAAGTTTTGTTATTTTTGTCATTTATTGTTTTTGTTACTTTTTATTTATGTATTCATTATTTTTTATTTTCACCTTTTCATAATACATAATGTATTATACAACAAACATGTTAATGTTATTGAGGATTATTTGATTAGGTACAAACTTACAAACTAATTACTGCTGCATTCACAATAACAATTTATATTTTGTATTATTTATATAAAAAACATATTGAATAAAAAGAAATTTCAAACAAAATGAACAAGTGAGCTTTAACCTTTATTGGTATCTTCTAGTAAATCTTCAGAAAATTGTTTTGCAGTTTCTGGAATTTCAAAAGATTTAGCTAGATTTTGAACATCCTTTTTGTTTTCTTTGCTCACTTTATCAGGAGGCATATAACTGTGCCCACGTATTGGGTAGATATGTGAAATACGGGAAAATATTTTACTCTTCTCCAAAAATGCAATAAGCATGAACATCACACTATTCTTGGTCTGACTAGAGCAAGAGTCTGAAAATAACCGAATGGCAGGAGTGTAGCTGGACATCCTTTCCTCCAGATCCAACAAGAAGTGTTTCAAAGCTGAGGCAACCTGGATGCAGCCTTTAGCAGATTCAGTTTCCAACCGTGTATACAAGGAAATGTCGTCTTTTTTCTGGGTTTTAGATAGAATCATGCATAGATTATACAGCCATACCTGTCTTGCATAGAATCGCTAACAGACAGTTTAGGCAGTGGTTGATACTTCTGCATATCAAAGCAAATGGTGATTGCCTCGGTGTTTTCCTCTTGCAATAGCTAATAAAACGTTTTGAGCGCAACTTGTGCAGTCTGTGCATGGTTTTTATTTCGTTTTTCTTTCAACGTCTGCCTATGTCTTAATCTTCATCAGTCCCATTTTGCATTTGGAGCATGTGTCAGTGTGTGGTGTACGGAATGAGAAATTGTAGAAGTTGTAAAATATGTATTTATATTTTGACTATAAGCAGACTGGCAGATTTCTTAATCTTCTTTCTTTATAAACGTTGTTCTGCATTTTTTAAATACTAAGTTCTGGAGGTAAATATCCTCTGCTCGATTTTTCTCTTCCATAGTGTCTCTCTATAGATCTGCACTTCTTAACGTCTTGCTTTATAGCAGCAGAAATCCCCTTCTGTAATATTCCTGTTCTGTCACTATTTCAGGTTTCCTTTGGTGCATTCTCAGATATATGAAACCATCTAACCACGAGGGATTATCTATCTTTTGACACTCCTGTGATCCCTTGGAAGCTTGCAGTGCACACCGACTACACTCGGTCATCATTACTTCTCACACTGCATTTATGCTCACAGCCTGCTTCGTATTTGGAGCTTCTTTCTTCATCACTCTGCGATTAGGAGATGTAATACCCATATATTTCATAAGGAATTTATCTTGATCTATTTTATTTAGCACGGAAAGATGATCGTGAAAACCACTATCATTATAAGTCAAATTAGCTACTACACAGAGCTTGCATCCTCTTACTTTTAGGAATTTGTGGAGTACACTCAAGGCCACATGAACATGAAATTGCTGGAGTATGAGCTTTCCTTGACTTTCATTTTGATTTCCTTTCCCTGTTTTTGCAATGTCTACTTCCCGCGAATTCCACGACGGTACAGTTTCACAATCTTAGCTCCTGTCTATTGTGCATAGTACAGTGCATTGGCTCAACTAAGAAGAAAAATGCCATGTAAGTATAACAAAGCTTTCAGAAATGAATATAAGATACAAGCGCACATCCTGAGTTCGCAGTTATTGCCAACGCTGCAGAGTGTACAAAGCTTGCAGAAATGATTGAAAATGAAATGTGTAGTGTTTCACGCCCACTTTTACTACATAAGGCACCACAGGCGGTGACACTGGTGATACACGATATGAAGATGGAGCACCGGTGGAATGAGATGGCGGGGGAAAGCGGAGATCCCGGAGAAAACCCGCCCCAGCACCGTGTTGTCCACAGAAATGATCGAGAATTCCAAGAATCGCAATAGTACGAGGGCAGTCAAAGCCAACATGCATTTCATAGAATTGAGGTTGCTACACGCTGGACCATAAAATCATAAAATTGCATCTATCGACATTTGCTTTAACTGATCAAGTGCATCTATCGAGTTTTGAAAAAAAAAATTGAGTTTCCCTATCTTCTACACAGGACATGAATTGAATTTTGCAAAATCTGATTTCACAGAACGATGCAGAAGCTGAAAATTATGCCGATACTATATACAACTCAATTTCGTAAAATTTTGCATCTATCGAGTTTTGAAAAAAAAAAACTCTCCTCAAATATTCTTTTATTTCCATACATGCGTAAAGTGTTTAGAAACGCTCAAAAAGTTCTAAACGTTTGTCAACAGCAAGCTCCGCAGATAACTACTTGAACCAAGCCAAACATGGCGGTTATCTCTCGGAATAGTAATTTCTCATGTACTAGGATAAAATGATGCTTTTATTCTTTACTTCATCAATGTTGCTCTCATAGAGAAATTGCAGGCAGCGTTAATAACTCCCAGTAAATTGAAATCACCTTACGTCAAGCTATACCTGGAATTCTTTAATTGTGTTTCACTTACTTTAACGTCCTAAACAAGTAAATATTCTGCGCCGTGGCGTAACGGACTAAGGCAGCATACCTTGGTCCCTGGTCACGGAAAGCGCCCCGGGTTCGATCCCACCCATGGGGTGCGGATTTTCGGTCCCGGGTATAGGACCGGTGCCCACTGAGCATCGTGAGGAAAGTGAGGAGCTTATGATAGGTAAGCGGCCCTAGTCACGAAAACCAACATTCCGGCTGAGGGATGCCGAGATGCTGAGCACATCTCCTCCCCGTATCGGTTGGATGATCGCCCACCTCTGCCGTGCGTAAGTGAGCGTGAGGCCGGCAGGCGGGTTGGTAAGCCTTGGCCCTCTTATAGCAGTTGCCCCAGTGGTTAAGTTTAAAAAAAAACAGGTAAATGCAAAGTAAAGAACTTCAAATTCATATTCTGAAACCTGATGTTACTTCTAAAGTGCGAACCATACTTTATTGCTACATTAAATCTAAAATTAGAGAGCCATTGAAACAGATCAATTGAATATAGGGACCCCAGATTGTTTCTTGCTGTAAAAAACTTGTATTTTGGGGTTAATGTTATAATATTTTTACAAAATCGCCATTGCCATAACAGTGCAGGATTCAAAGTTTTGTTGTTGTTGTTGTTGTTTTGTTTTTTTCACTGAGCCAGTTCACCAAGTATTAAGCAGTTTTTAAGTGATCTAATTCTTACATTGTTTGAAGTGTTAGAACCAGCTAAAATCCAAACAATACACTACCTAATTCGGTGAAATCAGAGTAAACTCAATGAATAGATACAGCATGGAGGTTGCTAAGTAACAATGATATTGCATGTTGTAGAAATGCTACTGTGCAAGAATTTTGGAACCAAGTAAAGAAAATGACTTTCTCCCTATGGTTTAAATATATCTGGTGCATTTTGAGTCCTCCACGTTCTAGTATTGCGATGGAACAAGTTTTTTTCTGCTGTAAATCTGATGAAGACAAAACTAAGGAACAGATTTTTAACAAAAACAATGTCCGGGTTTTTATATTTAGAGAGACATCTAACAGATTCTCAGTGCAATTTCGGGTTCAATTCTGAAACTGGAAAGTGATATTATGATAGTGATTTACAGTACCTATGCATATAATAATATTCCCAACTACTACTTTTGTAAACTGGAGAATGTTTGACATAAATACATGGCAAAGCGATTGGAAAGAACGTGAAACGAGTTATTTATGTGAGTCTATCGCACATACACAGCGAGACAGTATATTCACACTCTTTCCAGATGCAATCACGTGTTCCAAAAAGCTGGCCTGAGATGGCATATATAACATGATTGAATATTGTGACAAGTGGAAAGAATAGAGCATCAAGATTCCTTTGCGTCAAGCGACAAACCGGAGGCTGTGATGCTAATTTCCATTTGCGTATGATGATGATGATGATGATGATGATGATGATGATGATGATGATGATGATGATGATGATGATGACGATGACGATGACGACGATGACGATGACGATGATGATGACGATGACGATGACGATGACGAGACGACGACGACGACGACGACGATGATGATGATGATGATGATGATGATGATGATGATGATGATGATGATGATGATGATGATGATGATGATGATGATGATGATGATGATGATGATGACGACGATTTCCTAGCTGCAATATTTGTCATATCTCTTGCTTTCTTTTTTCAAACCAAATTTGCTTTTAGTTTGGTAGACATGGCAACACTGAATGTGTTATAGGTTACCAAAGTAGCTGGAAGCACAACATGTGGTTTATTTAAACAGAAACTTGAAATATATATCGTTGGAACGAGCTGAATAATTTTAGGAATATTCATACGTTGTCATCTGGCGCCAGATAATATTAATACAGATAGAGGACATTTAACTAGGTATGGTTCATATAGAAATGTTATAGGTTAATTTTTGAAGAATGTAGTGTTTATTCAGTTAATGTGTTCATGAAAACCAGATACTAGTAAAATCTAGTTTAGGTGTAATAACATATACTCATATCAATATTCTGGTAAAGATCGCAATATTATGATTATGTTAGAGTGGGTATATGATACAGTAATCTTCACCACTAATAACAATAATGACAATACTATAAAATTTTGATTATAATGTAAAATTAATGACGTTCTCATATTATTATAATTATTATTTACCCGCCCTACCTTAGCCAGTTTTCTTAGGTATTACAGTATCGCTAGTTTGCTTACGTTGTGTTGGCAACTTCGACCAACGCCTGTTTTCAGTTGTCAGCTCTCCAGCCGTAATCTCACCTCCCGCCATTCTCTACGCTACTGTTATGCAGTTTAATGAAAATTACTTTTGCTTAGTCTTAGGAAGTTGTTAAGAATCTATCCTAACAAGTTCCTCGCGTCTAACAAATCCCACTGGAACTTGAGTATGACTAATGGTTACTGAAGCTTAAGAAGGGCTTAAGTTAGCGATTTCAGGGTAGGTGCATAGCAATTGTAAATTAATAAGGAATAATAGGTGACTCTTGCGGTTTACCCTACTTTTAAGTGTAACATACATCAGTAATCTTGCAGATAAATGGCTGTCGTCTGCAACGGCAAGCAATGCGTAACCGTAGCTAGCTGTGGGCAAGTGTTGAAATGCGCCTAGGCGGCGAAATGTTGCCAACGTATATTCTTTCTCATATTCTTGTTCCATTTATCATAATTGTCGGCGTCGTCGTCATAATATGGAATTTTGACAATAACTTTTAAATGGACCAATAAGTTTAAGTGCCGACTTGTTTTATTATGTATGTTAAAGAAATTACATTCGCCAATAAATTCTTAAGTTTTAATTTTATAAGACGTTGTTTCCACAACACTTTAAGGGCTATCAGAATATCACAAATTTCTACCATTCACCAAAATGAAGTTCTCTCCCCTCAGTTCATTTGGAGTCCACAGGAGCACTGTCCCTTATCCTGTCTTGAGGGCCACTACTTCATGAGAATAAAAGTAGTCCATCATCATCATCATCATGATTATTATGATTATTGTACTGGTCGTGGTTGCCATTCTCTTAGCAGTTAACGGCCACTCATTCGGTATTATCCATTTATCATCCCAACACTAAAAATTCTTGCTTCCAGAAAAGTGTGTATTATGAAACATCAAAAGCTTAATGTTCTTCCTAATGATCTTAAAGGAAAAGTTGATAATTTCGTGCTTTTAAAATTGCTGCTAGAGAGCACCTCTGCTCAAAATTATTTTATTCAATACAAGATTATATGAATGATAAATTATCCAGATAATGCTTAAGTAGCTCTCTAAGTAAAATCTAACCAATCATTTCCAATTTACCTTTGATGTCTGTTAAAAAGCTACTTCAATGTATATTAAGCTGACAAGTGTCCATTGCAAATCCAATATAAAATGTTGAGACGCCCTGGCAAAAATGAACTGAAAGTTTAAACGAAAAGACAAAAAAAAAGATAAATGAAGCTACCAAATTGTACTTGTATATACACATTTCCTAATCTTTTAATTGCAGGAGTATTTGATATTGCGTCACATGTAATTATCCCTTTATTGTTTTTCATATTGTCTGTATAATTCTGCTTTTTCTCAATATGCAAGTATACATGCAAGTATACTGTACATTTCTTTGACATATTCATTGTTCACAGACCTTTGTGGCTACTAGTGCACTCACTGAATGCAAATCAATCTAATCTAATCTACACTGATGTTTTCCATGTTGCTTTGCACTGCAACTACCACACTCCTCTGATTTTGTAAAAACACACTCAGTTGTGCCTGGTGGCTTAAGGCCCTTAATATATGGCTGAGGTTTGTGGCCTAGGGCCGTTATTATATTTCGCTCTATTAATTGTAAATTTCATCACATGCAAGGGTAAACATGTTTCAGAGATGGTGCCAGTGTGGAATGATCCCTAGTTCGTTAACCCTTCCGTAAATTTACCTGATACTACTCTTAAACTCTTGATGCAGAACTGCTGGAGTTCAGACAAGTCATATGATTTTAAAGCTAAATGTTGCAGTGTTTGTACCTCTTTTGAGGTATATTGACTGGTTTTGTAGAGTTAATAATTTAATGAATTCTTCTATACATCTGGGAAAATTTGTATATCTGATCACCGAAACTAGTACTGCATTGTTGCTATAGATGGGACTTAGTGCCATTCAGTATTTGAATACCTCTAAAATGAATTGAGACATGAGGAAAAACAATGCCAAGTTTGAACTAAGTTCATCATGCAACAATGTTAGTAAATGTTGTAGTTAGAGTTAGAGACTTCAGTTATGCTAGAAGATTGGTCAATAAATAATTATGTATATATGTATGGACAGAATAAAGTGATTTAGGTTTATATAAATATTTGCACTCCAAACATTGTTACTTATGTTCTACTTTTTATGACCACAGTGTTAAATCCTTAAACCCTAAAAAAGGTATGATGTTCTCAAAATGTCATATTTTCCAGCAATTAATATTCATTATGGTGAAGTGATAGGTATACTTTTTATTGGGTGGAAAATCCCATTGTATACCAGTTGGGGAAAAAGGTAAATGGAGGATGATACATTTCAGTAAGTGCTGTAGTAATACTAACATTCAAATATTAATAACTGGGGTTCATGAGAAAGAAACCAATAATTTAAAATTCTTAAAAAGGGATCAAAATAAATATAAATAATTAGCATAATTGAAACTGAGATGTAGGTTGCTTATGCACTACTATTTATAATGCATATAGTTTTGCATGGTGAATATTTGGAAACTCCATAAATTATTATTTTGTATTTGTATATTAAATAAAATATTGCAACCGAAAGTTAACACATAAACATAAAATGATTATTAATAAATATGTTCATAACTTCTTTGCTATTTTTGTACTTTGAATTATTTCCATGTTTCTATTTTTTACTTAATTTTTTAAACATCTGCTACAACATAGCACAAGTTTCAATGTATATCATATCACTGCTTCTAGCTTCTTTTTTACTTTTTCTTTATTTTGACATTAACATGGAGGTTTGCAAATCTTGAGATAGACATAGAAAACAGGTGATAACATTCTGATTATGGTTTTGTTGAAACCATGGGGTTATCCGTGCATCTTCAGTGACAGCTGGTTACTAGAGGCTCATTAGGGCTCATTTAGGATAATGGCATTTTGGTGTTGTGGGTGTAATAATATAAAATAAGTTTTGGAGTTTAAATGATGTTTCAGCATAAAGCAGAAATCAGTTTTGTATGTTTTGTACGAGGACTGTTCAATAAAGAATGATCACAATTTTTTTTTTTCGACAACATACTTTTACTCATCCTCATAATTTTGTTGGTCCTTCTCAAAATAGTCTCCCCTGAATGCGATGCACTTGTCTCAGCGTTTCTGCCAGTCTTCAAATAAGCTGGAAACCATCTTTTTTTAGAGATCCTTCAAAATCGCCTCCGCAGCCTTCACCACTGCTTCTGATGATGGATGCCTCCCACGAAGATGTTTCTTTAAGTTAGGGAATAGAAGAAAGTCACATGGGGCTAAATTCGTTCTATAAGGAGGGTGAGGGATGCACTTCACGTTGATTTTTGCAAGATATTCAGCAACAACATTATCAGTATGCGGCTGTACATTATCGTGGTGCAGCATCCAGGCTGCCTCACAGAAATGTGGTCTTTTGCACCTGATATGGACTTGCATCCCTGTAGTATTTTCCAGTTAGTAATGTGTGTGCAGGTACAACATGCTGATAAACCATTCCATGAATATCAAAGAATGAGATGACCATAACTTTCCCAGCAGAAGCAACCACTTTTGCTTTTTTGGGGTTGGTGATGAAGGAGATTTCCACACTGAGTTCTGCTGTTTGCTCTCAGGATAAAAATTATGTAGCCAAGTTTCATCAGAAATGATTAGGTTTGAAAGAAACCCCGGATCTTCCTCAATTTAACTGTATGCAGACCTGCATGCGAATGTCCTTTTGTTCGGGAATCAACCGTCTTGGAACCCATCGCACACAAACACGTCTCAAGTTTAATGTTTCTGTCACCAATGTGTGGGTGGCACCCAATGAAATGTTCAGTATTTCAGAAAGTGATCTTAAGGTAATTCGTCGATCCTCTCAGCAACAGTGTTTATGTTTTCTTCCGTAAGTGCAGTAACTGAAGCACCGGGTCCACCTTCCTTTGAAATTCATTGTCTCCCCTCTTTTAACATTTTAAACCACCTTCAAGCTGTGCTGTAGGGAAGAACAGGCTCTCCATAGTCCTCCTGTAACATTGTATAGACCTCAACTGAAGATTTGTTGAGACGAAAGCAGAATTTCAAAGCCATATATTGTTACTTGCGTGTTACCTCCATTGCAGCAGTAGGCTATACTGAACATGTCTGAACTTGCCTGGTTCTCATAGGCGGGAACCAGGAGTACCAACAATGAAACTACTACGGCAAGTTTGTTTCACATTAAGCTAACAGAATATAATAAGATTGAATTTTAGTGCAAAAAATTATGACCATAAAAAATTATGATCATTCTTTATTGAACAGCCCTCGTAAATGTAATAGTTGTTTAGAACGTTCAGCCCATATCAATTCAGATAGAGTTACCTTCACAGTCTCAGATGTTACTGAATTAACATATCTGAATATTCAGGATAAAGTAAGAAACCTGTAATTCTTTGTATTAAAAAAAATTCCTGGCCCAAGACACATCCAGCGAAAGATGGCACCTTAGCACCATTTCTCACATGTGATACAAATTCTTCTGCATCTCTGGAATGCAACACAATATCCTGTTTGTTTACTATAATTTATTTTGTTTGAAAGATAGTTTTTTGATTAATGTAATATCACCCATTTCAAAATGGGTGTCGCAAGTTCTCTTGCTGCAGCCTTCTGATTTTTTCACCCTAAACTCCAAAAGCCTTTTCTTTTTCCTTCCTTCCTTCCTTCCTTCCTTCCTTCCTTCCTTCCTTCCTTCCTTCCTTCCTTCCTTCCTTCCTTCCTTCCTTTGTTTGTTTGTTTGTTTCTTTCTTTCTTTCTTTCTTTCTTTCTTCCTTCCTTTGGTTTATGTTTTAAGTTTTGTGGCTAATTTCTTTATTAAAATTTTATTTATGTTTTCTTTATTTGTTTTTTCAAACTCCCATCTCAGAAATTCCAAGTTTGTTAGAAAGTTATATTACCTACTTGAGGGTACAGTATATCCTGAAAAGGAAAAAATGCCACTTTGTTTCCAGAAGTTTTCATAATGGTTGTCTAAAAAGTCCATTCTGAGATTAATGTGTTTAATGATGGGCGTGGGGGGGCACTGCCGAAAAGTTTCTAAAGTGAAAAGTTGTATAAGTTGTAACAGTTATTCCAGTGTCCCTTTTAAAAGTACAAAGGTTTCACCACATTCCATCTGCAATAAAATACATGATAGAGGAATACTTGGAAAATCAGATCCCTGTTACGATCATTCTGTGAATGAAGCAATGTTCAAGTTGCAGATCATTTTATCTGAAGTTAATGGGACTGTTCTCCACAAAGCACCAACAAAAAGGACATTTATCACTCTAATAGTTGCAAAAGAAACAGAGGTGAAAAGGAGAAATTGAAAAGATATAATATGACCTACGATATTAAAAGTTTGCCATGTATAAAAAGGGATATTCCGTATATTCTACATTACAGGATCAAAATTTTGACATGACTTAAATGACTGTTTCCACACCCACTTAGATATTTGTTTATGTGTGTACTGTGCCAATTTTGAATTTTGCATAGTAATGTTGAATTTGAAGGTGTGAAGTATGATATATTGCTTGGATATGTTAAGTCATAGTAGTCTGTCATAGAGTTAGATATCGGTTTCAGAACAACATGCACACATAAAAGCTAATTTTTCAATATTGATTTTAATACAGTGCAAAAGTGGACAAAATTAGAGTAATATAATCTAGCTAAGCTTTCCCATTTATTTATAACTTATAACACGTGGTAACTGAAGGAACATGAACAATAATTGATGTAACCTGAATGAAATCATTAGTTTTAAATCAGATATCAGTTAAACTCAGCACTATGCTTTACTATTAACTGGTTCTGAGTATAAATTGAGCTCGGTACATATTATAAGAAATATCAAATCTTGTTCTTTAGAATATCACTGGTAACCTATATGAGATTTAAAAAGGACCCTTATAAGACAGCTGCCAAGTGAGGTGGTGCATGGTAACATGGTGACTTGAATTCAGGTGATCATGGATTTAAACCCCTTCTTGATCCATAGGTTATTTGAGGGCTTTACTGGGTTGATAGGTAAACAGTGGAAAAGCTAAATATGGTTAATCCCCCAAATTTGCTGTTCCTCCATTTCATCTCTTATTTCCCATCAGCTTTAATTGGCTTGACTGTTTGAAGATTTTAAGTCACTCGGAGTCTCAGCGTTGCTTGGAAGGTAAAATACTGCTGTAAACCTTTGTCCTCTGGATCAGGATGGTTGCCAAGTCCCAATGGGATGTGTAAAGCCTACTGGAGGGATGGAAGCCGGTTGTACCAGCTGTTACCAGTGAGTCTAAATCTGAAAACTGTAGGGACTACATATACTGGAGGGTGACCCATTACACTTACAACTAATTCAGTTTCCTTAAAGTATTGGGTGCAAAGATTGGAATAACTTGTCTCAAATCTTCCACCTGATATCTGTACATACTGTATTTAATGGGAATTGAGTGTTGGGGCTCATCCACTTGGCGAGCTGGTGGACTACTAGTGACAGCGCTACGCCCTCCAGGCAGCAGCAGCAGCAGCAGCATTATTCAGCACCGCCGGCGACTTGCCGGCCGAGAGGCAGCCTTCCACTGGCCACAGTGGCAGAGAAGCAGTGGGCAGTGGCCTTCTCCTAGCCCGGCCGCCAGAGAGCGAGCCGCAGCAGCAGCCAGCAAAAGAGCGAGCCAAGCCAAAATTTCTTACTCTCACTGTCTTCTGTTTTTCCTAGACAAAGACTTGACAGACCACACGACAGCAGGGTCCGCAAGACCAAAGCCGAGGGTTTTCGGACCAGTGGTCCAAAACCCAGAGTCAATGATTCGCTCAGGCACATCCCTTCGGGGGGTCTGGTCCTCTGCGGATTGCCGGAGGGCAACTGTGAAGACTACACCAACTGCCGATGATGGGCAACAGCCATCAATCTCTACCCAAGCAGAACCTGTGCCACCTGCCACTACAAAGACTAGGGCCATGAAGAGGAAAGCCTCAGCACCTCCTCAGGGCCTTGCTCCGGTCACGGAGGCACCAGTTCCTGTGACCCACTCCTATCCCCCTCTGCCTGACTCAGAGTCAGAGGATGAAGCCGACCAGGAGGGCTTCACCGTTGTCCAGGGACGACGGAGGAGTAACTCTGATCCCAAGCCAGAGGACCAACCTGCACAGGCACCTCAACCCCTATCCAAAAGGGGGGTCCAAGCTTCCGCCTATCATAGCGGACTGCTTTAGAAACCATGTGGGCATCATGCAAAAGCTGGCGGCCACACTGAAGAACCCCTTCGAGGCCAAGAGGAAGCCTCGCAAGGTCCACATAAACGCCGCAGTGCCAGCGCCGTCACCAGCTGCAGAACCTGCTCCAGCTAGGGCGCCTGCATCTGCTAGAGCACCAGCAGCGGCGCTTGCATCCTTTGGGGGGTCCATCTCTGCGAAGGATGTCGATGTATTCAGGGAGCTTTTTCTGTGGTTCGGCGACCTCATTTTGAGAGTTCTCCCCATCCTTAGGGACTGCAAGGAGAAAGTAGAGGACCCAAGGCTAGACTTACTCGAGAAACACACCATTCCCCTCTAAACACTCGAGAAACTTTTTCCGTGCACTGTTGAGTAATGGCCCCCAACTTGTCAGGAGACCATTACGTGCTGCGTTCTGGAACGCAAACGGTGTACGGGATCAGCGACCCGGAGTGTTAGAGTTTGTACAGTCCTACGGGATTGACATTCTCATGATCTGCGAGATGCACCTGAATGCTGGTATCGACTTTTCGCTGCCAAGTTACGTTACCCACCGTTCCGATCGTAACGGTCGGCAGGGTGGCGGTACAGCTATAGTCGAGAAAAACATCATCACTTACACTCCTGTTCCTCTCCCTGCCTTACTGTACGTGGAGGCCTGCGCCATCCGGCTGTCAGTCGGCGGACAGGACAACCTGCTGATAGCGGCATATGACCCTCCTGGAAATTACTTCTTCGAAGCTGATTACACCTCCCTACTCAACCTACACCCAGTTGTTTGCATTGCAGGAGACCTCAACGTGAAACATGGGCTCTGGCACAGCCGTACGAGCAACCAGAGGGGACGAGGGCTCTACCGCCTCATAAGCGGTGACCCAAATCTCGCCGCGCATGGGCCGAGAGGCCCAACTTTCCATCCGACCCGCGGCAGGCCGGATTTCATTTACATCATGATCACAAAGAACTTTCCATTTCACCTGGACCTCGGCGGTGAGTGAACTGGACTCCGACCATGACTCTGTCACGGTCGATCCCGACGTCACCGTGCCAGCTCTGTTAAACTCCGACTGGGATGCAGCCATCCTCAAACTGAACCAAACCATCGACCTGCGTCCACGCATTGACGACTTCGAGGCGAAGGAGGCGGCGGCGATGAGTTTTTCCCAACAAGTCCGTCAAGCGGTGAGCGCACACACTCACCGTATCCCAACCAACACACATAATCCTCTGATTATTCCAAACGAGATCCGGCAGCTGCTAAAAGCCAAGGCAGCTGTCTGGAAGCTATGGCAGCATTTCTGTCATCCCAGGATAGGAGCAGTTTACCAGTGGTTCAAATCCCTGGCAAGGCGGCTGCTGCATGCCCACCATAAGGTGGCCTGGGAGAACACTCTCAGAAATGTGGACCTTCCGCAAAAGCACCCCTGGCGGATCATCAAGTCCCTCAGGAGGGACAAAACCCTATATCAGCATCCATTGCATGGCACTCGCGGGAGACTCGCTTTCGAGCCCCAAGATAAAGCCACAGCTTTCGCGGATCATTTGGAAAGTCAATTCGAGCAGAGGGAGGACCCCCAGGATGACTTCACTGACCTCATGGAGGCTGCTGTGAAAGACCTCTGTGAGGAGCCGCAGCAGCGCCATGAGGCGATCCATCTCCCAATAGTCACCCCAAGAGCGGTGACAGCTGAAATCCCTGATGTTTTCTCAGAGACTGCACGCTTGGGGTGAGAGTGGAAGGATGGCTGTCATCTATCAGACCCATAGCCGCAGGAGTCCCGGAAGGCAGTGTTCTGTCTCCGTTACTCTTTGCAGCCTACATGTCTGATTTCCCCCTGGAACCACAGACTGTTATGAGCCAATGGGCCGACGATGTCCTCATAATGGCACGTAACAAAAACGTAAGATCTTGGCATCCTCCGCTTCAGCGCCAGCTCCGAGCCATCGGCCGTTAGAGTGAGAGGTGGAGGATGGCCCGGTCTCCTGGTTAAGGTCCGAGCTAAGCGTCCGGATTGGCCGCTGAGGTTGAGGCAGAAGCAAATCCCCTGGGTTCCTCTGCCAAGTACCTTGGCATCCTCCTCGATCGCGGCCTCACCTACGCCCCTCATGTCCTGTTCAAAGCCGGACAAGGGCATGCAGCACTAAGGCAGTTGTACCCTGTCTTAAAATTCACTATGCCAACGCACCTCAAACTACGCTTGTATCGGGCGATTATACCGCCCCTGATTGTGTACGGCTGCGAAGTCTGGGGATCAGCGACTCCGACCACTATCCGCAAACTGCAGTATGTCCAGAACAGGGCGCTGCGAATTAGCTATGATACTGGACATAGATTCCCGTCCCACATCCTTAATACCTACTCCGGAGTCCCATACATTGTGGAACTGCTTGGCTCTCACCAAGGCGGCCCGGGTTCGATCGCAGGCGACCGCAAAGTGAGATTTGTGGTGGACAACATGGCGCTGGGGCGGGTTTTCTCAGGGACCTCCGGTTTCCCCCGCCATCTCATTCCACCGGTGCTCCATCTTCATCTCATGTATCATCAGTGTCACCGCCTGTGGTGCCGTATGTAGTAAAAGCGGGCGTTAAACACTACACATTACATTACATTACATTACATTACATTATATACATTGTGGACGTGGTGCGGGAGAGATCCCATACCATCCACAGTAAGCTAGACTCCCATCCCAATAACCTGGTGAACACCCTTGGCCGTTACGACCATAGGGCTCCTCGCCACAGACCGAGTTACCGGTTCCCCAAAGATGCATTGGGTAACCTTAACTGAACAGGGCCACTTTCCCCTGACTCTGGGCTTGGTAGGTCCCATACCCAAACATTAGTTCCTTTCCCTCTAGTCTGTCAAGCGGACTGTGCTCAGATGCCTCCCAGGCAGGTGGAAGAGCGCAGCCAGCACTGGGCGCACACCCCCCACGGGGCACTGACGCTCATTTAAGGCTAATCCTTGTTTCACATAAGCTTGCGCCGTATCTCTTAACGGTCACATGACCTTATCACCTCTCATTGGCTGCTGTTGTGTATAGACTGTTGTGCGGTAAAAATTAGTTCATTATTTAACATGGTGATATATATTTATATGTTGGAAGAGAATTGTCAAATTTATATTTTCGTGACTGTTTGAGTTAAATATATTACGCAACAGAGCTGACTTATCTGAAATGCATGTTAATTCTTAAACGAAGTAAAGAGGGGGTTCCTTTGCTCTAAGCCCCCCTTTCACATGGCATGATAGCACGCGCTTCAACAGTAGTGATGACATATTTGTTTATATGACTTATCACAACCTTGTTTTGAACTGGATTAGTCATATATTGCCATTCGAAGCTGTGCTGTGCTGAATGCGAGAGCTAAATTATTTTATTGATCGTTTATTATGCATGTACTTATTATATGTATAATGGCAATGTCTACCGCCAGTTTTTGCTGACGCATCGCAAGGGAAAACATTTACAAAGCGGCGAGAAAAGAATTGTGATGCATGTGTTTAATGCACTCACAGAGAAGAATCCGTCTTTGTCAGTGAGAGAAGTCGAACAGCTGTGCTCTGAAGTTACACGTGTGAGTATTAGATCCGTAGCGACATCGTGACATGAAATTGAGACAACAGGGAAACTTACCACTCCAGGGGCGATATTGCTGTGTGGCGAAAACGTTATTTAAGGACAATCAAACTGTACTGAGATACAAGTCGCAAAATATACTACCTTGACGAGACTTGGGTGAAAGAAGAACACACAAATAGTAAAGTATGGCGTGACACAACTTTTAAGACTGAAAGACAAGTATTTTTGCAAGGTATGTGTGCTGGTTTAAAAAAATCCCAGTGGAAAAGGCCGAAGGCCTTTCATTATAAACTTGTTTCAGTTTCATTGCACATTCATTCAGTTCCAACTGGCTCAGTTTCATTATAAACTTGTAATTTTGCATGCCTTTATATTCTTATTTGTATGATTTTATCTATCTTCCTGGCAATTATTATGATGTTTACTGCAGGTTATAAATGTGACGGGATGGCTCCGCCTATGTCCTATGGCACGAAAGCATTAGCCAATTAGGGTGAGGGGGAAGGTTGTTGCACGCGGAGTGATACATGTCAGTGGGGCAAGGTTATATGAAACAGAGATCAGATATAGCACTGCCTAAGACAATCGACATTTCTTTTATACTGCCCAGATAAAGCCACACTAAGCAGCTAGGTGCTGGGCAGCAAACACTCCACCCAGGTAAACCTGGGCGACTCACATCTTCTGCTGGTCTGCTGGTTGAGTGTTGGAAAATTGTCATTTGATTGTTGTTCTAAAATAGGACAGTATCTTTCTGCATGTTCTTACTGGAAGATGCAGAACAACTACCTTTGGACAGGCTCTTTGAACAGCATTAATAAAATTTTCGGCATTTATTTCACTTAATTTTGAAAAATTCTCCATAATACATGAATCATTGTCTCACCAAACCTACTTATTGGAACTTTGTCTCGGGATATAACAAACAAAAACTGCAATCTCTTTCAGTTCAGGATGTATTTCCTTAGGTGGCAAAGCATGCAATTGAGGGTTCAAGATTTTAAATTGGAAAATATGTATAAATTGTGCATTGGGTCATGATGATGAGATTTACTATTATCTGTTTGTTACAGAAAAATATTGCAAGTTGGTTATGTCAAAGCATTATCATTAGCTAAGGAGATCTGCTTTTTTTTGCTGATACAGTAGTGAAAGTTGAAATCAAGTGTCTGGCAGTGTGCAGACATGGTTCCGTTTAGGTGTTTTATTGCAAAGTTTAATGCAAAATCTCTTTTATAACAGTTTCATCCACTACACATTGAAAACTGAAGATGGCTGAAGTTATCCTATAATAGTCCAGCAATGAGGCATCTGACTAAATATAGTGATTGAAAGCAAACCTACTAATTGTTAGACTAGTTCTTTCTGTGCAGCTGTTGGTGCATCTCTCTCTCTCTCTCTCTCTCTCTCTCTCTCTCTCTCTCTCTCTCTCTCTCTCTCTCTCTCTCTCTCTCTCTCTCTCTCTCTCTCTCTCTCTCTCTCTCTCTCTCTCTCTCCCTCTCCCTCTCTCCCTCCCTCTCCCTCTCTCCCTCCCTTTTGTATTACACATATGATTCTGATAAAAATGATGCAGGAGGCTGTTGTAATTCATTCACTTATAAGCCAGATTGAAAAAAAAAAACAGTACTTATTTACATTTATACATTTTGAAATCAATTTAATTAATAATTCATTAACTGACTCAAATGTATTTATGTCTTTGGATAATTTAATAATAGTTTCCATATTCCTTTTGAAATCAGTTTGCTGTTTTCATGGTATATGTAAAAGTGTTGTCATTTTCAATAACTGAGAGGACATGCATTGGTTACTGTTCAGCAAATATCACTGTCCAGTATTCAGTCTTGAATGATTTAATTTGTGGTATTTATGTTTGTGTGTCTGTTTTCACTAGGATCTTCTTTTGCAGGTTTTCCTTTACACTATAGAATATTTAATTATAATGCAATCCCAGCATCCTAGCAGTTGGTCAGAATCTAGATTCCTATTGCAGAAATGTGTTTATGATTGATCCAACATTTAAACAGAGCATTTGGTCATTATATAGATTTATTTTTAATGTGCCATATTTACTGGCAGAGGAGTTTGTTAATGCTTCAGGTGTATTAGGCTTGATTTTGTGTCTGTTATAAAATCTTTTGACTAATTTATGATATTTTTCAATGCTCATCATACCTTCCCTCCAAATCTTCCCTTCCAGGCATTGCAAATAATATACCATATTTATCTGAATACAAGAACTTTTTTCTTTGCAAAATGTTAATATTAAAAACTAAGGGTGGTCTTGTGTTAGTGAGTTTTCCAAACAAAATGTTTGAAAAAGTAATTTCAAATTTCGCTAGTACCAAATGGTGTGTGCAGTGGCATAGCATGGGGAAAATGGTGGAGATTGCCACTAAGCCTGTGATATATGCAGCAGTGACCAAGTATGGGAGGAAATGGTAGATATTGTTGCCATGGACTTGACAAATGTAAAAGATTTTGCATGTTTCTATTTATGCCATAAAGGTAGTTGTTAATAGACCTAGAGAGATTATAAGCATTCTTGTTGGAGAAAAGATCCTTCAGAAACTTAAGATAGAACATTTCCTTTCATAAAGGAAAACTCTTGTCATTTATTGTAGCTGCTGCCACCTCTGTTATATGAGATTAAATTCCATAATTGAGTTTTGAAGAAGTGGTTGCCTTGCATTTCAGGTTGTATTTAATTCAGATACAAATGGTATATTTAGAGAAATATCTGTTCACATATATTTCATGTGGACGACTAACAAACTTAAATAGACTATTAAAAATGTAATTACTATAATATTTACACAACATGATATAAATACAGGTGGTGAGTTTTAGATTTTTGAAATCATAAATTTACTATATTCATTTGTATGTAGAGCACTTTCAAGCATTCAGGCATTTCAGTTTAGTATTTTAGAGAACTTTGAAGAAAACCATGTAATTGTGTTTATTTTGATACACAGATAATCTCTTTTGAAAGAACATTAACACAAAATTAAAATAACATGCAAAGAGTTGATAGTGAGACAAAAATGCATAAGTAATATTTTGAATTTATTTAGAAGAAATGTGCAAGTGGGTTAAGGTAACCAGAAAAAATGGAACAAACTGATACAGGGTGAAGCATATCACAGAAAGAAGAGAAATTTATAGTGATGTAGAACCAGAGTTCTAAAAAGAAGATACACAAAATTAAGTTATGCAAGCTGCTTGTGATTCAATAACACTGTTGAATGAAATCATACAACATGCATACATTTTGTTCCATTATTTGTAGTCTTCTGTCACTTATAATTAAATTGTGCTTTTTGAAATATTTTTTGGCATCCATGCAGAATTACTTGAGCAAATGTGTTTCAGCTTAACAGTCGAGAGCATTTACACAGAGCATTAATACGGAGCATTTCCACACATTACATACTGACATACATCAAATTTTTCTGAATAAATCGGGTTCTCACATGGGTGACAGGTTTGGAATATAAGTTTTGAACACATCATTCAGTAGAGAAAACTGTGAGGATTAAAATGTTCATGTTACAGACTGACATTTTTGTTTTGTCAGCTCCCTGTACAAGTTAAGTAATGCAACTTTAATTTCTCTGAAAGTTTACCTTAAAAATAATTTTCAAAACTATCCAGTTGTATGGGAGGATTAAGCTGTACTAAAACTTTCTAAAAATAAAAATGTTGCATTATCGAAGAAATAAGGATAACAAATGTGCTTGTTACAGACTATTTCTCTTCGTTACAGACAGACATCTGTGAAATTATGCTTTTTGCATTCCACAAGAATAAACCCAATGTGTATTATTATTAAACATAATTGAGATAATACATAAAGCAAAGAAAATATATTAACTACTTGTTTGATTTAGTGACATTCAAGTTCCTGAAGGCCAGTAATTGTTAATCTTAATGCTATTACTTTGGGATTTTAAACTAATGTACACTCTTTGATTTCAAACACAAAATTCATGTAGCATGTTGTATGAAAGAAAACATAGTTTTATCTCCCCCTCACACTACAAGCAAATGGGTGAGTCATGCACATTTACAGTTCTCCAAATTAAGTGCTTCAAATAACTCATTAACAATCTGTTTTTGAAATAAATCTCCATTAGAAAGAAGTATTAACACTAATTTCTTAAGATAAGTGAAGCCTTTGTAACAAATATTTATATTTGTGTAACACGTTAACACATTGCACTGCCGAGTGAAGTTGTTTATTATGACACAGGATATGCATCATGTATATACTGCAGGATCACTAAAAGCTCAGAGTACTTATATGTTCATTTGCTTCTTTTAAAAGACACATGGCTTAGAAAGCATGCCAACTTCTTGTGCAATTCTTCAATGCAGTAAATTCAAAAGGAAAAAAGCCATCATAATATGAGATTCAATTGTGCACCACACATGCAATTATACGGAGAAGGATATAAGAGTTTATTGTTACCCTGGGGCTCAACTACGGCATATAAGAAACCAACTAGCAAAGAACACAGATGATCCAGATATTGTAGTCATCCACGTGGGAACGAATATCAGCACGGCGCGTTCACCTGAAGACATCATGCGGGAGCTCACCGAGGTTGCTTCGACTGCAAAGGAGCTGTTCCCACGGGCGAAATTCTGTATCAGTGGCATTATACGCCGTGAGATGAGGAGCTTCGTTACATCGATGGGATCAACTCTACTTTTGACTGGGTACGTAAAAAATATGATTGTATACTTGTAGATAGTAATGCATGGTTAGGAGATGCAGATCTAGGTAGGTGTAGCCAAGTTTGGTAATCTCCTAAACAGAGTCGTTACCCACCTAGATCCAAAAACTAATTAGCTGTAGTAGCGATGGGTCTCAGTCTTTAAACAATATTAACTTATCCAAAACAGTAAAACAAAATCACCAAAAGCCAAAGCATATATATAAATCAGAAGTAAGCATTTGAACCATAAATAACAATTCAAAATCTACTTCCCTTAGCAGCTCAATAAATCTCAATTTAGTAAACGCAAGAGAAAGTGAGGGTAGAACACAAAACAGTCAAACGTCGCAGATTTTTCACCTGAATATCCAAAGTATCAGAAACAAGGTCCTTGAAATTGAAGCTTTAATCCATGGTAGTTTAAAACTAGTAGATATACTATGCCTAACTGAACACTGGCTAACTAATTCTGAATTAAATCAACTCGTAATACCAGGGTTCACACTAATACAGGGTTACAGTAGAACATTCAAAAGAAATGGAGGGTCATTAATTCTAATAAAAAATTCTGTAAAATCTAAATCTGTATCCACATTTCTGGAACTAAACATGGAAGAGCATTTTGAAACCAGCATAGAAGTAGACAATAAGCTGATAGGCAGGCAGGCAGGCAGGCGGGCGGGCGGGCAATTTATTCATCTTGTAAATCATCCATTGTACATGAGTACTATGATATAAGACACGTCAAGTTGTGAATTTACAGTGCAATTAACTATACTTGTAAATTAGCAAGTCACATCCAATAAGGACAAGTCAGTGTTTGTACAAAATAATGTTTTATAAAGATATCTAAAGAAATTTTATAATGTACACAATTAATTCAGAAATGTAACAATATTATAAACTTTCCATAAATTCACTAACAGAATAAAAACAGTGGTCTAGCAAGTATGTCAAAACTGACTTTTTAAATGCTGAAAAATTGCAAGTGGTTTCATTGGCTATAGGCAGTTTATTAAAAAAAAAAAAAAAAAGTGATTGCTAGGTTTATTACACTGTTTTGATCAGCTCTTGTGTTACTTCTATTCACATGAATATTCATTCTCTGTCTAGTATTATGATTATGAACTGTGTCATTAAAGGTACAGTGGCCATTTCCTTTCATTAAATTTGTCTTTGTAAATTTTAAAATTTCAAAAATGAAAATACATGGGAGAGGTAAGATTTTAATAAGATAATCATATGTATTTATAGAAATCTGTCAAGTGATATAAATATTCTAATCTCAAGGCTGGATACTATTCTGAGCTATTTTCTAAAACAAAAGAAAACTATAATTCTAATGGAAGATATTAACATGAATTTTTTACAACAAAGCAATGATAAACTGATGTTCATATCTCTATTAAATATTTATGGCATTATGCAAACAATTGATGTGCCAACAAGGGTGACTAAAAGTTCAAAAACTGCCATAGATCAAATAGCCATAAGCAAAGATCTAATTACTTTTGTTAAAAATATAGATGTTTTTTATACTTGTCTCTTTGACCATTTTGCACTATCTCTATCCATCAGTTGGCCAAGCAGAAAGAACTTAAGGAAATCTGGCACAACATTCAAAAGGGTCAGATTACAGAAGGCAGAAAATATTGATTACTTCAACCAATTTGCAAGAAACTTTGGAAGACATTTATGAGGAAACTTCAGTAGATATAACATTCACTAGATTTTTAAACACCTTTAAATATTACTACGATATAGCATTCTCTCTGGTTAAAGTCAGAGTTAGGGAGAAACATTCCACATGGGTAACCAAGGGCATTAGAACTTCTAGTGAGAAACTAAAATTCTTTAGCAACTTAATTAGAAATGGTAATGCTTCCAAAGAATTGGTAAACTATTATAAGAAATATAAATCAATCTATAAAAAGGTTATAAAGGCAGCAAAAATATTAGAGAACACTAGAAATATAAACTCATCCGAAAATAAACAGAAGACCATTTGGGACATAATAAAAAGGGAAACTAACTCAAACCGTTGCAAGCAAATATTGTACTGAAATACAAAGGCAAACCCGTAACAAATCCAAGAGAAATAGCCAACATATTTAACAATTTCTTTGTAGATGTCTCAAAAAATATGCAAACGAAAAGCAGCATAACAGGTGGTCCAGAAAATAAAGCCCACATTCGTTGCAATGATAAATCAATATTCCTGGCACCAGTCTGCAATGATGAATTAGTTGATGTAATTAGGGAGCTAAAAAACAAAAAGTCAGATGCCCTTGATGGAAGCTAAACCTACTTAATTAAAAGGAGTTGCCTGCCAGACACGAAGGGAGACGGACGCGTAAGCACACGCGCTCGCGACCGAAGATGATTGACGCGCAAATGTATAGAATTAGGATCGGCGCTTTTAACGCTTTCAGAACGAGCCAGAAAACTCAGCAGGGATCTTCTGGTATATGTTTAATAAGTGTATGGTACATCTTGTTAATTATTGGGGGAGTGGAACTAAACCCCGGACCGACAATGGAGCAACTAGCCGTGATGCTAGAAAATATCACAAAAGAAATAAAAGAAGTGAAGGAGATGGAAAATAGAATTAACAAGAAGATTGGCGAACAGTTTAACGGGATGTTAACAGCATAAGAGAAATTTGATGAGGAAGTAAAGGAAGAAATAAAAGAATGTAAAGACAGACTAACCCGATTGGAAAATTTAGAGGAAGGGAATCGGAAACTAAACCTGATAATATTTGGATTAGAAGAGAGAAGAGACCAATGAATATTGCAGGATGTAGAAAATATATTCCAACAAAAACTGAAACTAAATATGGCAGGTTGGGAGATAGTGGATTGTTTTAGAATAGGAAGATTTGGACCGAAACCAAGACCAATAATAGTGAAAGTAGCATCAATGAGATTCAAATGGGAAGTGTTGAGGAACAGTAAACAGTTGAAAGGCACTACAATATTTATTGAGCAAGATTTGGGTAAGAAACAGTGCGAATTGAAATCTTTTGCTTTATTGGAAATGAAGAAAGCAAGAGCAGCAGGAAAACGGGCATATTTAAAAGGTGTTGATTTGTGGATCGATCGTGTGAAGCAGGAACTTCGTCAGCACTACGTTTCATGGGAGGGCAACTACATTTTGAGGGCAAAAGATGACAGGAATGTCCAACTGGCACATGGTCGAACTACGGAAACGGAGCACACGTCACCTGCGAGGAAGCCAGAGTCAGCGGTGCTGACGAGGGAAAGAGAAGATACTTCACCTGTGACGTCACACGTACGGACCGAACACAGGACCGAGCGACTCGAATCACAACAGATAAATGGCACGCAAGGAGATCAGCTGATGGAGGAAGTTCATGCCACGTCAAGTAGTTTGAAAATGGCTGAGATTGAGCAGAATTTAGGCGACTTACAAGTGGTGTCAACGCCATCAGGAAGTATCCTGGAAGTGAAAGACCGTGTGCACACCAGGAGCCAGATGAACTTAGAAAGGTGGAGGTTCAAAAGGAAAGATGAAGCATAGGGATTCGCATTATCCATTGGGGGTTGGAATGTGGACGGGCTTTGGGAGAAAGTGTGCAGTGGGGAAATCTATAATGTGCTAAAAACTTGTGATATATTAATGGTTGTGGGAACCTGGATAGAGAAAAAAACTAGTGTAATAATTCCAGGATTTGACTTTTATAGCATAAGTGGGATGAAGAACCAAAGGAAAGGCAGAGCTTCAGGGGGTTTAGGCTGTTTTATAAAGAAAGATAAATGTCTTAAGGTGAAAGAAGAAAAAGAACTGTCAAGCAGATCAGTGTTATGGATCACCATAGGGGATATGTATCAAAATGGGGGAACTGTCTGTATTGCTACAGTGTATAACCCACCTACTGTATCAGAGTTCTATGATCCAAATGTGTTTAGGAAACTAGGTTGGGGTATAGAAGTGTTGGAAAATAAGTATGGGAAAGTTGAAATAATAATTGTAGGTGATTTAAATGCAAGAATAGGGGAACACCAGGTTAAGTGGATTAATCCAAGTGATGAAGCTAAGAAGGAACTTGAAATAGAGATCAGGCACAGTAAAGACAAGGTTACCAATAATGAAGGGAGGAAACTTTTAGATTTCTGTGAGGAGAATTATCTTATGATCTGTAATGGCCTGAAAGCGGGTGACAAAGATGGGGAATTCGCATTTGCTAATAAAAATGGCCAAAGTGTGGTAGATATTTTAATGTATTCTGTAGGAATTGATGAATGGGTCCTAGATTTTGAAGTTATGAATGTTTTAACATCAAGCTGTCACTTTCCATTAAGATTAGAGTTAGGGGAAGGCAACAAGAGTATGAAGAAGCTTGATTAAGAATGTCTCTGTGGTGGAAGTGTATAAGTGGAAAGAAGAGTTGCATAAAGCATTTGTTAATGAATTGAATTCAGAGAGCAGTAAAATCTTACAAGTGAGGGTACAAAGCTTAACTGAGAATAAAATAGAGCAAGCCTTAGAGGCACTGGAATATATTGTTAAAAGGGCAGGGGCCGGTATGAAATTGGGGGTTTCTAAAGGCATCAGTAGGCAGTGGTTTGACAAGGATTGCCAGGTGGCAAAGGCAAGAGTAGCACAGGAATTAAAGAACTGGCGGCAATCAAGGGAAAAAGAGGAAGGGGAAAATTTCCTGATCTTGACATGGGCATACAGGTGTCTAATGGAACAAAAAAAGAGGGAATGGGGTGAGAAAATAGGCAGAATGCTAAATGAAGCAGCAAGAATACATGACACTAAGAAAATTTGGTTTATAATAAGGGGGCTATATAAAGATGTGGGGAGAGATGAGTATATAGGCACAGATCAATGGTGTGCATACTTTGAATCACTGTTAGGACAAGATAATTATATCAGAGTGGAAAGAAGTTTGTTAGGGGGTCCACAAATAATTAATGAATTAGATATATCTCGGATGCTGAATTTTGTGAACAAATAAGGAGGCTAAAAGCTAACAAAGCTAGTGGTATTGATGGTATACCAGGAGAAGTCTGGAGGGCTTGGGCACTCGATGAAACTAGGAGGAAAATAGTGATAAAGTTATTCAATAAAATAATGGAAGAAAAGAAAATTCCTAGGAAATGGAGGACAAGCATGATATTGCCAATTTACAAGGGAAAGGGAGATAAAAATAACCCAGCTAACTACAGAGGGATTAGTTTATTGTCTATTCTAGGGAAGATTTTCACTGGGATTCTAGCAAATAGGTTGCAAAATTGGGTTGAGAAGGAGAATAAACTATCGGAGTTCCAAGCAGGTTTTAGACCGGGCAGGAGAACATCGGACAACATCTTTATTATTAAAACAATTGTACACAAATATCTGAGCAATAAAGGGGAAGGGTATATATGATATTTATTGATCTAGAAAAAGCATTTGATTCTATTAATAGAGATGCATTGTGGATAAAATTAAGCAGTAAGGGGATAAGTCAGGCATTTATAGAAGTAATTAAGATGATACACCAAGAGAATGAGTTGTGTATAAAACTACCAGGCAACAAAGTAACTAAATCTATATCGAATAAGGCAGGAGTACGGCAGGGATGTAAACTTAGTCCAGTATTATTTAATCTTTATATCAATAGAATTTTAGAGGAGATATCAAGTTGTAGGGTACATTCACCAGTTATTAATAATAAAGAAATACCGGGGCTACTGTTTGCAGATGACCTAGTAGTTGGGTCCATATCAAGTGGAGGACTGAGAAGAGCAATCAAGGCAGCCAGTTCTTATTGCAATAAATGGGGTTTGAAAGTGAATGAAAACAAAACCAAGATTATGGTCTTAAAAAAAGGATACAGGTTGCGTAAGGATGAGAAATGGGAGATTAATAGAAGAGAAATAGAGGTAGTAAGGAGATTTGATTATTTGGGTACAAGGTTGAGTTCAGATGGCAGCTGGAAAGAACAAAAAAAGATGTCTGTGGCAAAAGGTAAAATGGCCATGAGAGTGATAAGATCATGCTACAATAAACTGCCAGATATAAATGCCAAATGGTTGGAGATGATTTATACGGCAGTAGTAGAAAATAGAATGTTACATGGATCAGAGGTTTGGTGAGTAGATGAGGCTTGGAGAAAGACTGATAAAGTGCATAGATCCCTTTGTAAATATATATTGGGATTACCAATAGCATCACCTAATGGGGCAGCACAATTAGAACTAGGCAGGCATTCTACTAAAATTAAAATCTTGTCAAGGGCAATGAAATATTTATACAGAATCACTAACTTGGAAGATGGCAATATAATTAAAGAATGTTTTCATATTCAAAAGAGAAGTAACTGGGGTGGGTCTTGGGCACATAAAATGTATAAAATGAAGCAGATAGGTATGGGTAATTCTTGGATAAATGCAGAGTATGGGTATAGAGGCTTCTGGAAAGAAGTTAAGCTAAGATTAGAAGATATTGACAGACAAGACATTTTTGCCAATACAAGTGACAAAAGCTCACTGAGATTATATAGAGAAATAAAAATAACCTGGGGGAGGGAAGGATACATAGATATATGTAGTAAGTTAGGGCAAGAAGGTTTTGCTTGGGCGAGAACAGGAGTGAGAAACTTGATAGGTATAGGTCAAGAGAGGGAGCTAGATAAATGTCCATTGTGTGGAGAAGAGAATGCAGATTTCCATTGTATATTAAATTGTAGTCAAACAAAGATATGGAGCGAGCAGGCTTGGCTACATAAATGGGACAATTTGGAGGGGGGGGGGTGAAGTAGTAATTAGAAAAATGTTTTCAGTAAAAGGAGAAAAGAACAGGAGAAATATAGGGAAAGTTAAAGAGAGATGGCTAAGAACAATTAAGAGAAAAATGTAGAGTGGGATAGGTGAAATGGCAGAAAGTGTGAAAAGGAGCAGAGGGCCTCCAATACACAAAAACCTAGGGTTAGGTGTATGGGGACCGAATTACTATTCAATGGTGGGCAACATGATAACATGATAGATTAGATTAGATTGATTTGCGTTCAGTAGGTTCACTTGTAGCCAGAAAAGGCTGTGAACATTGAACATGTCTAGAGGTATAAAGTTTAATAGCGTATATATGTACAAAAGTTAACATAAGACACATGTTATAGTACACAGGCAATATGAACAACAATATGGAAAACAAAGCAGGGATAATTATATTTGATACAAAATGAAACACTTTTTAAACCAGCTTTCACTTGGCTCATGCCAAGGATTTTCAGGATTTAGGAATATATGGCATATTTCAGTATGGATTTTATAATTGTAATTTTGATGTTGTATTTCCATTTGTTGATGTAAAAGGAAATAAATTAATATTACTATTACTTAATTAAAAAGTGTAGCAAGAATATCTTAAAACCGCTGTATCATATAGTAAATAAATCTCTTCAAAGAGGCACATTCCCCCAGGAACTAAAGGTAGCAAAAATAAAACCAATATCCAAAAAAGGAGATGAAAAGAACCCAAACAACTATAGACCAATAGCTCTACTTTCAACCTTTTCAAAAATATTGGAAAAAGTAATGTACCAGAGGCTTATGGCATTCCTCAACAAATTTAAAATCATTAATAGCAGTCAGTATAGGTTCCAAAGTAAGAAATATACTAGTCTGGCAGTGATCAATTTTGTTGAAAGTATCTATGATGTACTGGACAGAAGAGAAGTTGGGGTGGGATTATTTTTTGATCTATCCAAAGCTTTTGACATGGTAGATCACAATATTCAGTTAAATAAGCTACATAAATATGGTGTAAGAGGGCTGGGCTTCAATTGGTTTAAATTGTACCTTGAAATGAGAGAGCAGGTTGTCAAGATCACTTTCACAGAAAGAGACCAAAAGGAAATCAATAACCAGTTATCACAAAAAAGATCAGTAGTATCAGGGGTTCCGCAAGTATCTATTCTGGGCTCCCTGTTATTTTTACTGTATATAAATGATCTCCCATTATGTCTTATGAACAATTTAGATGCTAAAATCACTCTTTGCAGTTGATACAAGTATTTTCATTGCAGGAAAGGATGATGATAGCCTTCACCAAAATATAACACCAGCTATAGTAAATGTATTAAATTGGTTTAAAGTCATTAAGTTACTTGTAAATGAAGGGAAAACAATAGCACTAAATTTTCAGCATAAGGCTTGTAGGAAAACAGAAAACACTTGCATCAGAATTGGCTCCAGATTGATAAATTTTGAACAGCAAACTAAATTCTTAGGACTATTGTTAGACAAAAATTTAAGTTGGGACAAACGTATAGAAAAGTTAGCAGAGAAGCTGAGCCGTGTTTGTTTTATTTTACATCAGCTGAAGCCTCGAGTAGAATTTACTGCACTCAGAACCTGTTACTTTGCTTACTTTCATTCACTATTATCATATGAACTACCATTGTGGGGAAATACTACAAATAATAAAGATGATATTTAAGCTACAAAGGAAAGCATTACAAATTATGGTTGGTATTTCAAAAATGGAAAGCTGCAGAAATCATTTCAGAGATTTGAATATCTTGACCCTACCAAGTTTATATATGAAACAGTTACTGATTTACATGAAGACTATATCGGTGAACTATGTCACAAATGCTGAAATACACAGCCATAACACACGTAATAAAGACATTACACACCTATATTCATAAAACAAAACTATTTGAGACCTCTGTCAAATACATGGGTATAAAGCTATACAACCACTTGCCAAATCAAATTAAAAAACATACGCTCTATAAATAAGTTTAAGGCAGAGCTACACAATTTCTTTAAAAAAATCAGTTTTATTCAGTAAATGAATACTTAGAATACAGATCAGGTAAAGTATAAATTAATCAGTTTTTGTGCATAATTATACTAATGTATTCTATTTCTATTCTTGTTTCATGTGTCCGAGATTGGAAGACTCATCAATGAAGAATTTTAACTGACCAAAGCATTAAAATTAAGTGTAATACTAGAATCAGTGTCTGCATAAACATTCATAACTGAGTTGATCTGTTATTGTACTCAAGTGTCTTAAATGTTTCTCAAGTGTAAATTATCTGTAAACTTTAGATTGTAAATACCTCATATATGAATTGTAAATATTGTTAAATACTCTATATTGACGATGCCTATAATTCTGTATGAGTTCCTGTGGCTAATAAACATTGTATTGTATAACAGATCCTTCTCATTCTTCAACCTGAGCTCTTCCATTCTACATCATCCATTGATTCCATTGGTAGAGTGAATTGGCTTGGTCATGTGTAAGCTTTGTTTTATTCAGGAGAGGCCAGTTTTCATAGCATGCATTCCTTTTTATTCTGGTCACAAACCACTTTAGTTGTGAATTCAAGAAATTAAATTTTAACAGGTACTTGCTTCCTGTGCAGTGAGGCAAAATTTAATATTTTCTTACACAAAGCATGTGCATAAATTGTGTGGAATCTGACCTTTAAAATACACATTAACAGAATGTAAATCTGCAAACTTTGAAAAACTAATGCATACATTAATACAATTTTGAGTCAAACTAATACTCAATGCTCCATTTATTGCTAGTATTTACCTAGAACGCGTTTCGTTAGGACTTCCAATGCGCCCAATCATTAACAACATAAACACACCCTGCTACAAGCTATCCAAATGGTTAAACAAAAAATTTAAGGAGCTACCAAAATTCAAAAGCCACAGTATTAAAAATTCGTTGGAATTCATCAACAAAACTAAAAATCTACAATTTTCTCCCACAGACCAAATGGTATCTTTTGATGTAATCTCCTTGTTCCCAAGTGTTCCGAGAGACAAACTCATAGAGTACATGCAAACATGGCTTCAGTCCCTACAAATAGACCAAAACATCATAGAGGAATACCTTCAATTAACCAATATTTGCATTGAACAGTCCTTTTTTACATTCAATAAAAAATTTTTCAAACAAAAATCAGGACTATCTATGGGCAACCCATTGTCCCCATTTTTGGCAGACCTCTTCATGAGCTTTTTGGAAACGCACATCACAGAGGCATTCCCACTAATTTTTAAGCATTGGTACAGATATGTGGATGACATTTGGGCAATAATAAATGAGAAACAAGTGGATGATGCATTAAAACTACTTAATTTACAAAATCCTGCAATAAAATTCTCCATAGAAAAAGAGATAAACAATGAAATCCCTTTCTTAGATTTGAAACTTACCAGAAAACATAATAAACTTGAATTTGGCATACACTGAAAGGAAACACACACAGAAAATTTCATAAAATCAGATGGATATAACCCAAGACAACACAAGCATGCTGTTATCAACAGTTTAACTTACAGGCTGGTTAATGTACCTTTAAACAAGATAGAATATAACAAAGAATACAATAACATCATTCACATTGCAGAATACAATGGATACAGTGCTGAATTGGTCAACAAGAAAATAGATAAATTCAAAAGACAACTAAGATGCAAACAAGTAACTACTCTCTCCCCAATTAGCAATGAAATCTCATACAGAAAATTTACTTATCATCCCAGAGCTACACACCTTTTCCAAAAAGTTTTCAAAGAACACAATATTACTTTGGCCCCACAGAACAAATTTAGTGTACAACACCTTTTGAAATCACATAATACAAAGGAGATACCCACAGGCAGAAAATCAGGAGTGTACCGGATAAATTGCAAGGAATGTGACAAATTCTACATTGGAAAAACAAAAAGGAACGTGAACATTAGGCTTAAAGAGCACTTTAGGAACATAAGGAATAAAGAAATAGATAAATCGGCGGTAGCGTACCATTTTTGGAAGGAAAATCATGACATAGAACGAGAAATTCACTTACTAAAAAGTGTCCAAGGTCCAGCTGCATTAACCACGTGGGAAAAAATCTTTATAAAGAAATATGAAAGTAAATTGTTTAATTTCGATACTACCTTTGAAGACAACCCCAATTTCAAGTTCATCAAGATACTGACAGAGACGCACCTATCACCTCCGAGGAGTTCACTGAACCGGCATCCATTAGTCGACAACAGCTGATGATGTTAGGAAGTCCTAACGAAACGCGTTCTAGGTAAATACTAGCAATAAATAGAGCATTGAGTATTAGTTCGACTCAAAATTGTATTAATTTTGTGCTTCATTGTATCATAGTCCTTAAACAACAGAATAATGCATACATCTTTGTTATTCTGTTAATGCACATGTTTCTTTTATAGCAATGATCAAATATCGTATGCAGAGTTCTTTGTCTTCTCTGTTAATGCAGACTTTTTGAATATATCTCTACCTGGAGTCTGATGTGATATTGAATTACCTTCACAGAAGTTCAAGATTGCAACTTAAATGTCTTTTGAATGTGTAAGTCTTAATGCTTTTTTTCCCTAGCTACTCTATTGCCCATCTGTCTATAATCAGTTAAACTTTCTCTTGCTTCTAAGTCCGCAATCTATTGTAACGTCTTCCACGGAGACTTTGGAAGTTCCTGTAACACGTATTCTGCACTTTCTGCCGGAATCTGCTGCAGATGTCATTATAGTCATAATAGCAGCATTTCTTTCTTCTGGCTTTCTACATATCTTGTTTGTTATTCGCTGCATCTGTTTGTACAGAAGCGAGCATATGTTTTCCGATGCGGGCAAGATTGGCCTACGTGAGGGAGGCGGGTTTCTTATCAGTTAGTTGCGCCAGGTGATTCACTTTCCTTATACCTGACCAGCGATTTCGGCGCACAGGTATTTAAGCCGCAATGGAAAATAAAAACAATTTTGCCACATGAATCGTAGGTGGTTTTATATAACTCTCTATTATCAACCTCGTATCTATCGATAATTTTTAATAACGTTATTTCCTCTCTCTCGCACACCACACCTCAACCTTTTAATCTCCCTTTTAAATACATTTCCTATACTCAAAGTTTTAGCTTTATCTGGAATGAAATACTTCTAACTTTCATAGGTTAGCGATACTATAATGTTAAACTGCGTGGTATTTAAAATTAATATCTAAAATTATTGTTTAAAATTTATATCTTGTTCCAAAAATAAATACATTATTTTTGTCACAGTTCTAAAGAACAGCTTATATGAATATACTACGACAGTTAATATAGCCACCAAATTGAAAGCTTTATATATATTAGAGAGAGAGAGAGAGAGAGAGAAAGAGAGAGAATTTTAACAACCAACGAAATAGGTAAAGTAACTATTTTGTTTGATAATGATCACGATAGCGTCAACAGCATATCAGAGGTTTCACGAAAGAGTTCTTTAAATGTCAGTAAAACTGATATGATGCATTTCAGTTTTAGCTACACGTAGAAACCATCGAACTAGACCGGGATTGAACTCGCAACCTTTGGATCAGAATGCCAGCATCTAAGTCAATCTAATCAGGTTTTATAATGGTGATGGTGGTGTTTTTTTTTTTTTTTTTTTTTTTTTTTTTTTTTTTTTTAATTTACGTCCTCCAACGTTAAGTCTTGCCGGATGATGAATGGAATGGGTGAAATGCTCAAATGAGCCCAGAGTCCATAGAGCTTAGAGTTACCCGACATTCGTCTTTTAGCTTATCCAGTTAACACACCCTGATCGACATTCGAACTCGGGACCTTTTGAAGGTGAGGCAGACGCGCTACCACCACGCTACCGAGGCGGGCGATGATGGTAATGATGATGATGATAATTATGATGACAAAGAAAACCTGAAAGGTTAAATTAGAGTGTAACATTAATCTAATATGCAGCTATAACAGAATTAAACATTTAAACAAGAAATAGTTTACATATTTGAAGCATAGTATAGTGCGAAGCAGTGTGCAGCAATTATATGCTCTAGAGGCTGTGCACATTACATTTCAGGTAACAAATTAACACAAAGATCGCTAAAATCAGCTGTCATGCAGATGCCGTTGCCGAAACCGGTCAATTTAATATGTTAGTGTTAGCACTTCCTTCGGTTTTGTATTTTAGGGAAATAATGTAGATTTACTTCAAGAATATTTTAAAAGTTTCGTCTTCCAGTGAACTTGTCTACATAGGCAATAGGACTATCACTGTGGTAAAATGGACATGTGGTTGATGCACTCTGCGATTGGTAGTTACCTCCTCGGGGTCAAAGGTCACATTTGCATGTTTTGTATATATAAGAGCGGAAGGTTTGCATTTGATTTAAAAACGACAAAGAGTATCATTGTATCGTGCATTAGAGTGAATAAGATTAGAGAAGAATGCCTTTAACCTTGGAAGTCACTCGGGGCCGTATTGTTGGCATGTGGGAAGCAGGTCTTGCTACCACACAAATAGCTAATTCTGTGGGAAGAGGGCTTGACTGCGTTCTTTACTGGATCCGGCGGTTCCAAGAAGAGAGAGAAGAAGGATTAAAAACCTGACCTAAATCCGGAAGACCCAGGGTTAGCTCTCCGGATATGAATGCAGCCATAGTGCAGCATTCCAGAGAGAATCCGTTCCGCCCTTCTACGTCAATCGTAAGGCGTATGGAACTTCAGATAACGCCTTCGACTGTTAGAAGGCGTCTTCATGCTGCCGGGATCCACACTAGGAAGCCAGCTCGAAAAGAGAACCTCACAGAAGCACATCAAGCTGCTTGTGTGGAATTTGCTCTCCATTTCCTTCCAATGCCTCAGACATTCTGGGACATTGTAGTATGGACGGACGAGAAAGTGTTCTCATCCGAAGAAGAGGGAAGGATGATACTTTGGCGTCCAGACAAGACACGCTACAACCCAGAGCACGTAGTGACCACAGTAAGAAGCGGCAGGATTAGCATCGCCTTCTGGGGCTGGATGTCGGCTGCCGGTGAGGGTCAACTGGTCTGTGTATCCCCGAGAATGAATTCTGAGGAGTATGTGGAGGTGTTAGAGGGCTGCATGTTACCAAGTGTTCGTTCCATGTATCCTGAGGAAGATATGCCTATCAGTATCTATGTTCATGATAACAGCAGCATTCACACTTCAGCATTTACGCGAGATTGGATAGAGCAACATCCTGAAGTTTCTCCTCTCCCTTGGCCAGCCAAATCACCAGATCTGAATCCCATTGAACACATTTGTGTTATTATAGTTAACGAATGGGATCGCAGGGCAGAAGAAACTCCTGAAAGCCTCGAGGATCACGTTCAGGAAGCATGGAAAAGCGTGCGCAGACGACCTCATATTTGTGAATCTCTCGTCGCTTCTCTTCCTAGGAAGCACAATACTCTTTTAGATGTAAATGGTTGGTGGACAGGGTATTAAGCCATTAATCATTTGTTCCCTATCCCGTATTATGCCATACATGTTCAAGCTAATATTTCCATCCTTTCCTTTCTTCATATGCACATAGGCATCGATTTAGAAATTGGTTTCAGTTTTACCTATATATTAATTATTTTAAATGAAAATTATCCTTTATTTTCTGTCTCAATAATTATTATCAAGCATAAAATAAATTCAATTCTACAGTAAAATTAAGATTTAACTATTGCACTTATCAGACAAAGAATTTGACATTCAATTGGAACCTCATATAATAAAATGTATAATTTACTACAGAGTGTTGTGCTTAAACCTCCTCCTCTTTATTATTATTATTATTATTATTATTATTATTATTATTATTATTATTATTATTATTATTATTATTATTATTATTATTATTATTATTATTATTATTATTATTATTATCATTATCATCATCATCATCATCATCATCATCATCATCATTATCATGATTATCATTATTATTATCATCATTATCATTATTATTATCATCATCATTATTGTCATCATTATTATTATTATTATCATCATTATCATCATCATCATTATTATGATCATCGTCATCATCATCGTCACCATTATTATCGTTATTATCATTATTATTATCATCATTATTATTATTACTATTACTATTATTACTATTACTATACTATTACTATTATCATTGTCGCTGTCATCGTCGCCATCGTCATTATTCTTCTTCTTCTTCTTCTTCTTATTATTATTATTATTATTATTATTATCATCATTATCATCGTTATCATCATCATTATTATCATCATTGTTATCAATATCATTACCATTATTGTTGTAGCTATCGTTATTGTTATGGCTGGGTAGAGTGCTTAAAGGTAGCATTAATCGTTATTACGTTTAACTTCCCCTACCTGCAGTGGGAAGTCGGAGGAGGGGAATGTCTTGCTGATAGCAGGTAAACCTGACCTTTCCTCTCACCAGACTCAACTAAAGGATAATCGGATTTTGTTCCCCTTGCCTCTTCAACCCCCTTGTCCATCGGAAAACTTCTGCATCGTTCTGTACATTCTGTTCTTTGCTCATCAGTTTTCCTCTTTCAGTTGTACTGAATTCCAACCTTCTGTCAGCCTTTGCAGCATTTTCCTCCTTTTTGTGTTATTCATAGTAACCTTCTTTCCATAGATGCTGTCTATATTCATATCTTTGTGCTTTTATTTTACCCATGCTTTGAAGATGCCTGCACATCTTCTGCACTCACAAAGGTGTCTCTATCAAATGAGAGCAATTGTAATAACAGGAGCATAGAATGTTAGTCTTTAATGGCATTATTCCCGAAAATCCACTCATTTGAGACAAAATGTTCAGAATGGTTGTTTATTGCTAATGCAGTATCTGGAAGGAAATTTTAATCGCTAATTTTACCGTCTATGACATTTTATCCATGTTCAGCATTATAGACTTGGCACTGATATGCATTGTATATAAAAGAAGCTATAAAACCTATTTAGTAATATTTATATTTGGTAGTGCTTATCACTGTAAATCAAGAATGAGCTAATGTCTGGCTTAAAAAAGAAAGGACAAAAAAAAAAAAAAAAAACTGATGTAAATTCGCCTTTTACAACTGATACTTGGAAAATGCTACTTTTATGCAATTTTCGTTTTGTTTTGCATTCACCAAGATCTTAAGCTTTAAATTACCTTATTCCTTGCAATTGTGAACATTTTAATATTGAATGAGGCACCTCAGAATACAAGGAATCATATGCCATTACTTCATATATTTAAAAAGTAAATTAAATTTTACCTCTTAATATGACATTTCTGTGGAATTGCTCTGTATAATTTGTACCCATAGAGGATAAAAGTATTCATGTCCCTCTATAAAACTTAGACATTTTAACAATCCAAAATATGGCACCTTTCTTTTAAATTAACATAAATCTTTCAAACCTATTGATAATACGTGGCCAGTACTATCAGGATTAATAAGCTTAGCAAAGTTTTATCACATTTTCATCCCTGTAACTGATTTAAGTTCTTGTTACGCCGAACCATACACTTAGTTCAGAACATGTTTTCTTAACTCTGCTCTTTTGGAGAAACACAACAAAGGATAGGTTAAATTTAATGCCATAGTCAGAATTTGAACCATGGATTTCCCAGTCTCCGTCCGGCTGTCTTAACCCTTGAGCTACCATGGCATACCAGCATGGTGTTAAATTCTCCAACTGAATCATATTTTCCCGGTAAACCACAAGGGATTCTCATATACAATGAGATGTGCACCGTTTGTGGCAACTTACTATGCTGTACCAGGCATCAGAGTTAAACCACTATTAGGTTAATTGATGAAAATTAATTGTTCTTCCACACTAGCTGTGAGTAGAGCAAATTTTGGATAGGTAGAGTCAGGCAGAAAAACTCAATGCCATAACCAGGATTTGAACCATGGTCTCTGTCTGGTTGCTCTTAACCCTTGAGTTACCATGGCAACAGCCAGCATGACATTAAATTCTCCAATTGATTCGTATTTTTCCGGTAGGGGTTCTAATATACAATGACTTTGACTTGCCATCTAGCAGTTCAGACTGCCAGTTCCCTCTAGAAGATATATTGGCTCACTGGAATTTCTGTATCATATCATCATATCCAGTTAATCAGGAGCTTCTGTTGCTACTGTAAACATGGTACATCACTTATCTGTGAAAGAAAATGTGTTCATGTGTAAAGTTTACTTTAAACACAAATCTACTTGCCATGTGCACAGGAAATTTATTACAATGTACCACCTGTAAGAACAACTATATATGCAGTCATGAATAAACTTGACCGTAGGTTCACCCTTAAATAAACATTTTGGAGGAACATCAGTTTTAATAGCAAATAAACTAAATGAAATCAGTGCCAGTTTAGAGCAATTACTATGTAAATTGCTAAATAAATTAGCATGAACATTCATAAGTCAATATTGGGCTTCAGGAAACCCTTTGCTTTTGTATGAAAAGCCTCATGACCTAAAAATTGGAGTATGGTGTGAGAACTGCTAGAAGAAGAATAGGGCCCATTTTTTTTTAATGAAACAGCTACTGCAGAACAGCATCACAAAGTAATTCTTGCACCACTTTTGGATCACTTGACAGAAGAAACAACTAATGATTGGTTCCAATAAGATTCTGTAAAGAAACACTCAATGAAATAAGGGAGAGTTTCATTACAGAATTATAAATGTTGATTTATGACCTCTTCTTTCCTTTGATCTAACTAGTTGCAGTTTTTATTTATCGGGCTCTTTGAGTAACAGAGTATATTTTTTAACCCTTGAGCTGACTCCAGGTACAGCCATAGACAGAAAAAAGTGAGTCATGTCTGGAATGCCAAATTCATCAATGTCCTACTTGGCACAGTGCCTTGTTTACACCATCTGCAATATAATTGTTTAAGGCAGCAGTAAGTTGTCACAAGTTCTAAATCTTAATATTACTAACCGATATGATCAGTAATCATAACAAATACATAACTTAAGCTTTTCCAACAACAAACTATCAATATTAATGACACAAAACATGAAACTGTTTGGACTGTACAGCATTATTAAACCTGCCAACCTCCAAGTATGTTCACTGTGGCAAAACGGAGACTACTTCTGTTGCAGGGGTGTCAGGTTCATTTCTTGCACGTAGTAAACTTTTTTTTCTGCCTTGTAATATGTTGAATCAACATATATCTGCTATTTATTTTATATTTTATATGCGACTTTCGGTAAAGTTAAATTAATGTGATAGGTGCTTCTTTAAGGGTTTATTCTACTGAACAGCAATATGCTGTTCAAGAATGTATGGGTGTGCAGAATGGTGTGAAAATGCATCATGCATGAAGAGTTCTCTCTTAATAAAGCATACTGCATTTGACAATGGCAGAACATGCACACAAAGATATAGCCCGGAGCTACTAAAAAATTTAGGACATGAAGCACTTCACACCCTTCAAAAAATTTTCAATAACATTTGGACCACCAGAAATAATATACCAACATTGTGGAAAAAAGCAAAACTTAATACCCATCAAGAAGAAAGGAAAGTTGGCACAATCGATAGATAGCTACAGACTGATATCATTAACCTCAAAGATAGCAAAACTTCTAGAAAGAATGATAGCTACAAGACTGACATTTTACCTGGAAACACAAAACATAATAGTCCCAGAACAAGCCGAGTTTAGGAAAGATAACTCAACAATACATCAGGTCGTAAGACTTACACAAGATATTAAACAAAATTTTAATAAAAATAAGTCTAGCACTATTTGTTGATTTCAAAGGTGCATCTGACACAGTATAGCGAGAAATACTACTACACAAGATGAAATCATATGGCATATCAGGTCACATGCTAAACTGGTTTCAAGCCTTCTTATCTCAAAGATGGTTTGCAGTGCAATACAAAACAGCCACATCCAAATGGAAACAAACCTGAGTTGGATTACCCCAAGGATCTGTTACAAGTGCTATTCTCTTTAATATATTTATAAACGACCTAGCAGATGTACTGAAGAAACTAGATAACATACAAGTGGGAATGTATACCGACAACCTAGTAATATGAACCTCAGAAAAGAATATAAGTTTTGGGAAACATTATAAAAAGTTACAAAAAACAATGGAGAATGCAATTATAATACTGGAACAATGGACTAACCATAACAATATGGAGATAAACACAGAAAAAACCCAATATCAACTGTTCACAATGCAACACAAAACAGAAAATATATGTCTGCAAATCAATAACAAAAATTTACAAGAAGCATCCACAACAACATATCTAGGAATAGAACTAGACCGGAAACTATCAATGAAAGAACATGTAAACAATGTAACAAATAAGATCAACAAAAAGAACATCTTAAAATGCCTAGCAGGAAAAAAATGGGGTGGAAATATGGACCTCCTTAATAACACATATAAAACATACATAAAACCCAACTTACTATTTGGAGGAGAACTGCTGGCAACAGTAAACAAGAAACTCAAAAGGAAAATAGAAACCTCACAAAACAATTCACTAAGAATAATAACAGGAGCTGTGAAAACAACACCAATTGCCATACTACAGAGCTTCACAAAAAATATGGCCATAGAACTGGAACATGAACTAAAGGCAATTACCCTAGCACAAAAACTGCAAGTTAACAGAAATAGACACAAGTGGTATCACACAGCAGATAATATAAGCAATCTAAAAACCCAAACAAGCTTCAGAACATACATCAATAACTCAAAACACAAGAACATAATAACAACAATAGAGGAAACAAGCCCAACAGAATGTATTGACATACATTATAAGAATGACCTGTTATATACAATACATAAGCAAAACAATTTACCAGATGAAATGAGAGCAATAGCAATAGCCACAGAAAATGAAAGATATCCAGAAAAAGAATGGCTCCGAATATATACAGATGGATCCTTTAGTAACAAACAAGATGCTGGTGCAGGAGTATACTGCAAACATTTTGCACAGTATCTAACACTAGACGAAACTTCAAACCATTATGATGGAGAACTAACAGCCATAAAGGCAGCACTGCAGAATGTCCTGTACAGACAGTACATAAAGCAAAACATTGTTATCTTAACAGATTCAAAATCAGCCATATTTGGGATTGTAAATTATAAAAAGAAAACAACATGAAACATCAAAGAAATAAGAAGTTTAATTAAAGCTGTCGAATCAAGAAACCATGTTACCCTGCAATGGATTCCAGCCCATGTTGGACTTTTAGGTAACGAACATGCTGACAAACTAGCAAAAAAAGGTGCAATTCAAAATATAAAACCCGTAATACAAACTGAAATTAATGAACAATTAAACAACATTAAGCTACATTTTAAAAGACAGCAGAGACTTGATGAAGAAGATAAACTAAAAGACAAGGATTATAATAACATTGGAGACAAAACTGACATATAAAAACTACCAAGAAAAACTGCAGTGGCCCTATTTAGAATGAAACTGGCCATGATTGTCTTGCAGAACACCTTTATAAAATGCACTGCATACCTACACCCAAGTGTACTATCTGTAAAGAGGATGTCATCATGAACACCATTTGGACAAATGTAATGGTCTCAAAAGTGGGAACCTACAGGCTTTATATTGGGAAGCTAGGGGAAAAATGATGCAAACCAACTAATCCCCAGTGCCATTAGTCAACAACAACAACAGATATAGTCATGTAGTCACACGGAGGACACTCCTTGCACTAGTTCAAGTAGGAGGTTTGCCTGCTCGTCAAGCTCCAGCTGGTATTGAAGTTCCAGCATCTACAGCAAGCACAAAGGGGGATGAGAATATTCATGTAAGGGATTGAACATTGTCATCCTAGTTCAGGGAGATGAGGTGTTCAACTTCTGAAATAGATGGAGCTTTAATTGCAACAGCAGAGAGAAATCCTTTCCAAACTGCTTTTGAAATGAATCCCAATTCACATATCCCTGGATCAGCATGAACAGCTCTGTAACATGTAAATGACGAAGGACTTATGCGCATATGACTAAAAAACATCTGACAGATGATCACTGATTGGTTTTCCTTGTGACTGCAGAGGTGAGTGCCAGCCTCAACTGAAATAAAGTTAATTTCTCAGACAGTATGAAATTTTTTTCCATACATAAGGGAAATATGATTGTCTACCATCCCTTTCACCAGATTTGAACTCCTTTGAGAATGTATGGGGTGAGGTGAAAAGACACCTGCATTCCAATTTCCCTGTACATGGATGAAAGATATAAGATGGCTTCTGGGCACAAATTCAGGAAGCCTAGGATCTTGTAGCTTCTCGTCCACCTTACTGCAGGCATTTAGTTTTGTGTATGCCCCGAAGATTGAATGCAGTTATAGGTGCTTTGAGTTTATACACCTATAATTAATTATAATTAATTTTGTGATTTAGTATTAGATGATAATAGTTTATTTACACATATATTTTTTGTTGGTGGAATTATGCTTTTATATGCATAGATAGTTCCATAAATTTGAATGCCAAAGTTATATTAATGTAATATTATGTTCTATATATTCAGTCAAAGAGTTAATAAAACAAAAACGGCAAGTAGCATAAGATTTGAAACTAGGAACTTAGGAAGTAATGACTTCTTAACTGTCGGCCATCATAACATTATTCTGTGTTCTGTTTTCAGTTGGCATAAGTTAACTATTGCACTGTGAGTCACAGACCATTCTACAGATATTTCATGTGCATTTGGAACACAGCTTTTATGAAGATACATGAAGCTCTTTAATCAATACATAGAATCTGGGTATAGCTCATTTTTTGTGTCCATGGCTGTACTTAGAGATAATAACATGCCAGGAATCACAAAGATTCTTGCTGCTAAACTTAGGTAAGTGAGGGAGAACATTTTTACTAGATTTGCTGTCTGTTTGAGAGCAGGTCAGCATTTACAGCATGTACCACCAAAGGATTTTGATGCATATCTGCTGACATAATTTCAGTAATTCTCAGTTATCTCACAAAGTGGAGAGAGCCTGGGAATGGATTGTATATTATAATTACCCCTATAAATGAAATACATTCCTTTGATACTGTTAAAATGAGAAGTTCTAATTTTGTTATTGCTTAAAAATGTAAAGCTTACTAACAACGGAAATAAATATTTTGTTTTTAAGTGTATGTGTGGGGGTGGGTGGGTGCGTGTGGGGGGAGAGAGAGAGAGAGAGAGCACTGGATGTATGGCCTCTGTGCCATGGCACTGCCTTAAAGTGGGACAAAATACAACTTTAAATTATTTGTATACACCTAATATGGTTGTGCTTAATATTGTTCAAGACACAGTGAAATGTCTTGCCTATGAACAGAAAACTGCCGAAACTGGAGGAAGTTACTGCAAGTTCTCAGTTCAAACACTATTTGTTACTATTTTATGGATTTGTTCCATTTCGAATCTGGCACAAAATTATACCTTTCTCTACGAAGACCCTGGAATTAAGTCAGGAGTGGTGCATCAAGGGAATATGAGAAATCTGCGCCATTGACTTGCTGCCATGCTTATTATTTTGCAGCACATACCAATCAGTTTTACCAATGACACGCATACAAGGAGTAATATTGGCTATATTGAGAAATGACAGATAAGCCACTAATTAATAAGTGTAAAGATGCGCCATGTCAAAATTAGTGAAAACCTGTGTTTTTATACCACATTTGTCATTTCTCCTGGTCATATTTAAAATTAAATTAATGTTTGTTTTTTCTTATGTTACCTGCATTGTGCAACAGTTGAATAAAAGAAAGATTTGCTTCTGCTGGGAACACTAAAAGCTTTTTGAGTATATTCTTTATTTAGTTAATACAAATAAAGGAAGATTTTTCTTAGATAGCTCACTTTTACATTATGTTTAGTAGAGGTAAAACAAGGTAAAACTGAAATACAGACAGAACAAATCTAATCCTTATCTGCACACAAATATATAATAAAAAGTTTAAATATTTAACCAGAATAGTTGTGTTAGTATTAAATGGACATTTAGACAAAAATAAATGGCTTTGTGCATGTGAAGTCAAAAATTCTTTATTCTCTTTTCCATGCATTTTGTTTAGTGGCAGTAACCACTAGTAAGAAAAAAGACAGATTTAATCCTTATCTGCACACAAATGTGTAACAAAAAGTATAAATATGTAACCAAAATAGTCATTGTTAGTATTAAATGGACATTTAGACAAAAATAAATGGCTCTGTGCATGTGAAGTCAAAAATTCTTTATTCTCTTTAACATGCATTTTGTTTAGTGGCAGGAACCACTAGTCAGAAAAAAGGTGTAGATTTAGTTCATGTGTGTGAAGACATTGATATATTGTTTGGTATTTGATTTGTAAGTTTTGCAGTAGCTCAATATTTCCTTAAGGAAAAAGTTGAAAGTTGCCTAAACTTCTGAGTTTGACAGGTGTAATTAGTTCTGCATTGTCAGGTGTTTAGTAAAAGTCTATATAGAAAAACTCATTATTGTCAGTGTCGTACATATTGTGTTATTTCAACCCTTTCTTTCATTTACTGTCGGATATCTCCTACCTGTTTGTTAAAGAATGTCAGTCATTAAAAAAAACTTAAAAAATAACTAAAACAGAAAGTGAAGAAATCCTGGCACTACAACTGCAAGCTTATTGTACGCTTTTGGATTCCTCTTTTATTATTCTAATCATCCTTACATTTTACGAAAACAAATGAATTAGGTAGGAAATCAAAATTTACCATATTCTGGCCTGGTTAATTTTGATTAAAATACTACGAGCAGTGGTTCTTATTGTTAATAATTACTGATGGAATGATATCATTATTTACTGATACTGAGCATTGATACTGTTTTATGGGCACTGATATTTAATACTCATCTTGTAAAAACCCTATAAAGGTTATAGCTTATTTACAGAATTATGGGTTATCCTGCACTTAGATGGCTGGAAGCGCTACCAGCAGTAAGAACATGCATGCATTACTTCTACCTGCACTGTATAACCAAACTAGTGATACTGTTATGCGTAAAGAAACTGGCGATATGAGTAGGAGTTACAGTGTAATCAAAAGGCGTGGAAAATTAGCCGTAACTTTTAAATGGATCAATAAAGTTAACTGTAAGACTTGAAGCTTTCACGGCGATGATTATTGATTAAAACTTCTCGGGTTACCAGCCGTGTGATGTTGATGAAATTGTTCGAGCTTTCGGCCATCTTGACTCTGTGGCCTTCTTCAGGATGTGAGCTAAAGGTTTTTTTTTTTTTTTTTTTTTTTTTTACCTCTGACAGAGAGAGATCCGTCAGCCCTACCCACTAAAAAACCTCCACCGGTGAGAATTCGGGAGAGGAAGTGCAGCAGTACCGCTATTGCACCTGCGGATTCTGGGAGAGGATATTACGGCCAGGCAAAGCCTAGGCCGGGTGAGGATGGCGCCAGGACACAAGCATGACCAAGGTCCTACTTGCGACCTTAGAAATTCAGGAGTGGAATTGGTTTATGTAGTATTGTTGTGCCTCGGGATGGAGGCACCGTCTTACAAGATATCTGTGAGGTCCTGAAACATAAGGACGGTGTCATTAATTGTTAGTGCTTAAGAATAAGTTGGATAAGATATCAGGCCAGGAGCGGCGCTGAGTCTGGCGTCAATTTGTTAGGCATTGGTTTACATGCATTCAATGTGAAAATGTATATATTAAATGTAACTTAACTAAATAACAACCAAATATTTTGGACATATGCTCAGGATTGAGTATAGTCCACGTCATGAGAGCTAATCTTGCTAGATTATTGTTTTGTATCTACATCTACAATTGAGTAGTCTTCTCATGTCCATGTGTGATGCTTTGGTCATTTTCACTGGTCCCCAGAACGGGGACTTCCAGGGCCACTGGTCTGTCAGTAGTGTTTTCGCTAAGCCATGGCTTATGATTAAGGTGGTACTAAGTTGCTTAGGTAATCTTGAATGCTTATTTCTGGTTCCCCCAGGCCAAGAGTTCTGTCAAATAATGAGAGCGGTCTTTTGTGAATGTCGTGTTGTGTACCGTATGCGCCTAAGTCGCGAATTAGAGGGTTTTTGTTTTTTGCCTTTCTGTCATATAAGTTATAACTGAGCAGTTTAATAAATTGTTCGATCGAGTGGAGCTTCAGTTCCTCGTGCAGCCAATAAGCTGGAGCTACTATAGGAACCTTTGCAATAATTCGTATTATTCGGTTTTGCAGCTTCTGCAGTCTGTTTATATGTGTTTTCGCAGCGTATCCCCAGACAGGGGCTGCGTACGTCAATATTGGCCTGATTAGTGTTTTCTATAGCGTAAGACCCATATTGAGTTGCAGTTGGTTATTTAGATTAATCAAAGGGTAGAGTCTGTTCAATTGTCCATTTGCTTTGGCCCTGATATTTTGAATGTGTTTTTTTCCATGTGAGACCTTGATCCATGGTGACCCCTAGGTAGGTAATTTGGTCTTTCCATTCGATTCTTTCGCCATGATACACGAGAGGTGGCTGTCTGTGCCTGGGATGTCGATGTTGGATTCTTTTTGTGAAAATAATTGATTGGCACTTTCTGGAGTTTACTGTTATTCTCCATTTTCGAAACCATGGTTCAAGATCATTCAGGGCATTCTGTAGCCGCAGGTGTATTATCCGCGGTTGAGTGGACTGAGTTACCAGTGCCGTGTCGTCGGCGTATATGTATTTTTCAGTGCGAGTAAGTTCTGGCATATCGTTAACGTACAAATTAAAGAGGGTCGGTCCTAGCAAACTTCCTTGTGGGACTCCTGCCTTAATAGGCTTTAGAGAGGAGGTAGAATCCTCCACAGTTACTCGGAACCGACGATCGCTTATATAATCTTTAATGAGGGCAAGTGTCGAATCAGAGAAATTGTATGATTTGAGCTTGTAAAGTAGGCCCGCATGCCATACTTTATCAAAGGCGCGTTCAATATCTAAGAAGATGGCGCCAGTCGATTTGTTAGTATTATATCCTTTAGATATGGCTTCCGTAAGGCGTAGAAGCTGCTGTGTTGTAGAATGCTGGGATCTGAAGCCAAATTGTTCCGAAATGAGAATATTGTGTTTTATAATATGGGAATTTATTCTCTTTAGAATTATTTTCTCCAGCACTTTACCAAAGGCGTTCAGTAGGCTAATTGGCCTATAGCTGGAGGCGTGAGATAAGTTTTTATGTGGTTTTGCAATCATTACTATGTTTGCTACCTTCCATTGTGGTGGGAACCTGCCGCTGTCTAGAGTATAATTGAAAATCTTTGCTAGAAGCTGCAAAGCTCTACGTGGGAGATTTTTTAAAACGATGTTGGGTATTTTATCGGGCCCCGGGGCCTTTCTGTTTTTCAGGTGCCTGATAATCCAGGCGATTTCTCCCGGATTAGTCTTTCGCATTTTGTTGTGTGTGATAGTGTAGTCTGTGTCGTGTATTTCCTGCTCTATGCTTTGAATCTCTTGCAGATTCGTTGGACCCTCAGCCAGGTTTGGTGTGAAGACCTTCTCAAGTGTGGCAGCAAATACCTCAGCTTTGGCCTGGGGAGTTTCTGCAACAGTGTTGTCATGTATGAGTGGTGGTATGTTTGTTTTAGCTCTGGTTAGGCACTTAGCTATACGCCAAACAGAGTTAGAGTTCGGATTTAAGCTCGCGAGAGTTTGATTCCACTGGTTTGATACAAATTCCCTAGTTCGGGCCATTACGGCCTCTCTGGCATCAAGGTAGTCTTGTTTATGTAAAGGATTTCGCGTTCGTTGCCATTTACGTCTTAGTCTGTTCCTATTCTGATGTAAGATTTTTATGTCTAACGGATATTGGGCATTTACTGATGGTGTAAATTTTTGTGGGACACACGTTGTGGTTGCTACCTTAATTGCCAATTCGAGTTTGGATACAGCTTCGTCGTGTTGCTGTGGTGAAATAATTTCGCTTTCCGGTAAGTATCTTTCTAAAACGTTATTGAAGTCTTCCCAATTGACTAAATTATAATTCAGTTTTGGGATTTCTTTCTTAAACTTCAAGGGAAGTGTGACCTCAAGGAGTACTGGTAAGTGATCAGATGTTAGTTCTTGCATTACTGTGCATTCGATGTTAAAGGGTATATTGTTTAATATGGCTAAGTCTAATACGTCTGGGGCGTGATTGTTAACATGAGGTATGTGGGTGGGCTCATCGGGCCCCACAATAAGAAAGTTAGTGTTGTTGATATAATTTAGTAGTTTAGTCCCTTGAGGATTGGGGTTCGCGCTGTGCCACAAATAGTGCTTACAGTTGTAGTCCCCTGCCGCTATTACTCTTGGTCCTAGCTGCATAATTTTTTGGACATCTTCGGTGTCGATGTCACCTGGTGGGTTGTATATAGCTACTAATATGATCTCTGTACTGAAGGTGCTAATCTTTACTGCAGTCGCTTCTAGGCGGTTTAATTGGGGTATATGTACTTGATAGTGACTGATGCTCGTTTGTATTGCTATTGCTGTCCCCCCACCCCTACGATTATGATCGGTCCTGTAAATAGCATAGTTAGGTATTGAAAATTTATCTACGTCCCCTAAATGGGTTTCGTTTAATAGGGCTACTTGTATTGAGTTGGTGTGAAGAAAGTCTGTTAAATCTTTGCGTTTACGGCGTATTCCCTGGCAGTTCCAGTGTATTGTTCGTAATGTGTCTGTTTCAGCCATGGCTGTAGCTGTGTAGGTCATTCAGTAGTTCAAGTAGCCAGTGTAGTGTAAGTGTGGTGTCTGTACCCTGTTCTAAACAAGCCCCGAACATTGCTAGGTGTTCCTCAACATAATTCTTGGGAACAGAGTCTCTGGGCAGACCCAGGACGTTCAGCAGCTTTGCCAATGCTGCTTCATTGCCTTTATGTCCCTTACCGCGGGGGGGGAGCGACTTTGTGGCAGGAGGGTGAAGCCCTCTGGCCCTGTTTTGTTGGACTTTGTGTGTGTGTGTGCTTGAAGGATTGGGGCGTCGCTCATGACCTGCTGGGCCCTCCTCGGTGGCAGGCTGGGGAGCCACAGCTGCAGGGGGCTCGGCTAACGGGGCTGGTCGCTGTCGACCTCTACTATCCCTAATGAGCCACCCTGCGTTTTCCGCCCTAGCGGCAGCCTTAGCATATGTTTTAGGTGGCATCGAGGGGGGTCCCTGTGGCTGCGCGCGGACATGAGGCATACTTTTAGTGCACTCTGCGCGATATACAGTGCAACCGCGCCAAGTTGCACCGTGGCCCTTCTGGCCGCATAACACGCAGAGCCGTTCCGCGGGCGGAACGGAGCACGTACCTGATGGGTGTGGTCCTGTGCATTTGGCGCATACCCAGGATGGGGACCTACATTCACTTTGCAGGTGCCACAGTCTCTGGCATTTTCTGCATTGTTTAGGTTCGGGGTCTGATCGGTACCTTTCTACCCTGATTCGGAAATGTGCTAGGTGTGTGAGTCCTAAAATTTTGGCTTCAGTGTCGGGGGTCCCTGCCACCTCTATGAGGAACATCGGCAGGGGGGTGCGCTGCCAATTACGTTTCCGCATTTGGACAGCTCTCAGCGCCTCTATCCCTAAGACGGCCAGGTCTTCCTTAATCTCATCACTGGTGATTTCGGCGTACAATCCTTTAAGTACGAATCTAGCTGTCCTATCTTGGGGGTGGGGCAACAGGTAGAAATGTACGCCGGCTTGCTTGAGGTATTCTACGAAACTTCCGTAGTCACTCAAGCATTGCAATTTAACCATAAAATCACCACTGTTCCTAGCTATGGATACGGTGTATGTGTGTACTGGTTTGAGACTGTCGAAGTCTCGTGTAATCTTTCTAATGTGTGTTGCCTGGCCTTTGTTGATCATGATCGGCGCCAGGTCAGATCTTTTAGTGTTAAGTGTATCTGTGGGTTCAATGTGTGGTGTGTCTGCGTTTGGTTTGTTGTCCTTTGAGGTGCTGGCAACTGGAGAGGATGAGGTGGTTGCCACCGGTGAGGTGGGAATGGTTGGTGCGGGTTCTTTGGTGTTTGGTGAAGTGTTTGGTGTGTCCACAGGAGCAGGTGTATTCGGTTTTTTGGTGGATTTGCCACGTAGCGTCCTGGTGGTAGTCTTTGGTGAAGTCGTGGGTGTTTTGGAGTTCCCTGCCATTTTGTTAATGAGTGAGTATGCTGTGTGTATTTGAGTGTGTGTGTGCGTGAGTATGGGGCTTAAGCCTAATAGAGTAAGAGGAAAAGAAGAGAGGAAGAGAGAAAGAGCTGTTAGCTAGCGCTAAAAAGCCCGGAAAAAAAAACAGAGGGTCGAACCCGCAGGCGCTTAAGCGAATCTTGCGACTGCTTGCTATGACCGTGTTTTCCTACTCGTCTAATCAACTAAGCGCTATACTCAGAGAGCAAGCGAAAGGCTTTGGTTTACACCACGGCAATGCCGAGCCGCTCCAACGGTGGCTGCTTCTTTGCAGCGGACCGCTTCTTCTTGCTTCTGAAGACTGCTCTGGTAGCTGGTAGATGTGTCCACGTCGAAGTCTCCGCCGCGCTCCCATTGGCCCGCGCCACGTAGCCCCACCCACCACATGGAGAGTATATATACCTGCCCGTCTATGACTTTAGCTCACATCCTGAAGAAGGCCACAGAGTCAAGATGGCCGAAAGCTCGAACAATTTCATCAACATCACACGGCTGGTAACCCGAGAAGTTTTAATCAAAGTTAACTGTAAACTATTTTACTCTCATGAGATAGTGGCCCTCGAGACAGGGTAAGGGACAGCACCCCAGTGGACACCAAATGTGTTGAGGGGAGTGAAATTCAAAATTTTAAATGGAGCATGTTATAAATTTGAAATAGCCTAACAGTCCTTAATAAATTAAGTAATATTGAGTCAATTACATAGAAAATGAAGCTAGCTACAGCGAAGTAATGAATATTACACAAATATAACTATTTGTAACAGAAACTTCACTTATCTTAAGAAAATGATGTTAATTTTTTTTTTTTAATTGAGATTGATTTCAGAAACAAATTGCTTGCATCTTCAGTCCCTCAACACACTCCTTTATGGACTGAAGATGCAAGCAATTTGTTTGTGAAATCGATCTCAATTAAAAAAGAAAAATTAACATTATTTTCTTAAGATAAGTGAAGTTTTTGTTACAAATAGTTATATTTTTGTTATTGATTCAGTGTTTTACTAAAATGAAAACTTGAGAATTTATAGGCAAATGCAATTTCTTTAACATATCTAACCAAAAAACATTAGCATTTAAGTTTATTGATCTTTTTAAAAGTAATATTCACAATTACATACGTCATCTTCAATCTGAATTATTATTATTATTATTATTATTATTATTATTATTATTATTATTATTATTATTATTATTATTATTATTATTATTATTATTATTATTATTATTATTATTATTATTATTATTATTATTATTATTATTATTATTATTATTATTATTATTATTATTATTATTATTATTATTATTATTATTATTATTATTATTATTATTATTATTATTATTATTATTATTATTATTATTATTATTATTATTATTATTATTATTATTATTTGTTCAATCAACACATCTTCTTAGTTGGAAAATTATTTCAATTTTATCATTAACCATGTATTATTATTATTATTATTATTATTATTATTATTATTATTATTATTATTATTATTATTATTATTATTATTATTATTATTATTATTATCATTATTATTATCATCATCATCATCATTATTATTATTATTATTATTATTATTATTATTATTATTATTTCTTTGCTTCTACTTTTATGTAACAATATTTTCTGCAGAAAAATCTTCTTTTAAATTTTTTTTTTATCTTTAGACAAATACTAGCAATTTTTCTTTATTCTGCAATCTTGAAAGCACAATGGGTGAAATACTTTAGAGATTCTATAAGCTTCACTTGTGTATTCTTTTTGTGCGCGTCGCTGCGCTATTGTAAATAATGAGACCGCGACAGTATCTACCATTGCTATGGACATGTTAGCTCTAATTTATCCTTTTCATTTATATTGCAACTGCTATGGTGTATCCATCCCCTTTTGTTCCTTTCAAGCCCTCCACCATTTTATTTGCAACTGTCAATCACCTTCATTTGTGCCAAGTAAAATTTCCTTTGACCCTTTTTTTATTTAAAAGAAATTTGACTCAAATTACATCTCTTTTTAATATTTTGGTTACCAAATTATATTAAATTTTATAGGTATGTTACAAAACATTTTCTACAATTAATTTTACAACAAATTAATTAAGTAATGTAGTACTGAGCATTGTTGATAGCATGGCAAATTGTTTAATGGTTTGTTAGAATTCATGCGAGCATAGATTACCTATTGTAACTGAGGAATAATGGAAACATAATATCAGGTAGAGCCAGCATATATACCTATACTCTACTTCACACATCCATTAGGGGGTTCTTGGTATTTGTGCCACCTTTTCTATCAGGTCAACAAAAATATTATTGGCTGATCCTCATAAGGGTGCCCATGTACTTTCTGCCCAGCACAAGAAAGCAAGGCAGAGGAATGTGTAATGTACTAACTTTTGCTGTGTTTATGCTCACCTTCAGGATATGATATGGATGCTAGGTTCAAATAAAATACACAGTGTTGTCACATAACTCACCCATGCATAATACCTATCACTGCACTTACTGAAATGAGCACTAGCTCTGGCACTGTGGGTGACTCATAGGCACTCTCATACTCATTCATAGTAAAACAGATCCACTGACAGAGCAGATAAATAGTTCAATCCCCTCTCCCCTATGAATCTTATGAGTAAATAAATATAAATATAAATATAAATATCCCCTTATAAATCTTATGAAGATTTTTTCCCACGTGGTTAAAACAGCTGGACTTTGGACACTTTTTAATAAGTGGATTTCTCATTGTATTGATTATCCTTCCAAAAATGGTACGCTACCGCCGATTTATCTATTTCTTTGTTCCTGATGTTTCAAAATGCTCTTTAAGCCTACTGTTCAAGTTCCTTTTTGTTTTTCCAATGTAAAAGTTGTCACAGCCTATGCAATTTATCCGGTACACACCTGATTTTTTGTCTGTGGGTATCTCCTTTGTATTGTTAATTTTGTGTTTCATTGTATCATACTCCTTACACATTGGAATTAATTTTTTTCTTTGGACCGAGTTTTAACTTATTCATTAATTGTAGTACTTAAATAATAATACTGTATGGTTTGAGTATTGAGCATAAAAAGAAATCATGACAAATTTTAGTTTACTCTGTGCTTCAGTTTTGAAGATTATCCTTCACATTGCATCACTTCAGTGCTTTCAACCATTATGATATGTTTTGAGCTGCTACTGTGTTTGAACCAGCTTAAAACAATTGAGTACCTGGGTGCAACAAGAGCGTTAATGGAAAAATGTCATGTCGAGATAAATGGTCTTGAAGTTTTGAAAGATTTAATAATGCACTAATATACTGAGAGGCAGATTTACTATCTAAAATGTACAAATGTCTTAATACTTTAACATAACATCATATCAGTTTTAATTATTTAAAGACATATATTGACATCTGTGAAAACAATAACACTGTTATTGCATAGAAGATATATTGTTCAGTATTTCAATTTTATAATTGTTACAGTTTTAATCCTTTTTGGATTAAAGATTATTGAATAATCTTTGTCTCAGGTTCTGATTGCACATCTTACATGTTATTTGGGACACCATTATTCATGCACCCCGGGCTTAGGACACAAACTAATCAGCATTTTGTGGCTTCAAAAACCCTACAATTTTCCATCCCTTTCACATATTTAGCAGGAACTTCTGCTCGTATATTTTCTACCTTCTTTGCTAGCACATCATATTTCCCAGAATTGTGACCTTACTGATTGTAGGAGTGACCCCTAACAGGGAAAATATCTTCATTTTCAAGTAAATGACCACAGTATTATTTTTGTTCTGTCCACCACATGAGTCAGAAAAAAACAAAATTTTCTTCACATTTATGTATATGGCCAATATTTTCTGAATAAAATCCTATGGTAATGAACACGTAGAATTTGGGTTTTTCTTGCATCCATTTCCAAAAAATGATACAAAGAGCTGTTGCCATCATTATGACAATCATGTTAAAGCTAGATAACCAAAGAAGTTTTTTATAAAATTGTGATGCTACATTTAATTTAGATATAGTGAGTTCTGGTCAAAATCAAATTCTAGAAAAAGAATTCTATCATCAGAGGCAGATTTATTTTTTCCTTTAAATCTACTTCAAAGATTGATAAACTTGAATGCATGTCTTATGCAGGTTATAATTAGTTTTATATGGGGCTTCAGGATTTTTTGCCTAAAGAATGTCACACTCGGTACAAAAATCACACCTTTCTGATCTAGGTTACCAAAAAGAACATTGGCTATGTTCTGTGCAATAACTGCAGTAAGAGTTGTACTTCATTCAAAGTGTTTTCCCCATTAATTCATAACAGTAGTGCTTAAAGTAAGTATAAAGTTTCTGAACAGTTAATGCAGGACTAACAAAATACTTCCTTTTTAGTTCAGGCACTGCTGTAGTGAGACTCCTTATAAGGGAACTGAGACCAATGTTCTTCAAGAAGATGCCAAACTTTGTTCTCTATCTCATTGGGACAATTATGATGTTTATCCCATTATTTTCAGCAATAGCAACTGGAGCATAGCAGAACCACCCCAAATTAAATAATATAAAATGAATTCAGTTATTGAGGAAATTACAGAGCTTAAAAGTATTCATTATATGGATATGTTAATGTTAACATCAATAAAAAAACCTTGGCACTACAGTCCATATCAGACCAGGGCCTGCCAACCCAACTGCCGGCTCACACCAACATATGCAAGGTAGAGGTGGGCGATTAACCGATGTGGGGAGGACATGTGGTCAGCATCTCGACACCCCCAGCCAGAAAGTTGGCTTTCATGACCATGGTCACATACCTATCGCAAACTCCTCAATTTCCTCATGATGCTCAGTGGGCACCAGTCCTATACACAGTACCTAAAATCCACAACTCCAGGCATGGGGTCGAACCCAGGTGACATTCCGTGGCAGGGGACTAAGGCATGATGACTTAGCCCACTATGCCACAGCGCAGGACGTTAACATCGCATACTTGTCTTTATTATATTTTGCATTGATCTCAACCTTATTTCAGAAATCTGCAGCATATATAGTAAACATTTCTGGCAGACTATTTTTCTGAATTCATTGTGTTTTATGCAATAGGTTCAGTGATTCCCTTTTTGTGCTTTAGAATTGATAGATGTAGTCCAATTTTCTTTTTTGAATATATATACTATATATACTAACAAGATTGCATTCTGAATTACTTTTGTCACTGCTATCCCAAAATGAAATAAAAATATGTTTTTTTGTCACTGCTCTCCCAAAATGAAATAAAAATTTGTTTCTGTTCATTGATATATAAACTCTGATAGCACCTATAATTCAATGGAAAAAATTACATGATTTAGATATGTTCAAATCTGTACAATAATAACATGTTCTACTAGAACATATTCCACAGGAGAATAAACAAATAAAATATATACCTTCTCTTGCAACACGATTCAACTGGCTTGAATTACTTGGCTGGTATTTTCTTTCCCTTGTGTACGGATGTATATGTTTTACAGTCTTTCGTCTATTTTTAGCAACATTGCATTTCCACAATTCAGAATTTCATTGTATCTTTATCCCTCCATGAATACTTTCATTATCTTCTGAAGTAACATATTCATCATTACCATCCAGTTTATTAACCATGTGGTTTGCATCCTACTAGCAGTAGCAGTGAACACAAGAGTACTGGGAACGGCATGGACATGTATGCAAGAATAGGGTTGCGCACAATCTTCTTTTCAAGCACCTCCTGCCATCAATATACAGACTAGAGTTAAATATCTGAAAATAGATATGTATATAAGGGTGCTTAACTGCGCAGTCGTCACCACCCTTAAATGTCGGAAGAATTCAGTGTGAGCCGTTTAATGCTTTTGTTGCACACAAGTATTCGTAACTGCAGTGGGCATATCGGCAGCCGTTCTTCTTTGGAACATGTCAATGATGTTAACTCTTATACATTGGGTTGCTTGTACTTTGTATTTTAATCATTAGAGCATGCACACATTTACACTCTCATTCTTTTTTGTAATTTACATCCTCCAACGTTAAGTCATATCGGACGGTGAGTGGCATGGATGAAATTATGCTCAAATGAGCCGAGGGTCCATAGCGCTTAGAGTTACCCGACATTCACCTTTCAGGATAATATCCAGGTAACTCACCCTGACCAAAATTTGAACTTGGGACCTCTTGAATGTGAGGTAGACAAGCTACCATTCCACGCTACCAAGGCGAGAAAACTTCCAGACTCTGGAGAAAATGAGAATCATCTTGGTTGGAGAAAAATCCCCAGCCGGAGCCAGAAATCGAACCCGGGACCCCTTGCACAGCAGGCAGGTGCTGTACTGACTGAGCTACTCTGTATCATTACAATGCCTAAGGTTTAAAGTAATTCAAGCACTCGCCCAACTGGTGTATGGTCATTTCCTGTATTACTGTTTGATCTTCTCTTCCATGAGGTTCTGATACATCCTACTGTTAATACTTGCAGCTCCTCAGTACGTAACACAAACATGATAGGCCATGTGACCAAAGCCAGTTGCACAACTACTGCATCCTCTGCTTCCATTCATGCAGGTAGGAAGAATTGTAGATTGGATGATAACTGGTCAGCTTGTAACTTTATCATGCCATTTATTTATGGTTTTCAAGGCTGGGATTTGTGACTTTTCAACCACAGAGCTCTTTACTTGGTGCAGGTTATTTACTTCCAAGCTTGCTTTGAATTTCTCCAGTATGTATGGGTTAGTTTTACACAGTATTCTTTTGATCCACAGTAATAATAATTCTAACACATTTGAAGACCAAAAGCTTCATGTAGAAGAAGACACTAAGGCAGCACATGGAAAGTAAAGTTTTATTTCTAAAAGACTTTGTCTGTATGATTAGTTTAAGTAAAATGCCTTTTCAGAGCTTTAGGCTGTAATTTAATATTCTTGAAGTGCTATTTAAAACTGTAATAGAAATTATATAGTGAGCCGTACCAGTACCATCTGTGGAGAGGGGGGGAACCTGGCTTTGCTCTAAGAAAGCAGCATGAAATTCCTCTCAGGTTTGAATGTATACTTGACTGGGGCTCCTAAAGGCTATCTCATTGAGATAAACTGGAAGCATCCTCTTTTCCTTGTAAACCTTATGGTCAAGGCCATAGGTTCAAATCAGGTAGAGGGTGATGGATTTTTGTTTTCTGGTCAGTTGTAAAAGTCTTTAGTATAGCCTCTTTTGAAAGATAAGTAATAATATGAATGTGGTACTTTATGCCAGGGCAACAAGGTGATTTCCATATATCACTAGAATTTAAAAAGTGGCCATAGAGATAAAGCTGTTAATGCTCAGGCACCAGAGTCAGGAATATTTTAGTAATATCAAATTGAAACAGGAAGCCAAGTCAGCAGTTGCATTTCACTTTTGTATCAGAAAGCATAACCTTGGTTTGTTATGGTTTATCAGACCTTATAATAATTTTGGATTTGGGTCACTTATCTAACCTAACCTTCACAGTGCCAGAGTTCTATATACTTATCCATGGCTTAAAAGCATGTATGGACTACTCCAACAAAGTAGAAGACTACATAGCGGACATTCAAATTGCTACACGTTAAATGAAGAAAATAAAAACTTAGTGGAACACAAATGCTTCAGAATAGTATACCAGATCAAGAATGAAAAGGAAATCAACTTTAATAACCACATCATAAGGTCTTTTAAGAGCAAACCAGTCATCTACCATAAAGCAGATAAGGGGAATAAACTGGTAATTTTGGAAAAAGCAGGGTATACAAAGAGCATGGAAGACTTATTTCAGGATAATTACATAAAAGTAGAAAACAACCCTTTAAATTACTGTATTGAATCTACAAAGAAAACTTTAAAAAGGAAGCAAATTAATTAGTAAAAAAAAATATCACAAAATTACAGTAGATAATACATTACCAAGAATATATGGGTTACCAAAAATATATAAAACAGGAAAAGCCATGAGACCTATTACCAGTAGCATAAATGCTCCCATGTGTAATTTGGCCAAATGGTTACTAAACAAATTCGGTAGTTTCTCAAAGTTTAACAGTTCAAATTTAAAAAATTCTTCAGACTTAGTAAAAAAAAATTAAAGACGGTTAGACAAAAATGACAGGCTTAGTAAAAAAAATTAAAGACGGTTAGACAAAAATGACAGGCTGGTTTCATTTGATGTCACATCATTATTCCCAAGCTTACCAACAGAAAATTACAGACACTATAAAAAGAAGGGTAACTACAATAGAAATGTAACTAGTAGAAGCAGAAGAATGCATCTCATTAACAAAACTATGCATCAAACAAAACTTCTTCAGCTTTAATGTTAAATACTGCAGGCAGTATGGGCAATCCACTTTCACCTTTTTTGGCAAATTTATTTAGTAGTTCATTTGAAACACACATAAGAATGCCTTTCTCATGGATCTTCAAGATTTGGTACTAATATATTGATGGCATCCTTGCAATATTTCCAAATAAAAGATGATGCATTAAAATTACTCAGTCTGCAGAAAAAAGCTATCAAATTCACAATAGAAAAAGAAGTCAATGGCCTACTCCCTTTCTTGGATCTAAATATCATCAGAAATGACACAAAAATAAAATTTAGAATTTATAGGAAGCCAACACAGTTAGAAAATTATATAAAAAATCATAGCTATAACCTGACTACACATACACGTACACTAATAAACAATCTTACACACATACTACTCAACATTTCCATGGATAAAGCAGAATACTACAAGGAACAAAAACCATACCTCACATAGCAGAAGAAAATGGATACAATAAAAGTCTGCTATTTAAGAAAATTAAAGAAAACCGTGAAGAAAGCAAGCATGTTCACTAAAGAAAAAGAAAACAACACCACATTCAGTGAATTCACATACCATCCAGAAACATTTAATAAATTAAAAGAGATCTTTGAAGAACAAAATATCATCTATTCATCTGCAAATAGGTACTCAGTATTAAAATTGTTAAATTCAAAAACAAAAGATGAAATTCCATAAATCAGTACATCTGGAATATACCAAATATGTTGTAAGGATTGTGAAAAACTCTACATAGAGCAGACTAAAAGAAACCTAAAAACCAGAGTCAAAGAGCATTTTAGAAACATAAAATTGAAACAGGAAGAGAAGTGAACATAGCGTTTCATTTTTGGAACCAAAACCATAACCTACATCCAAACACAAAATTGTTAAAAGGTGTGATAAACCATAACAAACCGACAGCATGGGAGAATATCTTAATATGCAAATATAATGACAGAGTAATAAACCTTGAAGTCCACCAGTCGATAATTCAGTAAAGAAGTTCTTAATTCCACCATCAGAGAAAAGGCCACAGGCAGCAACTACAGATGACATCAGGCCTTTGAGGTTGAAAATAGAAGCAACAGCTCCCAAAACTAGTGTCTCAAAAAATCAAAATGTAAGTTATGTATTGTGAATAACCAACTACAAATAGTTTAATAGTTTAATTTGGACATCACTGTTAGTAAATTCCTCCAAACATGCTTTATCTATAAAATTGCCAATGCTCCAGAAAAAATTCTATGGAGTGACCGCAGATAGTATTTTTAAAATGATGGAGATTCAGTTTTTCATTTCAACAACATATCCTCATTGATATCCTTGTTAGAAAAGAAAAGTCTGCTAATGAAGTTCACCTGATGCAGTTGTTGTATAACTTGCAGTAGGACATAATGCATTGCAAGGAATGATTGAAAGCTTAGATTATCAAAACAGTTTTGGCTGTTGGGTCTCAAGTTTTGTGACTGAAGATCACAACTTTCAAGAAGATCCATCCCCCAAAACTTTCTCTGAAATTTCAAAATGGGGATGATTTTTTTATGAGTGTTGTGACACGTGATGGATGAAAGCTGGTTTCATCATAACGAGCCTCAAACAAAATGCCAGAGTATGGAATGACACCACTTGGGTTTGCCATCGGAGAAAAAAGCAAAGACAGTGCCTTTTAAAATAAAAGTGAATCAAGAAGATATTGACACATTGCTTCACTCACACTGTTTTACACAGGACATGTTTCAAGAGCTGTTGCTCCCATCTTCAGCTAAGTCTTGGCTAGTGTAAATTGTAGTGGTTTCCTCTTTCTCTGTATTGTCAATAGATGGCATGATGTATTTGTCAAAGATGTCCAGTGGTGGAGTTTCGAAATTTATGATTCTGTGATGATTTTTATTAATGAAGATCTTTTCCCATAAGGAAAGATCTATGGGATTATTAACATGTTTTATTAAAGCTGTCTCCAAGTTAATGTCATGTCTGGTATTCAAAAAATGAAAAGCAACTGCTGATTTTTCTTTTTCACCATATATATATATATATATATATATATATAAAAAACAAAAGGAAATATTGACATCAAAACCAAAGAACATATAAGAAACATAAAAAACGGTGAAATAGAAAAATCAACAGTTGCTTTTCATTTTTTGAATACCAGACATGACATTAACTTGGAAACAGCTTTAATAAAACATGTTAATCATCCCACAGATCTTTCCATATGGGAATAGATCTTCATTAATAAAACTCGTCATACAATCATGAATTTTGAAACTCCACCACCGGACCCCTTTGACAAATACATCATGCCATCTATCGACGATACAGAGAAAGAGGAAACCACTACAATTTGCACTAACTGAGACTCGGCTGAAAAGGGGAGCAACAGCTCTTAAACATGTCCTGTGTAAAACAGTGTGAGTGAAGCAATTTGTCAATATCTTCTTGATTCACTTTTATTTTAACTTGTGCTTCACTGTCTCTATGCTTCTTTCAATTTTTCTTCTTTGACAGCACCTTTTGCTGAGAAAGTTATAGGCAGTGTCTTCTGTGATGTACAGGGCTGCATTCTGATTTTCTTGAACCTAGAAACCCTAGGTAAAGCTGCCTGCTATATCTGGACACTTTTGAAGTTCCAGTGTGTGATGTGCGATAAACACCCTCAAAAAGGAGACCATCCTACAACAGGATAAATTGCATGCTCACACTACTTGCATCACTGTGGAGAAGGTCAGGACACTCAGGGGAAAGCTTCACATCCTTACAGTCCTGGCTGGGCAAACTCTGGTTACATCTTTTCAGTTCTGTTAAGTAACGGATGCCAGGCCAATGCTAGGACATGATAAAGAATATTTGGAAAGCAGTGTGTCAGTGTCTTTACGTAGCTAAAGTGCAGTTCTATCGTAAGTGTATTTTCAAATTTTCAGAAAGATAGGAAAATGTATGCTAAGAAATGGAGACAGTGTTTGAAAACTGATAAACAAGTCTGTAAATTAGGATCATGTGCTTGGTTTGTCTAAAAAAATGAAGATTAAAATGTTTAAAAATTGTTGTTCACGACTTTCATTATGGCTCTTGTAGCTTAATGAATTCAGCACATTGTGTTCAATTTGTAAATATTTTAAGGATGCAGCTGGAAAATTTTTAGCAAATACCTTCCCGTTTAAATAGCTCTTTAAATTCAAATTTTTTTCTTTATTTGCTCAAAAAATTGTCCAAATAACTTTAATTGAAATATCACAATACAATATATATAATTTGAGTCACCTGTATTTAGACTGAAACATTTTTAATGCTTGTACAATTTAATGAAATAAGTAAGTGGTAAGTTGTCAGATTAAAATTTTCTGCAAGAAAAATGCAAATGTTTATTAAAATATAAAACTATGTTTAACATTTTCTTGCACTAACAATTTATGAAATATTCACTTATTAGTTTATATTTCTCCATTAAGTAGAACACTTTAAATTATCAAGTGACTATTTTTTTGGTTACTGCAGAACATTCGTATAACCATAATGCTTTTGAAGATATTTGACTATAATGTCAGTGTTACTGACAACAAAATATCTTCTCATAGTGTAACTTAATTATTTCATCAATTTATAGTCAATATTTATTTGAATTAATAAGGCATTAACAAAATGGCTTTCATGTGAAAACAATTTGAGTAAAGCTGTGAGTGCCTGCCTCAGTAGCATAGATGGTAGCATGTCTGCCTCACATTCAAGAGGTCCCAGGTTCGAATCTCAGTCGGGGTGAGTTATCTGGATAAGGGTTTTTCTAGGGTTTTCCCTTATCCTGAAATATTAATGTCAGGTAACTCTAAGCTCTATGAACCCTGGACTCATTTGAGCATCAATTCATTCTTCGTACAATACAACTTAACGTTGGAGGACGTAAATTATTCTTTAAAAAAAACTGTGGGATGATATGAAGTAGAGTATTTGTTTCATTAGTTCAATTGTCATATAGATTTAATGTTTCAGAATTGTTACCTAACAACCAGTAAATAGTGCTTGCTGGACATAAGAATTCAAACCGTCCAGGGTCACCAAAGGGAACTGGACAGAGCCTTAGCCTCTAATTTTCACTTTACAAATCATGGCATGACTACTTTGATGCAGACAACCAACTGGTTTTAGAATCAATAGAGGATGAATACCTCATGATCTGAAGATGACTAGCAAATAAACTGAATGGAACTTAGCCAATGGTGTTTCTTCATTTGTTCACTAGTTCATTCATTTGTATAATTCATTTACTTCTGTGCAATTCAGGAGTACTTAATATATTTTAGTGTCAATCATTTACATTTAATAAATCATGTTTCCTGTAGTCTTAAACCAAATTAGTAAAAATTAGCACATTTAGTTTCTAAAGAGTTTCATACTATCTTAGGTCATAAATAACAACAGAATTACAAATTAAAAGTTTGAATGCTTGGTTACCGTGACACAAAACAAGAGAGAGAGAGAGAGAGAGAGAGAGAGAGAGAGAGAGAGAGAGAGAGAGAGAGAGAGAGAGAGAGAAGAAAATTAAATGTCTACTGTCAGGTTATAAAGAGGGGAGAAAAATGTTATTGGGACATTACTTTGTACCCCTTTACCCTGACAACAGATCCAAGTTCTAAAGGCATATTTTTGGATTTCTTTTGGTCAGTGCTAATTTTCCTTTCCAGATAAAACAGATCTGTTTAATGTTACCCTTTAAAAACTTTAAGCTATGACTTGGAATTAGTTACCTACGTCATATTTCAAACTCTTCTATACCAATTAAAATTAGTACAAGCTTATTCATTAAGTCCCGGGTGTAGGACCGGTGCCCACTCAGCATTGTAAGGAAATTGAGGAGCTTACAATAGGTAAGCGGCCCTAGTCAAGAAAGCCAACTGTCCGGCTGGGGGTGCGTAGATGCTGACCACAGCTCCATGTATTGGCTGGATGATCACCCGCCTCTGTCTTGCATATGTGGGTGTTAGGCTGGCGGTTGGGTTGGTAGGCCTTGGCTCTGAGATGTTGCGTCATGGTTTTTTATTGTTATCATCATCATCATCATCATCATTATTTATTAATTACCTGTCATAAAGAGATATTTTCCTTTCAGATGATGCCATATAAAGCACATCACTGTAATTCATACAATATACATATATTTTTTGCTCATTTTGAATTGCATAACTAACATTAATGTAGGTTATAAATGCTAATTGAATTGGGAATATTAAATCAATTTGATAAATTTTTAAGCCAGACATTTTAGTTAACCCTGTTAATTTAATGTGAAGGCCTAAGTATGTGACTTAAATATGCCAATTTTCACACATATCAGTGTATAATTTTAAAATAAAGAATGAATGAAACCCTTGAAACATCAGTAAAATTGTAAGAGGTTAAACATACTTTAAGTATATTTTGTACTAAATTATAGTGTTTTTTACAGGGTTCAACGGTCTAGAAATGCTTCCTGTCATCTACGGATTTCTTAGAGTGTATGCTCCATATATTACTCTACCTGTGGCTGCTGTAATAGGGTTTATTGGTTATAAAATAGAAAACTATGTGTCAGACAAGTATACACCTTATCGTGAAAGTATAAAGGGTGAACGAGAACAAAGACTTCTAGAAGAAAATCTTTCAAAGGACTTAACACAAGTAGATAGTTTGAAAGAGAAGAAATTTGTACCACGATCTGTATTAGAGAGAAATCTTTCTCCATCTCTTCTTGAAGCAAATAAGGCCAAATAGCTTGTGTCATTAGTGTTGCATAAATATCGTTAACATGTGATTGTAAATTATAAATGCAATTAGCCTTTACCATAATGCTTTCTGAAGTTGGCTTTCTGTGAGAATCCTTTATTCCATTTAGTACTCAGGTCTCATTTCATGAAATTAAAATATTTTAATTGTTAAATGTGCATTGCAGCTCACATTGACAGTCAGCTAAAAACTCAACAGTATGTACATAAGAAATGTACAGTTTATATTCATTTTTAAAGAGAAGCTTTTAAAGAAAAGCTTTAATTAAAGAAAGTAGCTGGAAAGCATTTCATAATTATTGAAACAGTAAATATTTTCTTTAATCAGAATGATTACTACAAGTAAAATAGTTTGTTGGATGTCGACAAGTTGGATTTTAGAGCACATAGGCTAAAGAAAGATGTAGCTGGAAGGCATATGGATTAGCATAATAATGCAGTATTTTTGCTGCTTATAAGCAAAAATATGCTAAGATATTCATTTTCAAGTATCTGCAGCATTTTTAACAGCAGTTTATAAATATGTGTAAGTTTTATCTGTAAGTTTTTATACTATTATACATGTATATCAAACTGTAATTTGGGTTTTCGGACAATAAATATTTTGTCAGTGTTTAAGTAGTTAATAATGTGATTCAATTATATCTTAATTTGTGTTTCATCTTTTTCATTGAAAGTTTCAACTTATAAATATTTTACTGTTGACCAGAAGGAATTAGATAGTTTACTGTAGGCCAGTATTAGGCAAGGATCCTGCATGAGAAAATTGCCAGTTTATGTAGTATTAAGTCTCATATACAAATTATTGTCAAGCTTCCATATAATTAAACATCATTGAATTTTTAAAAGAATAAGCAGCAACATCACTAAACATAAAAAATAATGACAATGGAAATAAGCACTGTTTAAAGTCGATGTAGTGTTTAAATTGTATTACTTAAAATTTTATTCATTATTTTCTGACCATATTTATTAATGCATTTCATTTGTGCATTTTAATTTTCTGTGCTACATTCTTAGATTATGTAGAGGAAATGTATTCCACCCAAAAATTTGATATTTGATATACATATTTTGCAGCCCTCAGAAATAAATAAAACATACTTTTAGAAAATGTTACACATGCATATGCGTGCATGCATGCATACGTGTGTGCATGTGACAGAGGGAAGGAGGATTTCATGCTCATGTACATGACCAGCATAACTGAAAAATGAAAAAGTTAATTACATTTGTAATGTTGTATTTGAGTTGAAGACTTACCAAAGATGTAACAGTAAGTTTTGAAGTAAATTCCCTCATCCTATATTACCCTTAGCTGGAAAGCTTTTTTATTTTTTATTTTCTGAAAATAAAATACCATATGCTATGTTGGTTAAAATACCATATGTTTAAAGCATTTTCTTTATAAAATATGTATAACTTAAATTTTTTGGAGTAACCTGTGAAGTTGCCTTTATTGTGAATGACTTTTGTATAATTGGTAAACTGTACAGGATCTTATTACATAGTAAATGTACTCCCATTCAAGCACATAATTGATCTGAAATAAGACGTTTTTGATGTTTTCTTTCTTTCTTTCTTTCTTTCTTTCTTTCTTTCTTTCTTTCTTTCTTTCTTTCTTTCTTTCTTTCTTTCTTTCTTTCTTTCTTTCTTTCTTTCTTTCTTTCGCTTGGTTTTCCATCACTTAGCCTTACCTTCAACAAAATGTGTGAATCAGTAATAATGGTTATTTTTATTAAGAGTTATAGATGAATATGCTTCCATTAAAATAGCTTGTAGAAGACTGATCAGAGAAAGTCATGTGCATACAGCACTAGACGTTTACTTATTTACTTTATCCTTTTCCTCTTCAGTCTAAGGAGCATGATTTTCCTGCAAATGAGTGTACAGTTGTCACACATCACTCAACAGTGTGAAGCTTTAGGTGGGGCAGTGATAATTAATAAGATATGAAATGAAGAAATAACTAGAATTCTTTGATTTATACATAGACATATACTTATTGGTAAAACAACTTATGAACGAGAACAATATTTTTAAACCTAATATTTTGGTGAAGAGTGAACGGCTATTCTTTCCATTACTTCCCATAATATATTTTTATAAGTTCCGAACACATTTGTGATATTACATCCTATAAGAAGTCACAAATATCATATAAACATTTAAAAATTACTTTAAATACTCTGTAAACCTTCAAAAATACATCAACTGATTAAAAATGAAAAGAAGCAAAGTCCAAATGCCTTACTGTGCATGTACTGGTTTGTCTCAGACAAGTACAGTCTGATTTTTAAAACAAGATCCATGAACTTCATCTGTTTCTCCCTAGAAGCAGACAGGAAGTTATGCATACCCTCCTCTTTACCCTTTCAGCACTCAAAATATGTAAACAAGTGTTTATATACCTCAAGAAAAACATGCACATTTTACTGTATTAGCCCACTTTAAGAAGAAACATAAATTCTCTATGCACATTCACTACATTTACTTGTAGCATCCTTACAGGTGAGTATTTTTTAAATAATTTATTAACTACTCTGTCAATTGAGATGATCATATCAGCACCGCAAGTGTGCCGGAATTATAACCCGCAGGAGTTCATGGTGGTGGTCCATGTCTTCATGATAGTCCTAGCTTTTTTTCTTCTTTTTTTATCTGAATAGCAGGAGCAACGTACCAACATGACCAATAATAAAGCGGTCACCTTTTCCTATAGGTCCCTTTGTGGTACTTCCAAGTATGCCATCAGTACAGCCCTTTGTCACAGCAGTATGACTGGCATTTACCCAGGTTTCATCCAACCGTACTATTTAATGCAAGTTCTTCAGATTTCTCTTAAAAACAAAATTCTTAGTGCTACAATATATATTTCACGTATTGGTTTCCTGTTATTTATTTTTTGAACTCGAATCTCAGATCATAGAGAACTTAATTTGAACATTTGAAGTTTGTTTGAGCTAAGACTTCCTTAAAATAGCTCAGCTACATTAAGAGCAGAAAGAAGCTGGCGTGTGGTAGGATGCTCCTTAGCCATAGATGTGCCTGCTTATGTCATCTAATTGAAAACTATAGAAATGCTCTTGGCCTTTGTTTCCCAGGAATTACAATTCGAGATGGACCTAGCTTCAGCTGCTTCTCTTTAGACATTCTTTAGAATGTCTTTAGACATTCTAGAAAGTCCCCTAAGGACACACGCAATCCCTTTTCTCACTTGGTTGAAAGCAATAAATGGTTCATTGTGAACAAACACATTATCCTCTTCCTGTTCAGAGAATTTTGTAAGAGAACAAACAAATTCTCTAGCTTGGCTGTGCACTGTAACACCACGACCGTAAGCTGATCTTTGTTTTGGAACATGAATCCTACTGCCACTAAGTCTCGCTTCCATAACGATGTATTTTAATAGTGTTTTAACAAAGTAGGCTAACAACAAACAACGCAACTGAACGCTCAAGCAAATTTTGTTTCCCGCACATAAATAGTGATAACACCTGAGGAATAGGTAATACCCAGTGTAACCAGTGTGGAAACGTTTGTTTACATTTCCATAGCAACGACTTTCCCTCTTACCCTCCACGTCCCTTGCTTGACAGCTGTCATGTACCTTTTAAAAGTGAGACTGAAGTGTTACTGCCGACATTGCTCCCACAATCATCCTGCTCTTTGTTGCCATCGTTAAAAACTCTCAGTATACTAGTCAGTAAATGAACTGGCAAAAGTTTTCATTGATCTAAACGATAGCTAAAATAGTACCTAAACTACCGTGTTAACTAAACCACAGGGTAAATCTCCTGGATGTCCTCGATGGTTTTCACTTGTGTAAAATATAACTGAACTATCATCTATACTAAGCTTAACATTTTAACTATATAGAGCATATCGTCCAGATGTCCTTGATCAACTTTCCTTTCGGCTTTCCTGCTTTTCCAATCTTGGCGCCATAGGTACTACGCTTAATGTATATCTGGAGGTGTGTGTAGTGTTTAATGCCCGCTTTTACTACATACGGCACCGCAGGCGGTGACACTGATGGTACATGAGATGAAGGTGGAGCACCGGTGGAATGAGACGGCGGGGGAAACCGTAGGTCCTGGAGAAAACCCGCCCCAGCGCCGTGTTGTCCACTACAAATCTCACTTTGCGGTCGCCTGGGACCGAACCCGGGTTGTTGCCAAAATTGGTTTTAATAAACAAGTCTGACTTGCATTTTATATTTGTTAATTAGAGATTTTAAGTTATTAGTCTTGGGATGGTTTTTTATGTACTTTTAATAGTTGAGTGTTTTTATTTTACATTTTAGCTTAATTTGTGTAGCTTTTAGGTTTTAGTGTTGACTTCGGGCCCAAATGACCTTGTCGACGGGCCCTAAAACACCACAAACTCACTCACCCCGAACCCGGGCCGCCTTGGTGAGAGCCAAGCGGTCTAACCACTGAGCCACGGCGCGGCCTACACACCCGGAGGGATAACCAGCGCGACTCACATTTGTTTTGGGGTCCACGAAATACAGGCTGTGACTTAGGTGTGCTGTAAAACCTCCAGCAATTAAGTCACTGAATCCATACCAGCGGTTGGTGTGAATTTTGCTGGCGAGCTCCACATATTTCTCAATTAAAGCAGGGAGAGGTGGCACCATCTATCAATTATTTTGGCACACTGTCATCCACACTTCCTTATTGACAACGTCGATGAGCTTAATCATCCAGCTTCCTTCCTTGATTTCTCTGGATGGTACTACTTCCAATTTTGCATTCGTCGATCTGAAAAGGACGGCACCGCCTATCTTCACTCTGTTTATGTACATGTACTTATTGTCCATTGAGGATTAGTACAACTCCCGATAATAACTGAACGAATACGATTTTCTTGTAGATAACGGTTCGTATGCAAATGCGCAGGCATAGTTGAGTGTAACTAGCTGAACTTGGGCTGGTGATATCCTTGAATTTTCGAACCAAGGAAAATCCCTTTGCCACGGATTCCGGTAATTGTTCATACTCTTGCCTATACGAAAGTATATCCGATCCCGTTTCCCAAAAGGATAGTCAGATTCACATTCCTGACGTAACATTCGCGTTCTTATTCAGCTTTGGTCATATAGGAACTGCATTATTGCTCATAATATTAGAATGTTTCATAAGTAGTATCGGTTCTTTTTTTATTTTGGTGGTTTGGAAAATTTATTGGGTTTCTTTGCTTTGGCAATGCTATTTACATGATGCCGTGGCTAGTGTTGCGTAAATTGCGAGCATGAACCAGTCTTAAGTTATTAAGCAATCACAAAATGGAGATAACAAAGTTTGAACTTAGTCCTTCTAAAACACTACTAGGAACAAGATTATAAAGCCGCTGCCGCAGCTCGAAGAATATGTAAAATTGAAGGAGAAGGTGTCGTTAGTGAGCGTGTGGCACAACGATGGTTCCAACGTTTCATCAGTGGAGACGAAAATACTAAAGAGCTATCACGTTCTGGAAGACCTAAAGTATGGAATATTGAGGATACGCGCCAAGTTTTGCGAGAAAATCCACACAAAAATTACCCGTAGGCTTTCGGAAGAACTTGGTGCATATATACATCACCACATAAAGACACTTTGAAAATCATACAGAAGCTGTAGTTCTGTACGTCATGAACAGACACCTCAACATGCTGAACGTATAGTGGATATCGGTCGTCAGCTTATTCGTAATCCCATGTGTGATAGATTTGTCAGGGGAATTGTCACTTAGGATGGAAAATGGGTATATTACAGAAAACCCGATGCCTTGAAACAGTGGCTTGATCCCCTCCAGTCATCGTTAGTAAAAATCAGTTCGATACCAAAGTAATGTGTGTCTGGTGGAATTTTGAAGGTGTAATTCACTGGCAGTTTGTTCCAAGCGGACAAGCGATTGATGCGGATTTTTATCCTCAACAACTGGAACCAATGCCTGACATTTTTAGATGGAGATGCCCAGCATTAGTTAACCGAAATAGAGTTCTATTGTAACAGGAAAATACAGCGCCCCTTACTACAGAACAACCATGGAAAGAATTCGGGAATTGGGAGGAATCGAACTGCTACCACACCCAGCATACAGCCCTGATCTCGCACAATAAAATTATCAATAAAATAAAATTTTCGATCCAGGGCCCATTTTCTACTTGGAAGAAATTTTGACAATATCGAAGCAGGGCAAGTGGGTGTCACCGAATTCTTCGCATCAAAAACCAGAGACTAGTACCATCGTGGGATAAACATCGCTGAACGATGTATCAAGACCATCGAATCTAATGGTCTGTACTTTGAAAATTAGTTAATTGCTTGTCAGAACACATTTCAAATAATTGTTTTTCTTTAAAAACCGACATCTCTTATGAGACAGTATCTATACAATTATGCAAGTTCAACAATATTAATAAAACTAGCCATAGCACTGAAACATTTTAAAAATTTTATCTACTGAATGGCTGGGGCCGAACAAGATAAGCATTTTCACTAACGATAATGGTAGCTTGCTTCTGAGAATGGCATATGTGGACACCTACAGTTTTAATAACGCCTACAAGACATGTCAGGAAGTTGGCAGCAAATTGCTCTGCCATAGAGATTTCCTACACTGCTATTCATAGTAATTTCAGCAGGCTTCGTTTCAGCTGGTCCGGTCAAAAAATAAATGCAGAACGTAAAGGAAAGAATATCCAGAGTGCACTTTCTAAGAAACGAACTGGTGTGCTTTATTTAAAATTACAGTAACATGATAAAATAACCATAAAAATCAGTTGCCATTTCTAAAACTAGAAAATTTTGTGGAATAATACATTTCCACAGCGGTATTACGTGTGGAAGAAATGTCTATATTTTAACAAAATCTCGCCAAAATGCAAACTCTTCATGGTAACGAAGGTTTGATGCACAGCATTTTAGACTTTTGCCAGTCGGGTGTCTTGAAAGCGTCTCTGTATATTGGTCAGGCGTCTTGTTTGTAGATAACGTATTCCAATTTTTTCGGAATACTTAGCACAAGTATACCCTGTTCTGAATCCATACAATCCTAATAACTCTATATTAGTTTATTGGCCAATATATTCACTTTAGCGTTAGGAAAACTCTGAAATAGTTTGATAAGACAGCATTATTTTTTCGAATTGAACATAATCAGAACGTGATACAGCTTTCAAACGTTTTATGAGAAGTTCAATTTGTATGATTAGCCGGATATACTATGTACAGGATTCACACTTCACTTTTGAACCCTGATAGCTATATGAGGTGTGGTAAGTAATTATTGAAACCATCAAAGGGGATACATAATGAATGTTAAGAATAGTTGTTCCTTTCAATATATTGCAAGACACGAATGGCAATACTATTTCTTCAGATAGAAACCCATTATATTTTCCACTGCAACTAATGTCCTTCCCATGACTAAAATCAAATAACTATTATGTGTTTCAAATGGAAAGAGTTCTGGACCGCCGCCAACCAGATGCGTTAGCGCGCTCAGCGTTGCCATCTCGTTACCCCCACTCTTTTCATATTTCCCTCTCGAACATTATCCTAGACCATGGTACTCAACGTAAGGGAACCCAAACTGAATTGTTGAAACTTTTATAACAATGCAGTTGCTCAAATCACAATTGCAACATCGGTATTCACATATTATATACAAGTTTTAAATGCTATAATTTTAATTATAGTTTATGAATTACCTGGTTTTATAATCCAACGCATCCATATATCTGAATGTCACGTCAAGAGACGTTATTGTCAATGTCTTCATCGCCGACTTCTGCAAATTTATTATGATAGGCTCCAAAATCTCGCCCCGTGTTATTTTGTTATCCAAAAGTCGTATTGTAGTTTATCTGCATGTCCCACGCGGTTTTCCCAATCTTGTGCTACCTTGTCAATTTCTTCGTAAGTCGTTCAGCGTCAGTCAGTTTAAAAGTACTATTTCCATTTGCAACAGTTTGAGCCCACATTAACTCAATTGAATTATACTGTGAAACAGGAACTTTGGTCCTTGGATCAATTATTTATTTACTAATATGTTTAGTAATTGCACATAAGTTTAAGAATTGTAAATAATTATGTTAGTTAAAGCAAAATTGTAGACTTGAAGAAATATTGTGATGGACCTGGGCAGACATATGTGAGAAACCCTGCACTCTCGGACGACAGCCTAGAACGAGCGGATGTTTGGACAATAGAATGGTATGCTAGCTATTTACGTACCGTTATACAGGTCAATACACCCTTAGTTTTTGCTAGTGACGCGGTGCTGCGTGTATATAAGAGGGTAGTAACCCCTACTCTCCCCTCAGTCATCCCTCAGTTGTACTCAGTTGTTACTCAGTTGCTACTTAGTTGCTGCTCATTGCAGTATTGTATACATCCGTCAGGTGTATTCGACGAAGTACCGCGTCTAATAAAATGTACTATAAAATGTCCGCCGGAAGTGCAGTTAATCAAGTGCCCGGGTTCCACGAATGCAAGGACGAATAAAAGCAGATAAGAGATTATCGTTGGTTTATGTTGTCTCAACCGTAACCCCTGAGAACCCAAAAAGAATCCATGCAGGAGAAACCGCTAGAGCCCAGGGTGAAGCAAGCAGCCAACGACGACGTGGAGAACGAGGAAGGGATCCTGACGTCGACCCAGGTACGTGCAGCCGGGAGGCAGAGAGGTAGTACTGCCGCAATTTGGCGCCCAACGTGGGGCTCGATAGAGACAACAGACGCCGTGAGACAACGGACACCGGGGTGCTGAAATGAGAGAAATTAAACACCGGGGGACAAGATCAAGGAGAACGACACGTAACAATGGACAGTTAACACTTTGGAGGAACGGCGCATAAAGGCCTGCCAAAACTCTACAAGAACGTCGAGCAACTGAGACATAGGAACAACGTCAACCAGCCACTGAAGCAAAATAAACAAAAAGGTCAGGCTATATAAATATATTTAAGAAAGTATGTAATTGTTGTAAAAACGGTTTTGTTCTTATTATGTATGCATGACTAGAGGAGTATTGCAGTCAGACAAAACACAGATAGATGCTTCTTCGCAGTGGGAAAGTCATTACAAATCATTTAGTTGAGATTTTAGGTCAAGATAAGGGAAAAGGCGTGCAGTTAAAGAAAACAGAAATGTAAGCCTTTACAAATAGCGAAACTGTATACAGCGAGGACAATTTGGGGGAGAGAGATCCTGGTATGGCAACGGGAAGCAGTGGAAGCAGTGGCGGAATGTTAAATTTTACGGGAGATAGTTTAAGAATGTTATTAGAGAGAATAAATGAAATGGGCAGTAATTTAGGGAGCAAAATTAGCAGTCAAGTGAATGAAATAAGGGAACAAGTATACGACTTAAGTAAAGAGCTTAACAATAAACTGGAGGAAGGATTTAGGAGGCAGGATGCCAAATTGAGGGAATATTTAGACCTCCGACAACTAGAATTTGAGGGGAAAGTAAAAGATATTATAAATGTACAACAAGTGAGTATAGTTGAGCTTCAGGAAGGATTAAGTACTTTTAGGAGTAATATAGGCAAAAAGTTTGAAAATGCAAAGGAAAGGTGCGAGAGAGAGAATGTAGAAACTAGAAAAGTACTTACGGATGAGCTAAGAGCTGTTAAAAATGCTGTACATAGGGAAGTAGACGAAAGTTTAAAGTTAGTACAAGCTGAACTTGAAGCTGAGGGCAGAGAAATAATTGAAATAAGAGAAAAGGTAGAGAATCAGCTGTCAGCTCATCTGGAAGTAGAAAGAGATTGAAAGAAAATGAAAAGTGGGTAGGAGAGCTTAGAGAGTCTTTAAAAAGAATAGAAATGGAATTAAGAAATGTTCATGAAGGTGCTGTGAGCACAGTGAAAAGCAGTGAAAATTCAGTTGTAAATAGTTTAAGTAATCAAACGAGTGATGTGCCCAGAACTGCGGTTCTGAACACTGAAGCTCGTCATTCATATGGTTCTTCGCATCTAGCCACGCCTGGTACTGATAATTATAGTCAATACGGTCAATTATTAAATGAATTGTGTGTCCCGGTGTTTGACGAATCCGAAGGAGTAAATCCGAGACAGTTTCTTTATGAATTCGATCACTATTTCCAGAAAGTCTATACCGGAACAATTGAAAATGCTCATTGTGCGCAAGGCACTCAAAAACAGGTCCTTGACGTGGTTGAGACTCGTTTTGGGGGAAAATTGCTCTTACGAATATTTCAAACAAATGTTTTTAAATAAGTATTGGAACGCTACTACCCAGAATAAGACGAGGTCAATGTTGAGTAACGGTAGGTACAATGTAAATGGGAGACAGTCAATGACGGACTATCTATTAGTGAACCCGATTTTATCAATCAGATAATTCACCATTTCCCGCCGCAAATCAGAAATTATCTTATTGTAGCCAGACCTAAAGATATAGCAGAATTAATTGATTTAGTTTCAGCTTTTGAGAACACAAATTGGGAAAGAGGATTTGAATACAGAGCCCCAGGAAATGAACCGAGAGAGGGACGAAGTCGTCAAAACATGTATGGTAGAGCAAGAAACTATAATGAAATCCGCGGGCATGACTGCGAACGGAACAATTCATTATAGTCCAATTAGTCATGCTTAGGGATTATTCTTAATGGGTTAATATGATGCTCACGTCTATTGTCTGACTGTCTCCCATAGAACCTTGTCAGATTGTTCATTATAGTGAGAGAGATTACTGCCGCAGGTCTTACAGCTTTAGGGGAAATCGGAACGGGTTTAATCAAAGAATGCGTAGAGGAAATAATTCTTTGAATGATGAATATTACCAAAGAGCGGAAATGTTTAGGTAACAGAACCACAACAGGAAAACTAATTAGCAATCCTTTGGTGGACCTGGAAGAGATTGCACATGATTCTCGGGTAGTATATTGCACAGGGTTTAGGTCCGATTTCAATTTGAAAGATAACAGTGAACAATTAGTCATGCTTAGGGATTATTCAAATCAAAATGTAATGGAATCCCCCACGATTGAAGTTAAAGTGGCAGGGAACTTAATAAAGTTTACAGTAGATACCGGGGCAACTATGAGCGTATGCAGTATGAATTTTTATCACAAATTAATAAACGAAAACGTTAAGTTGATGACATTACCTACTTCCAATTTAACCTGTAAGGTTGCAGTCGGTAAACAAGTGCAAAGGATTAGATTTCAAACCATGTTACGCTTTGAAATAGAAGGGGAAATTTTTGAATCCATATTCTTAGTTATAAATAACTTAATTTGTGATGCCATCCTTGGTTGTGACATGCTATATGACGCGAGGGCTGTGATAGATTTCGCGGAGAGGAAAGTCAAAATAAAAAAGAATGGGAAGGAAATATTTGCGCCATTTGCAAGCGTTGCTAGGGAGAATGACATATTCAGAACGCCGGAAGAAGTTTCAATTGAGGAGGAAGACATTTTTGTACAGTGCTGTGACGTAGGACCAGATTCACAGATTTTAAAGGTCAACACCCACCGTCTAGACCAGAAAACAGAAACAGCTGATGTGAGAGATACCTGCTCGGAGCGAGAGAGACAGAAAATTTTTCACGTAGAAGATGATAAGTCAAGAGGGGAGGTAGTGATTCGGAAAGCAGAAGGCGCGTATTTGTTAGCGGAAGAACAAAGGGAGCGCTTAAAAACAATGTTACTAGAGAATGCGTGTACCTTCAGTAACGTTCCAGGCAAATGCACCGCATATCAGCACAGTTTCGTTGTTAGGGATGTAAAACCGTTTAATCATGGGTATAGAGAATTGCCATTAGCTTTACAAGGGAAAGCACGTGCAGTCATTATGCAAATGTTAGAACAAGGTATTATTAAGATTTCTCAATCTGAGTTCATAAATCCCGTAATTTGGGTAGAAAAAGAGGGGGAGCTCTGCGTAGGACTCTGGATGGACGCAACATAAATAACTGTACACTTCCAGACTATTTTAGAAGTGAATCGGTAGAACAGATAATAGCCAAGATGTCTAGGGGCCGATATATAACTTCTATAGACCTAACCGCTTCATACTGGCAGATCGAATTGAAGGAAGAGGTAAGAAAATATACGTCGTTCGTTTTCGAAGGGATCCAGAATATACCAGGTGCGCTTTTGGGATGCGTACATCAGGAAACGGGATGTTAAGAGCAATAAACAAAACCCTGGGGGATGCTACGGAAACATATTTGCTTCATTATGTCGAAGACTTCATTATAACTGACAGCAATTTTCAAGAACATTTAGGACATATAGACTACGTACTAACTAAACTTAGAGAGAACGGGATGACAGTAAACCTCGAAAAATCACAATTCTGCGTAAAAGAGGTGGAGTTCTTAGGTTACTTGATAAATGAAAATGGTCTCCAGCCAGACCGCAAACGAGTAGAGGCCGTTATGAATATTCCGCCGCCAAGGACTGTTAAACAGATGCGAAAATTTGCAGGCATTCTTAATTATCAAGCTAAGTTCATTCCCAGGTATGCCATTATAATGGAAACATTGAGAGAATTACTTAAGAAGGGAGTTAAGTGGCCTGGGGTGAGCGACAACAAAAGGCATTTGATGAAGTTAAAAGATTGTTTTGCGAGTCAATATTACTCGAAAGACAGAGGGAAGGCATTCCTTTCGAAATTTACGTGGATGGCTCATGCCAAGGTTTTGGTGCTATATTGGGTCAAAGGTCATCTCCAGAACAATTTCATGTAATTAGCACTGCCTCACGAGGATTAAGCAAGGTAGAAAGAAATTAATCTGTAACCGAGATCGAAATTTGTGCAATGTATTTCGCGATCCAAAGATTTGGGACTTACATATATCAGAAAAAGGTAAAAATATTTTCAGATCATCTTAGTTTATCGTTTCTACAAAAATGCAAATATACAAGTTCCAAGATGTATAGATACGCACACGAAATAATGAAGTATGATGTAGAAATCATTCATAACCCTGGCAAATTAAATACGTTTAGCGATTTGCTGTCCCGGTTAACATACAACACTCAAATACCTAATTGTATGGGTGGACCGCAAAGGGAAGTGACGGTTTTGAAGATTGATATACCCATGGATAGCGATTTGAAAAACAAACTAAAGAATATATGTGACTGGCATAGAGGAGAAGTAAAGTTAGCGAAATTGTTAGAAAGCTCGCCTGAGATAGACGAACAGGTAGGAGGCAGCATAGGAAAGAAAGACGGTATATTATATAAAAAGCATGGGGCGATCAACCAAGCGTGGAAAACGTACATACCACAAAGCATAGAAAAGGAGATAATCCTAACATTTCACAGAGCTTTGTGTTATTCCGGAACAGCCGCACCACTTCCACCATTTTGGAAAACCTTTACATACCTAAGCTAAGACAAAAAGTCCGGAGAATAGTCACCACCTGCGATAATTGTCAGAGAGCAAAACCACTCCAGGTTAGCTACGATTTTGAAACTAATGCGATTTTGAGAGACAGGCCACGTTCATTAGTAACAGTAGATTGTCATGGAGAGCTGCCTCAGGGCACATTCGGGAACCGATACATAATTGCTTTTATGGATGTATTTTCTAAGTATGTGAAAATTTTTCCAGTGAATAAAATCAACAGTGCAATATACCTAAACAAAATATTCAAATACTACATACCGCAACTGGGGAAAATGGACGAACTATTGTCAGATAATGCAACAATGTTCATAGGAAAAAATTCACCAATGCAATGAAAGAAAACGGCATAAAATTATACCACTGTTCTCGATATCGACCTAATAGTAACCCCACGGAAAGAACCATTCGGGATGTGGCATTATTTCTTAGAATTTTATCGGGTAAACGTCATACGAGCAGGGTAGAGATGTGCCCAAAAATAGAGTAAATTTTAAGTGAGTCGGTGAATTAGGTTACTGGGATTAAACCGATAGAGCTGATGGAGGGAAAAGGCATCAACACAATGGAAGTAATATTCCAGGGACAATTCCAGTAGAAGACGCCAAAAATTTGTCTGAAGCCGAAATGTTAAAGATAGCCGCCGATAGAATGCGCGCAAAAGCCGAAGTGAGGAAAGCCAAGCATAAGGCGAAAAAAGAGAAAGAAGTGGGAAATACGAATAAATGATTTGGTCTTGTTAAGGAATAAACAGTTATCTAGCGTCATAAATAAATTTAATCATCGTATGGCTATGTTATTTAAGGGACCATACAAGGTAGTAGAAATGTTCGGGACAGACACATTTTTGTTATCGGCTGTACAGAACGGTAAGATGGTGGGAAAGTTCCAAAACAGCTTTTACGTCCGTATGTATGCGAATAGGTAAACAAGAATAGCGGGCGACCAGGAAAAAAAAGAAAGAAAAGAAAACCTAAAATAAACAAATAATCACATAAATAAAACAAAGGTAATACACATTCTAAGTAACTGAGAAGTGATGGGTATTTCCATTTATCTAGTTAACAAAGTGGGTTAAGTTAAATTTAAAAAGAAAAAAAGGTAACGTCTTGGTGACATGCTAAGAAGCCAGATGGAAGCGTAACTGTAAGTAAAAGAACTAATATGTATGTGATTGTGTGCAACGAACCACTTGTTAAAACAAATGTAAATAGTTATATTATAGTCTTGGTTGTTATTAAGATAAGAAATAGGTTAGTGTAAAAAGAATAATTGGGCATAAAGAAGCCAAACCTTAGGAGTTAGAGAGTGAGAAAATGAATTGAATACTTAAGGACCCAACAGAATGGCAGTGAACTGTGTGACAATAAGACAGGTGGCAAAATAAAAATTATCTTGTACTGTAAACGGTAGAGGGTGAAACCGGTATTGAGTTTCAGCTACCTGAACAAGGAAAGAACAGGTAGTTAAGTGATTATGTGAAAGTGAAACCGTAAAGATGAGTGACATGAACAGAGATAGAAAGAGCCTAACTTTGGAGGAACTAAAACAATAAAGTGAAATTTTCTCAGCGCAAACTATAAAAATGTTAACTTCATTGTTTGGCGCAGTTTGAAACACGAACTTTGATCCTTGGATCAATTATTTATTTACTAATATATTTAGTAATTGCACATAAATTTAAGAATTGTAAATAATTGTGTTAGTTAAAGCAAAATTGTAGACTTGAAGAAATATTGTGATGGACCTGGGCAGACATATGTGAGAAACCCTGCACTCCCGGATGACAGCCTAGAACGAGCGGATGTTTGGACAATAGAATGGTATGCTAGCTATTTACGTACCGTTATACAGGTCAATACACCCTTAGTTTTTGCTAGTGACGCGGTGCTGCGTGTATATAAGAGGGTAGTAACCCCTACTCTCCCCTCAGTCATCCCTCAGTTGTACTCAGTTGTTACTCAGTTGCTACTTAGTTGCTGCTCATTGCAGTATTGTATACATCCGTCAGGTGTATTCGACGAAGTACCGCGTCTAATAAAATGTACTATAAAATGTCCGCCGGAAGTGCAGTTAATCAAGTGCCCGGGTTCCACGAATGCAAGGACGAATAAAAGCAGTTAAAGAGATTATCGTTGGTTTATGTTGTCTCAACCGTAACCCCTGAGAACCCAAAAATAATCCATGCAGGAGAAACCGCTAGAGCCCAGGGTGAAGCAAGCAGCCAACGACGACGTGGAGAACGAGGAAGGAATCCTGACGTCGACCCAGGTACGTGCAGCCGGGAGGCAGAGAGGTAGTACTGCCGCAACTGGCACTGTAAATAGGAAAGGCGGATTACCTTGTGACTTATTTCAAACTCAAGCTGATCCAGCTGATACACTTTTTCCTGCTTTATAAACGGAAGAACAACTGATTAATACTTTTTTTTCGAGTGAAGGAAAAATCCATTTATGGACCTTCACTGTGTTGGAGGGCACAGTGGTGAGTGTGGGTACCCTCGAGGGTACTACTCCACTAAAAAGCTTACACCCGATAGGATGGTTCGTATGAGATAAATGGAATTTTAGGGTTATGTTAGGGTGGTCCCGCATAGCACCCGCGTTATTCGAGAGATGTGATGCTGCCGCGTATTGGGCGGGAGCGGATGGAGGTTAAATCCTAGGCAGCGGCCATGACTAAAAGCCCTGACTGCAGCCCTAGGAGGCTCCAGGAAATAATAGCAAATTGGTGCCCATGATGTCCTGGGTGTGTCTTATTGTTTAGGCTAATATGCTAATTTGCTGCCTTATTGGCACCTGTCGTTTGTATTATACATTATGCTTACATGTATTTATTTTGGTCGTTCCTTCCAGTGGGAAGGATGTCATGAGCTTAAGTTTTCGTACAGTAATTGCAGTCGTCTGTGATCATGCAGTACGTTTAATCTTTAAGTGCTAGTGTACTATCTGGCAGGGGCTCCTTTCATGGCGTCCGGTGATATATAATGCAGGATATTTAACTTGGCACTTTGTGCACTATCCTTGTCTAGCACAGACGCTGGGTTTCTTTCCTTGACATCGTCAGTCCCGTTTAAAACGATATTATATTCCCTAATTACCTGCTATGGTATGAGGGTAAGCACAAGCAGAGATCAGTGATGTTGCAAGTGAAGTATCGGTTGTTAACTTGTTGGAAATGTGAAAAATGTTTTTAGAATTTGAGAATTTAGTGATTATTTTAAACATAGTGTTGGTAATAGTGCTAGTGTCTGTGTTAGATCTAGAAGGCGTAGGAAGAAAGGGGAACATTATAAGATCAGATGGCAGGGAAATTGTGATCTATGTCCATAATTTGTTTACAGACGAATGCGAGGCCCTAAAATGCAGCTATATCTGTGTCGAACATAATGAAATTTTGATTTGTAAAGAACTCGCGCGGAGGATAATTTCTAACGGAACGGCCAGACGTGCAAAAAGATTCGCGTTTCTAAGAAAAATGAAAGAGATGAGGGTTTCCGGTGCCCCTATTATTTATTTCGACGAAACGTAGATTAATATAAATTATTCAGAAACAAAGTGTGGACAAGTGAAGACGATTTTGACTTTACACCACGCATCCCAATAGGTAAAGGACAGCGCGGGAAGTTGGACAGGTTTCATTTCCAATGCGCTTCCAAGTTTTAAATCAAAATCAAGCAAAGACTATCATGCAGAAATTAATAGTAAACCATTTAAAATTTATCTTTCTATTCAAATCAACAAGACTCCGATATCAGCATTTAAATCACTAATGCAGTCATGGTTCCGTGAGAATAATATTGAATTTGATCCGCATTCCACCAAAGCTGTACTGTACGAACTAATAAAGCTGAAAAAGGATGGTCTTAAAATTTATGAAGTAGATTGCATAGTGCAAATACACGACCACGCTGTAATACGACTACCTCCGTATCAGTGTTCCTTATTGCTATAGAATTTATATGGGCACACATAAAAATGGTCCCAAAACACAACGTATTTAAGCTTAGTGACGTAAAAATGTTTTTGATAATGTAGTAGGTAGAGTCCGAACAAATCTGACGTGAAGCTTGTGACATGTTGAAAAGATTGAATAGTTTTACTGGGAGATGGATTAATAGATGCAACTAGTGTTAGATTCATAACTAATTTTGAAGATGATTCAGGTAGTGAACATCAGGAACATTTTGAAATTTATGACAATGAAGAAAGGGAACAGGGACCAAATTTGGAGGACGAAAAAGGATCATTCGCCACTGATGTGTCTGCTCTGTCTGGCAGGCCATAAAATAGGGGGGGTTCGAAAGAGATCTTGAGTACGTATTTCTTTCTCTTTCTAAAAATCGGAGCCAAGTTAAATCTCGTGCCCTATAGCCGGTGAATACTATTACCGGTTATCCGATTTGGCTCCTTGTGGTCGTCTGACCGTAGTTTGTGCGGGGCAGGCCCTCGCTTCTGGATCCGCCTTGGCTGGGTAGGGCAAGGACTTCGAAGGCTGCTGTTTGGGCTGAAACAGGGAAAGAGAAAGGTGCTTTGTTAGTGGTGAATGCGAATAATTCATGAAGTTTTAAAGATATTCTTGGATGTCAGATTCTGTGTCACTGAAGAATAGTCTTCTATCAAAGAGTAAGAGAGGTCTTTTGTGTTTGGTGGCGTCTGTTTTATAAGTTCCTGGTGAGTTTATTAGTGAATTGTCTAGTTTTGGTAGTTTGTGGTACTTTTTGAACGCAAGTTTCTCGATAAATTCCGCTATATTGTGAATTTTAATTTCCTCATGGAGGATATCCGCGGGTGCCGTTCATTGAACCTTCGAAGCTATCCTTAGAATTTTGTTTTGGAGTGTCTGAAGTCTTTTGATATGTGTTTTTACGGCGTATCCCCATACTCGCGCTGCATATATTAGAATAAATGGGATAGGCGTTTTGTAAAGTGTCACCTCCATCTTGAGGTTTAATTGGTTCTTTGTGTTTAATAATGTCTGCCCCACGTTCAAGAGGTCCCGAGTTCGAATCTCGGTCAGGGTGAGTTACCTGGATAAGATTTTTCCGGAGGTTTCCCTTATCCTGATAGAAGAATGTCGGGTAACTCTAAGCTCCATGGTCCCCGGACGCATTGAGCATCATTTCACCCATTTCATTCATCGTCCGATATGACTAAAATGTTGGAGGACGTTAATTACCAAAAAAAAACGTGTTTAGTAGAGGGTTTAACTCATCCAATTGGGCTGCAGCTTGTTTTCTGATGTGGTAACGCCACATGAGTTCTTGTTCTATTTGCAGGCCAAGCCACGTAACCTTGGGGGTTCCAGAGTATGTTCTCTCCAAATAGGCTAAGGGGCTGTAAGTTGTAGCTTGGAAATCTGTGGTGCCTGCGTTTAGTGGATATAATAATTGCCTGGTTCTTAGGGTCATTCACTTAAATGTGTCATGTTGTGAGCGAGCCCTCCTTCGCCAAGAGCGCGTTTTGGAGGCGGGAGTGTATAAACGTTAGTTTGAAGGATTGCGCCATTATGGTCGTATCATCTACGTAGGCGTAGAGTGTTGTGTTGTGTGTTCTCGGCATGTCGTTAACGTCGATATTAAACAGCACTGGTCCTAGTATGCTTCCATGTGGAACACCCGCTCTTATGGGTATCGGTGACGACAGCCTACTGTTCACTGTTGATTGAAATTTCCGGTCTATTAGATAGTTTGCGGTAGGCTTTACCAGTGAATCAGGGATAGGTTAGGAAGCTAGCTTTTTCAGGAATCCCGCGTGACATACTTTGTCGAAAGCCCGTTGAACGTCCAGGAATAATGCTCCTGTGGACTTTCTTATGTTGAATCCATAGGTGATACTCTCAGTGGCCCTTAGTAATTGAAGGGTTGTGGAGTGCCTGGCCCGGAAGCCAAATTCCGGGATGAATATTTCATTCTGATTATGGCTGCGTTCAGCCTTTTCAGGATTATTCGTTTGAGAACTTTTCCTAGTGTATTTAGGAGGCTGATCGGTCGATAGTTATTAGGGTTAGATGGGCTTTTATTCTTTTTGGGGAAGTGAACGTGGGTAAGTTTCCATCTTTCGGGAAATAGCCTGTGTGTTAGGACATAGTTGTGGATTTTTGCTAATATTTGTATTGCTCTCTCTGGTAAATGTTTAAATGCGACATTGGGGATTTTGTCAGGCCCCGGAGCTTTTCGATTGCGTAGGTGTTTTATAAGCCATTTTGCTTCTGACGGACACGTCTTTCGGACATGGTTGTGCGTTTATTGATAATGCTGTTTAGAACTCTCTAGAGTAAACAGAGATTACGAACCTTTCAGTTAACATACGTGTCAACCAATATTGATGTTCATTACAGTTCTTACGTCGCGATGCATTGTTATAATATATTGTTCTTTATTTATCTGCATTAGGAAAAGCAATGTGAGCTAAAAATATGGGAGTTTTACGACTATGTTAGAAACATAACTCCCTATCTTTCTTATGGATCCCTTTTTTCCTTCAGAATTTCAGTTTTTGTCTTAGCGCAAATAGTATTTATTAGAGATTAATTCAGCTGGCGCCCATTACGCACCACTTACGCGGTATGCAATATGACAACAGCGCAGGATTTTGTTTGTTTTGTAATTTACGTCCTCCAACGTTAAGTCATATCGGACGATAAATGGAATGGGTGAAATGATGCTCAAATGAGCCCAGGGCCCATAGAGCTTAGAGTTACCCGACATGCGTCTTCCGGATAAGGGATAACCCTGGAAAAAACCTTATCCAGGTAACTCGCCCTGACCGAGATTCGAACTCAGGACCTCTTGAACGTGAGGCAGACACTCTACCACCACGCTACCGAGGCGGGCTGACAACAGAGCAGGACTCCGATTGGTTGCTCATCTAGTGGCTTTCAAGGACAAACATCCCATTTGAAACACACAATTTAAACTACTGTTGTACTCGGAGAAATGTGTGAAATAATGAGCATAATCTTATATCTACTGAAAAACAAGCATACTACTTGACGTGTGAACGCACAACACTTACAGTGGGTCCTTTTATCCTAGAGCGGGCGCTCTGTTACGGCTAGAGGAGCAGGCACGCGGTGTATTATGTACACAGTGATGAAAAGTGGTTACTTATTACTTTATCATTTATTGCAGTAATTTACATTTCATCATACGGTGATTATAAACCAATCGTTGTATACATGATATAAATGCAGTTTGTTACATTGGAATAATTACCTTGCAAATGCATTGTTTTCGACCTCGGATGAACGCTCACTGCGGTTTTTGCAGGTAACTATTGTGTGAGAATGAGTTTTGCAAACAAAATCATTACAACAGCTACATTTTTGTTGTGCAGCTATTCTTTGCCCTTCCAAAAATTCCTCCCTTCTTCATTAAAAGAAAGCTGCTCTTGATATTTTGTAATAACACAGACAAATGCTAACATTAGCTGGGAAACTTGGTATCGCAGACCTTTCAATAAGATGTTTCATGAGTTGAAAAGAAAGGGTTTTTAGAAAAACCCGAGGTGGCTCTTTCTCGTTCTTTTCATTTGCTTGAAACAACGCCTGCGCTTATATCAGCCACTTCAACTGTGCACGCCACCCACGATCCATCTTCTAGCCATTTCTGTGACTGAATATTTGATGCACATTTGGTCAGCCGTATCAACCACACCTTTTGTCGTACTATAAAATAATATAATGTAAAGTTTCTTAGTTGCCTCATTTACTGTACCCTCATTGAGTATTGCGGAAACGAGAACAGCAGATTTGTAACATTTATGTACATACGAAAGCATAGTAATATCTTTCTGTTATTCAAAGCTGCTGAACCAATTTCTCTGTACTCTTTGAACAATCAGCTGGGATTTCTTTTTCATCCATTCTTATGGTTCCTACACAGACGCTTTTGTTCTGCAGGAGATCCGGCAAATAGCTTGTATACCAGTTATCTATTGTCATGTTTCTATTTGTGCCGTTTATCGGTTCGGTCAGTCTTCACACATCAATGACATTTCAGAAACACAGAATGGTCCTTTTGGCAGTTTGCTACAATGACTTCCAACCAACCAGTGTAGAAAGACTTAGCGTTGCATGGATCAAATATTTTGATGACTTATTTGGCTAGTTTGTAGGGAATGTATTGTATGAAGCTCCAACGATATCTGAATATTCCTAATTTCTCGTCAATAACCACAGGTTGTCCAAGATTGTAACTATTCTGCAGTATTTCAAAAATGCGTCCAAAAAGAATTTATCTGCTTTAAGCCTCACAACCCTATTTTCTCTATCATCAAATCAAATACATCTGAGAAGGAATGACAGTCCCTTGCAACTCATTCAGGACCTCAAAACAAGCATTCCTGTTCCTCGTTTGACCAAAATGTGATGGTGCCTCTACAGTGATTAGCAGATTGATTGGTGTAGTGATTCTGTCATAATCTGGTATTGCAGCAACCATAAACAATAACTAGCGGTTAATGGTTCCATTAGAGAAGTCCGTGGAATAAATTAGTTTAAAATATTTGTATTTTAAAAAACTGTATGCTTAATATAACCAGTTTTCTAAGAGTCAAAGGTAACTTAGCACATGAACAAAAGCAACTCGTTTTGCATACTGGTAAAATTTTCACAAAATTGTGGGCTTCATCCACTTCAAATTGCTGAGAATGATATTAAAAGAGATCAGAAAGAAAGGGCCAACCATTCTGGTCTACGAAAATATTTGGTATGTGCAGAGTATTAAGAAAATCTAGGAATAATGCGCGATAGTTATTGCCGTTAATTTACGTCCAAGTCATATCTGACGATGAATGAAATGGGTGAAATGAAACTCAAATGAGCCCAGGGTCCATAGGGCTTAGAGTTGCGGGACACTCATCTTTCACGTCTTTCAGGACAATGGAAAACCCCGGGAAAACCTTATCCACATAACTCGCTTTGGCCGAGATCGAACTAGATACCTCTTGAGCATGATGCAGACACGCTGCCATCTACGCTACAGAGGTAAACATAATGTTGGATGGACTGAGAGAATTCATGAATATTTCATGAAATCTTCAAGAAAGGGAAACGACACTGACAGCAGCAGATAAACTAATAAAAACAATTGTTAGCGTATTTCAGTCATTGCAACGATGACTTGGCCATTATGCCAAAGTAGCTAACAGTATGACTAAATGAGGTAAAATCAAATCGGCCTCTGTCAGTATGTAATAGAATGCAAATCATTAATTCGGGACAGTTTTATAGGACTCTTGCTGCCAAATGAGAATCAAGATTATTAACTACTCAGTTTTTTGACAATGCAATGAATCAAGATTTGCAAAATAGTAGTATGTCATCTAACAGTGTTCAGTAATTTGAGTAGCCCGATAATCAAGATATGACGTATGGAGAAGGAAGTATAGTTCAATCTCTACAATGTCATAAAAATTATGAGAGTTTTCAGGGAATACAAGGAATACAGAAATATGAATAGAAGCCTCATGATCCACTGCCACTGGTTTGTCCTTCATACGCCATTGCTATATCAATAACTGAGTGTGAACACTCATTTAGGTCCATGCATGAGATTGTTACCTCTTTAAGAAGTGCTGTTTTGGTGCATCATGTCTCTGATTTTGATGTTCATCAATTTAACTAAACCTCCACTTTCTGAATTTGACCCATCTTCGTACGTCAAATTCTGGTTGGAAACTGGTAAGCGATGAGCAGAAGTCGCCTGTTCTAGAAGAAAAACGAGGGCAGAACAACATCCCTTGAAACCTGTCTCTAAATCCCTAGATAAAATAACCGAGTATTGAAATTTACTTGCGACATCATGGAAGAGAAATCCGAGTTGGCTTAATTGAGGTAAACGCTATCCTGAATTGTGTGATCTTAAGAGAAAACAAAGTTTAAAAAGGAGAACGTATAGTCGGCATGACCTTTGATTTTTGATGGCGTTCAATTTTTAGCAAAGGTACTTTATTTGCAAAAAGAAGTAGGAAATTTCATGCAAAATCAGTAGATATGACAACCTTGCTTCTAGAACTGTTTGGTGTTTCCACGAATGACGTCGCCTGCCCGCCACACTTCTCTGATTGCGGCACTGGAGAGACTTAAACGTGTATTTGACGGCTATAATACTTAGCTATTTCTGGTCTTTTAAAATCACTTTTAGCCAATTTTCAGTACCAATGATTGGCAACACTGATTTTATCTGACGTCCCGAGTTCAGCGAAGCAAAATGTGGATGTTGAAGAGTCTGCGGGCAGCAAAGATGTAAATTATAAAATTGTAGTATTATACGATATGTGAAGTAAAATAAGTTGCCGTAGTATTACTGCATGATTTGTATTAGTAAGTTAAGCTTGTGACACATGTTGCGACTAATTTTGGTATTTGGTTCGCTCTTCCTCAAGCTTTGTGCTGCCTGTTAAAACACTAGACCCCATCGCATACAACAGACGCGCAAAAGCTTCCGAATCTAGTGACAAACACATTGTAAGAAACAGCAATGCAAAAGTATCCAAATTACAAGTTTTGGAAAGAGGGTTATCTTGTAACAGGCGGCCACAGGTCCCATGTGGTCTGCTAGGATGTGAAATGATGTAGCCCAGGAGACTGTCGCCAACTGCAGAGCGAAATAATATCATCCATATATATGTTATATTTATACTATTATTATTAAATCAAAGGCGCATCATAAATGCCTGAGCAATTGGTACTATGATGGCGGGGAAACTGGAGAAAACCTGCCCATGTGCCGTGTGGTCTAGAACAATAATTATTAGAAATCACTTGAGTAACGGGTAAAGATGCTTTAAGACGGCGTACGAATATGGTGGCTCTTCGAGTGTTGCCAGCTTCCACAGCGTGCTCTATTGCGGAAAATACCAACATTACGTAAGCAAACCAGCTATACCGTTAATACGCAAGGAAACTGAAGTAAAGAAACTGGCATTGCAATTGGATCATTGCCATAGATAAGATTCTTCTTCTTCTTATTATTATTATTATTATTATTATTATTATTATTATTATTATTATTATTATTATTATTATTACTACTACTACTACTACTACTGCTCCTTCCGATTGTCATCGACACCTTCTTTGAGTCATAGGAGCTATGAGTTCGTTTGAGTAATAGTCTGCTTGAAGTTACCTTTTCATTTTACTTAATTCATTAGCATACTTTTTATATAGTTCAATTGCTATCGGACTGGGAACTTTGCATTTTGTTTTACTGTACAAAAGGTTTATCTGTTTAACTAGAGCTAAAAAGTTACTGTTAAACCATGTATGCCTGAGTTTAGTTGACACAAGCAGTATGCGCCTATAAAAGCAGAATAAAACACCTTCCTTTATAAATTGCAATAGTGATTTATAATATTCATTAGGGTCATTTGTGACCCAGTGAAATCCAATATCTTGTATAAAAGAGGAAAGAGTATTATACTCTCTAAGGTTAAATTCTTGAATTGACATCCTGGTATTGGTAAGCTTAGCGTGAAGGGCTTTGAAATGTTCTTTTATGTCAAGTATATGTACATTATTGTCACTGATATCGTACATTATGTTAGATATAGATTTTGAAGTCTAATTGTTATTGATAAGTACATGGTCAATTAGTGTAGCTGAGATATTGCCTATTCTTGTTGGGTATACTTTATTACCTTGTACAAAGTTGAAACTTGTAATTAGGGAATTGTAGTTTTCAAGACTTTCTCTGTGTGATGCAGTTAATATTTACATTGGCTATGATTGTGGAAGATTTTGCAAGCTTTTTACACAGTATATTTTCCATGTCAGTGAGAAAGTTGTCAGTATTATGCTCATTACAACTATAAACTGCAATAATATCAAGTGCTTTTAGGTCCCTTTTGAGGTTTATGTGCAAGATACTGCAGACACTGTTAACTATGTCTTGTACCAACGTTTTCCAAGCATCCTTAATATACATTGAAATTCCACCTCTTTTCATTTCCCTTATAATGTGATCTGCACTAAAAAAAAAATTATATTAAAAATGTTAATTAAGTTTTCTGCGAACCGGTTTTCCGCTATAAGAATCACATCTACTTTCATTATTGTAGCCACAAAAAGTTAAATATAATCTAATTTTACACAAATATAAATATAAATATTTGTAACAGAACACTTCACTTAACTTAAGAAAATGGTGAATTTTTTCAACAAACTTCTGGCTTAGCAGTGGGTAAATCCTCTTTCACCTTTTCTTGCTGATCTTTTTATGAGTTTTTTCGAAATGCAAGTCACTAAATCATTTTCTTTGATTTTTAAAACCTGGTATAGATATGTTGATGATATTTTTGCTATTGTTCCTGATAAACAAATTAATGGCGCTTTGAAATTACTAAATTTACAAGATAAGCTATAAAATTCACATTAGAAACTGAAATTAATGGATTTCTTCCATTTCTAGATTTGAAGATAAGAAATAATAATAAATTACATTTTGGTATTTATAGGAAGTCTATTCATATTGATAATTACATAAAAAAATAAAAGTTTTAACCCCTTTTCACATAAATTTGCTGTTTTTAATAGTTGGATGTATAGATTAATAAATATACCCCTGAATAAAGAAGAATTTGGTAAAGAATATAAACATATTATTAATACTGCTTTAATTAATGGTTTTAATAAAGACTTTATATAAAAGAAGATTGAAAAATTTAAATATAAAAAAAACTATTCATGATACTTCTACTCTTAAAAAAAAAAAAAAAAAAAAGACCATTATAATTTCAAAAAATTTACTTACCATCCTTGGGTTAATAAACATTTTCAAAAATTTTTTAAAAAGTTGGTATAACTTTAGTTCCTCAAAATATAGTATTAAAAATGTACTACATTTTTCTAAAAAAGATAAAAGTTCCTAATAAGAAAATATCTGGTATTTATCAAGTTAATTGTTTAGATTGTGATCAGGTTTATATTGGAAAGACGATATGTAATTTGGAAACCAGAACGAAAGAACATTTTCGTAACATTAAGTATAAACAAACTGATAAGTTGGCCATAGCAGATCATTTTTGGTCATTTAACCATGAAATAAGTCCTGAAGTTAAATTATTAAAACAATTAAATGGTCCGATAGATTTAATGGTTTGGAAAAATATATTTATTTTAAAAAATAAACATCGCGTAATGAATTTTGAAATAACAGAAGTTGATTCTGATTTTAGGTTTGTTTCGTTTTCAGATTTTGGTAATACTGAAAAAACATAAGAACATGGTAACCGGAATCCTTGACTATGAAGTTTATTGATGGACTGATGATGAAAACATTGTTTTTGAAATTGATCTTTATTAGAAAGAAGAATTAATACCATTTTCTCAAGTTAAGTGAAGTGTTTTGTTACAAATATTTATATTTGTGTAATATTCATTGCTTCACTGTAGCTAGCTTCATTTTCTACGTAATCATCTAATTTGTTTATAATAGACCTAGCATTGAGGTACACAATTCTTATTTTTGAGCTTTGTAGAGATCTCGTAATGTTTAAATAATCATCTACAAAATCATATTTACTTATATATTTACACTTTCTCATAATACATGAAAGGTACAAATATTGCACTTCATCACAAAATAAAAATCAAAGGCACTAGAGTTCACTGGGCTTCTCTTGCTTCATTTTGTACTACTGTTGTAGTGATTGGATTATTTGAGATGATCTTCTTTTCATATGCCAAAAGGTGATTCCCCCCATGATCCTTATTGATTGTCCAAACTGCTTTTCTCATATGAATATTTTGCCATCCTTAGTCCACTGCTACTATCTTCCCTTCTCTCTTTAAACTCTGGTTCTTTTTGCTATAAAATCAGTTGAGGGGGTCCAGGAAACCCATATCTTCAGTGGAAAACTTGCCTTTTCCTTATTCTAGCTTGGATTGTTTCTTCTTTCTTCCAATGACACAAAGTGAACTATTACAGGTGGATTCCATAATTTGGCACTTCTTTCATGATTTTCTGAGGGAAGTTTATGCACTATGCTTATGTCAGATGGATATCTAAGACATCTGTAACATGGTGGTAGCATATCTTCCTCACATTTAAGAGCTCCTTAGTTTGAATCTCGGTCAGAAGAGTTATCCAAATAGGGTTTTATTTTCTGGGGTTTTCCCTTATTCGGAAAAGATGAATGTCAGGTAACATTGGGGAATGTTAATTAAAAAAAAAAAAAGAAACACATGAAAATGCATATTTACAAATATCATTCAAATGGAGTCAAGTCTGTATGTGCCTCCATACCTTCAATTTGCAGATATAAAACAAACAATATTTGTAGCAGATTCATCTTGTTTTATTTTTTGGTTGCAGAATTTTGAATACTCTTTAAAGTTATATTTACCAAAAATCATTCTAGCATAAGTTAACTTCAGTAGAGTAGAGACTGGCTGTAGAGAAATTAGAGCCAGACTGAACAATTCAACTCATCCAAACCTTAGCATACCTACAGCTAGTGTGGAAGAAATGATTATTTCCATCAATTTACCCAAAAAATATTGGTTTAACTATGCAGCCTGGGACTTAAGTACTTACTCGCCACAAAAAGGTGCATATCTCATGGTGTATGAGAACTCCTTGTGTTTACCGGGAAACATATGAGTCAGTTGGAGAATTTAATGTCATGTCAGCATGTTGGCCATAGTAGCTCAATGGTTAAGAGCAACTGGACGGAGACCGGAGGTCTGTGGTTCAAATCCCGGTAGCATTGAATTTTTTCAGTCTGGCTCTACTCATCCGATTTGTATTTTACTTTTGGATGGCAAAAATTGAAAGGAGATATAAGCGAAAATGGATGCTGTTTTGGGGATCTTTCTATCACTTCAGTTTCGGTATTCGTTCAATGACTAAATGTTTTCAAATATCTGTCATTGAAAAATCCACAATGTGCTTTTTTCTGTTCGCATAAGTTTGCAAAATGGCAGAGGCCACAAATATTTTGACTGGAGTGGTAATCCATATTTTGTATTGATAAAGTTGTTGGCCAATGGATACTGCATTTGCTCACAATGACAAGTACAGCTTTCAACTTTGGAGCTACTTAAGCAAAATTTGAAGGACTTTTGGTGTCAAGTTGTCATATCGATGAAACCTAAATTCATCATTATGCTCCAGAAACCAATCAAAACAGTAGATTGCTTCTGGTGAGTCTGCTCCAAAAAAGGCAAAGATGGTACCATCTGCCAAACTGTGACAGTGAATTGTGTTATGAGGTCATGCTCAAGACTGGCATATTTTTCAGAGCTTGACAATCCCTGTTTTTTGGAGGGGCTCAAGACTGTCAAACTGTATGTTCCTAAAGTGGGCCTATGTTCAGAAGTAAATAGTTTTTGAAAATACTGGTTTTTTCATTCCTAACACAGACACTTTCTCAACTGCTCTTGCATCAGGAAATTATCATGTGAGAACCAGAAACATGGCCATTTTTCCATTGCTGAGCAGGCAGTCTGGGGTCTGCCAATCTATAGAATAAGCAAAATTTGCTAGAATGGTGGTTTTGTTTTTAGTTTTGCTCTGTTTCTTCCTCCTATAAATGTTAGAGAAAACCCAACTATATTGAGTTGTAATACCCATATTTAAAACCATTTCCTAACAACCCTAGATCATTGAGACTTAGTTGCATTGATGTCAGAGCTGTGCATTGTTGACACTTTGCAGTTGCAGCCCTGACCACACTTTGTGGCTTAGGGCTCGTAATCACTTGGCTGCTCAAGTAAATGGAATGGTCCCATCTTCAGGAAGAAATAGATACTGAGGTGGTTCAAATTCAGTTTTTATTTATGGATCTTTATAGCTGCTGTGGTTCTCAGCATTCTATTCTACATAGAACATGAAAGATCACTTAATTGTGCTATGACATGTGACAACCGGTTCTTCTTCCCATACAAAGGAAGTCATGCTAGGGATTTTTATGCCAAAAAAAAAAAATCCATTGTTCTCCATTGGATTTGAACCGGTTTGAACCAGAGGCTAGCATATAACCCTAGAACATAGAGGACAACAAACTGAGTTGGGAGAGATTGGAATGATGTGTGGACACAATTATAATATCCTTTCCATGAAGAAATCTGAGCACATATAATGTATAGAGCATATAATTTAAAAATAATGCTGTCCAGGGAGATGTTACTGTGACATTTGTTTGTAAAGCATTGCATTAAAAGTGGATGTGCTCTCTAAGAATAAGGGAGCATTATTGATGTGTATCTATCTATTACACCTGAAGTACACAATTTCAGAAGTACACAATTTTGTCACCAATCAGAATCTGTTTGAATTTAATTAAACTTTGGATCCTAAAAGAGATGCTTTTCACAACCAACATGTATTTCAAAAACTAAATGCTTTTACCACGCGCGCGCGCGCACGCACACACACACACACACACACACACACACACACACACACACACACACACACACACACACACACACACACACACACACACACACACACACACACACACACACACACACACACACACACACACACACACACACACACACACACACAAATTGTATCATATATTGAGAACTTGTAACACTTGTAAAAATTGTAATTACTACAACTAGTTGTAATAAGTTTAAGGAATGCATGTAGTGTTATGATGTAACGGAGCATGCAGTGTAATAAATAAATTAAAAAAAAACACACACACACACACACACACAGACACACAATGGGTGAAAGCCCATGTAGGAATACCTGGCAACGAGATGGCTGATAAATTGGCCAAGGCAGCTGCTCAAGATGAAGGACTGCCAATCATTTACAATAAGGTTCCCAGGTCAATGATCAAAGCAGACATAAAAGAAAGAGGACACGAACAATGGTAACATAGGTGGAACAGCACAAACAAAGGGGCTCTCTGTAAAACTTTCCTCCCAACAATCAAAGATAGGTTAAAGAGAAAACTTCCCATTACACCAGAACTTACTGCTATAATCTCAGATCATGGAAAAACTAAAGTCTACCTACACAGGTTCCACATTATTGATGATCCAAAATGTACATGCAGTAACCTCCGACAAACAGTTAACCATTTAATCTTTGAATGTAAAGACACACAACAGCAGAGATCTATATTGGTGGCAGAAGTACAAAAACAAGGAGGAAAATGGCCCACAACCAACCAGGAACTAATCACAAAATACTTGAAACCATTTTGCAAATATGTTCATTCAATTAACTTATAAAAAAAGTAGTTAACTTTAAATTCAATATATTTATAAATATACTAATAGAATTAGAGATAGGACTACAAACATACTATAAAACAATACAATGCAGGAATAGGCTAGTTAAACTAGAGAAAGAAACTACCAACATATAGGTTAGAAAAAGCTCAAAGGTGTATATATCAAAAATAAATTAGGAACAAATCTGTTAAGCTTATAAATATAAAATTGAATTTGTAAATTGTAAATGAAATTCTGTATTGTAATGCATGTAATATTACCATCTAATGGGGCACGCAGTTGATACCAATAAAGAGAAAAAAACACACACACACACGCGCGCGCACACACATGCACGCGCGCACACACACACACACACACACACACACGATGGTAATAAAATAAAAGCTCTTTAAGCTCTGAACTTCAGTTCTTATAAAAAAGCTGTAAACATGGACAGTGCTAGCCTATAGCATACAGCTTATCGAAGATTACAGATGGCTTTCAAGATCATAAACATAAAAATTGCAATGTACTTTAATGGATGTTACTGCAATTCATAGATTGATGTCTCTGGTCATGTCATATAAACTAAAGCAATTTAACTACGTCCTGCGCCGTAGCGTAGCGGGCTAAGGCAGCATGCCTTGGTCCCTGGCCATGGAAAGCGACCCGGGTTCGATCTCACCCATGTGGTGGGGATTTTAGGTCCCGGGTATAGGACCGGTGCCCACTCAGCATCATGAGGAAAGTGCAGGAGCTTACGCTAGGTAAGCGGCCCTGGTCACGAAAACCAACTTTCCGGCTGGGGGATGCCGAGATGCTGACCACATCTCCTCCCCGTATTGGTTGGATGATCGTCCACCTCTGCTGTGCGTAAGTGGGCGTGAGGCCGGCAGTCGGGTTGGTAGGCCTTGGCCCTCTAAGGGCTTTGCACCATGGGTTATTTATTTATTTTATAATTTAACTACACATATCAAAAGTAGTAGACAGTTTATAAACAAATAAACATTCCACTATATATATATAACAGAAAATATGAACTAAACTTAAATTTTCCAAAATGGTTTAGTTACTGAATTATAGAAAAACTTCACCCTTTCATTTTAGTACTTGATGCGGGAAATTTATGTGTAGCATTGTTGAATTTCTCATGGCGTAGCGGGCTAAGGCAGCATGCCTTGGTCCCTGGCCACGGAAAGCGGCCCGGGTTCGATCCCACTTATGTGGTGGGGATTGTAGGTCCCGGGTATAGGACCGGTGTCCACTCAGCATCGTGAGGAAAGTGAGGAGCTTACGCTAGGTAAGCGGCCCTGGTCACGAAAACCAACATTTCGGCTGGGGGATGCCGAGATGCTGACCACATCTCCTCCCTGTATCGGTTGTCTGATCGTCCACCTCTGCCGTGCGTAAGTGGGCATGAGGCCAGCAGTCGGTTTGGTAGGCCTTGGCTCTTTAAGGGCTGTCGTGCCATGGGTTTGTAGTTTGTTTGTATTGTTGAATTTCTCAAAAATATGCATATTTTCAAACTGTTACTCTCACCTTTCATTTCAACCAACACAAATCCTGCTGTACTTCACTAAAAGACATCATCTGAATCAGAATACTACTAGTAATAGTACTGCTGCTGCTTTCTTGTCTGTTGAGACTTTTGAATAATAGGTTTATTCATTTGGCATACTACATCTATTAAGTTTTTAATTTATTTAATGACTCACCATCAGTAAGTGGCGATTTTTGAGTAATTGTTTAAAGTGGGATTTATAGTTTGATTATATATTTTCTAATATGTTTTACAATTTGTTTGAAAACTAATTTGGGTATATAATTTAATATATTTGAAATTTTTATAGGTTCAGGTATACCCGGTTGGCATAGAGATTTAATTACATCATCAATTTCTGTTTTGTATAGATTGTGTTCTAGCATAATATCATTCCAGATTTCCATTATCTGCGCAAGTTTAGTTAGGGTGCATCTTTATGTTTAAACTTGTTGAATCTAATTTTAATGATATAACACAGATCTTGTTTATAACAGATGATGTTCATCAACCAAGGGCCTTTGTTGTCACTGTAAATCTGTTGATCTTGCTGATGTTCCTTAAACCAATTTGTTATATTTGCAATTTAGTATTGTACAGTATAAATCCTGAGCTGTGCCTTTATTTGCTGTCCAGTTTTACAAGCCTTATTGGCAAGTGAGTCTGCCCTGTTGCTTCTTTTAATGTTCTTATGACCTAGAATCCATACCATTTTTATATGAGAGTCTTCTTGTGAGGTAGATAGATAGATAGATAGATAGATAGATAGATAGATAGATAGATAGATAGATAGATAGATAGATAGATAGATAGATAGATAGATAGATAGATAGATAGATAGATAGATAGATAGATAGATAGATAGATAGATAGATAGACAGACAGACAGACAGACAGACAGACAGACAGACAGACAGACAGACAGACAGACAGACAGACAGACAGACAGACAGACAGACAGACAGACAGACAGACAGACAGACAGACAGACAGACAGACAGACAGACAGACAGACAGACAGACAGACAGACAGACAGACAGACAGACAGACAGACAGACAGACAGACAGACAGACAGACAGTTTTATTCACCTTAGGAATATACAATATTCATGGCTTCGTCAAATTTGTACCCTTAAGAATAATACATTTCTTATGAGTAATACAATTATGAATAATACAATCATAAATAATACAATAGTAGTTAAATAGTTTATAATAAGACTTTTTTATATTTAATTTCCACCTCAATTAAATTTAATTTTCAATCCATACCCATGTTACATAATTTATTTACAATACCAAAAGAGTTTGAGAAAATTATACTTCTTTTGTTTTTGCTTTTGCAAATACAATTTACTGCAATTCTGATAAATTCTGCAGAAAAAATTTGATTCTTCACTCAGTTTGATTTTCATGCTCTTATCAGAATTGTTAATATAAATAGCTGCTTCTATACCATCTTCCTCTTTTCTGGAACCATCAGGTATATGTATTCCTATTCACTATATGGTGTACAGTTTTAAAAGGCATGTGATCCAAACCAATGTGTGGCCACAGTGGCTGCATCGCTGCCAAATGCTGCATCAAAGAGCGGAAGTTGGGAAAAGAAAAGAGGAAAGTAACATTTGTCGCATCACAAATTGTCAGCACATATTAGTAATGTTCAGTATATTAATAATAATCAGATTGTAAACTTGTGGAGCAAAAGAAAATTCTAAATAGCATTATAAACTGTAACATTCAATATTAACATGTTTAATACAATTTTGAGTCGAACTAATACTCAATGCTCCACTTATTGCTATTATTTACCTAGAACGCATTTCATTAGGATCTTCCTAACATCAGCTGTTGTCGACTAATGGAAGTCGGTTCGGTGAACTCCTCAAAGGTGATAGGTGCGTGGTTTTCTTCAAAGGTAGTGTCGAAATTAAACAATTTTTTGTCATGTTTCTTTATGAAGATTTTTTTCCCACGTGGTTAATGCAGCTGGACCTTGGACACATTTCAATAAATGAATTTCTTGTTCTGTATCAAGATTCTCATTCCAAAAATGGTACGCTACCTTTGAAGAAAACCCAAATTTCAAGTTCATCAAGATACCGACAGAGACGTACCTATCACCTCCGAGGAGTTCACCGAATCGACTTCCATTAGTCGACAACAGCTGATGATGTTAGGAAGATCCTAACGAAACGCGTTCTAGGTAAATACTAGCAATAAGTGGAGCTTTGAGTATTAGTTCAACTCAAAATTGTATTAATTTTGTGCTTCATTTTATTATAGTCCTTACACAATGGAATTAACATGTTTATTTGCTGAATATAATGCACTTGAATTTCTGAAAGTGACTTATTTTACAGGGGTTACTAGCTCATCTTCTTCCTTATCCTCACTTAATCTGGAATTAGTTTCCTGCAGATTTATATTGACAGTTTTGTACTGTGTTGTCTCGAGCCACTGTCTTATTGAAATCATCTTCTTATAGTTTATCATAGTGTGCTGCACGACTAACTCATTCTTGTTTCGTAACTGTCAAGTGCAGCAAGCACAAGCCTTTCAATATCTGCAGGACGAAAAGTAGTAGCTAGAGTATTTTCTTTAGCAATTTCCCCCTTTATTTTAGTCTACATTAATTCTATGGGGTTGTACTGGCAATAATAAGGTAAACGAATAATTTGGAGCCCCTTTTGTAATGCAGTTTGATCCAGCTGGTGCTGTTTTTCTTGCATTTTGTATTGATTTACTTTTTGTAATTATTCTCCTCTAGTTTCAGAAGGGTTCAATGTTATTTTATTATGTGCTAGACACTCCTGAATATCTTGTATTTTGGAATTAGTAGAGGGAAGTTTATCTAAGAGTTTAGAATGGTAGCTTGCATTATCCATGATGATGATAGACCCCTCTTCTAAAAAATTGAAGAATTTGTTTATGAACCAATCTGGTAGGAATCTGATAGACAATATTTTTATTCCCTGGTCTGGAACGGAAAATCCTCTTGCTTTCGGAAATGAATTGTGTTTGTGCAGAAGTTGCATGCCAAATTATGTCTGTTCCTTCTCCCTACAGATATCTTGAGACCACCTCTTCCCATCAAATACTGCCATATGTTTTGCTTGCAATGGTATTGATTTACCCTTGTTTCATAAAGATAAAATGTGGTGCACATATCTCCAGGTACCCTAAGCAGGCACTTAATTCTTAAAGGTGTATCCTCATAGCAGCTATATGACTAAAAATTTATGCCTATAATTAATTGTTTGTTTCTTTTTTATCCCCATCTGAAGCCCACATTTTTAGTTACTAATCCCACTGAAGTAAAGAAACCCATATAGTCTGTTTTATCCCTCATGATATGAACCTCCAATTTAATAGTGAGGTATTCACCATTGTCATACATGTGCTGCGAAGTATGCCTTTTTCAAAACCATCTAAATTCAAAAATTTTTTCTCCTGAAGATTTAAATAAAGGCCTTATAAATTTTTGTACTAGAACTTTTGACCTCTTTCACTTATGTGACAGTATGCACACTCATATTGCACGCTTTGGCTGTGAGTTCCTGGCTTTGTGAATAATTGATCCGATCATGCACCTCCGATGAAATTCCTTAAAAGAAACTGTACATTTTAAAAATAATATTTCTGGCCTGGGAGTGGAGTACTTTGCCATTGGTGCCTGCGCCACTGGTACCAGGTTTTGAAAGTGACATTGTTAACAGTTCACAAAGAATGTAAAAATATAAATGTTATGCTTACTGTCACAGTTACACAGAGCACTTTAAACTTTGCATTATGCGCTGGTCTTGAACCGAATTTCAAAGAATACACTCATGGGCTCCCGGACTGCAGTGATGCCTGTTCAATTAATTTATGAACTAAATATATGCAGATCCAAATATGACACTTTGTAATGTCTCACTGCCTACTGCATAATGAAAAGAAGTAACACATGGGCAAGGTTAGCAATTGAAACATGCTATAAGGACAAACCTGAGAGCACCAATGTTTATTCCGGTAATGATAACTGGAGAAGTATATGGTGTGGAAACATGGCCTTTAAACAGGCTGCCTAAAAAATTCTTGCTGCATATACCATGGTGCATTATATTGTCAAAGTTACAGTAATAATTTTGGTTACATGTGAAAGAGAAAAAACTGTTGCTCATGCTTGTGCTGTGCATGTCCGAACTAGGCAACTCTGCATGCTTGTGATGGTCAGATGCTCCAGGTGAGCTCTTTTAAATCTGTCTCATAGGCATTCTAATACTGTAGGCAGTATAGTAGGACAGTTGGCTATATATTCATTAAATAATAATGGTACATATACTGTTTCTTTTTTTAGGAAAAGAGGTTTATGTTCCAACTGGAAAAAATATAATTTCCCACTAAACAATACATGGGATGTCTGAGTATTATTATAATTATTATTTTTATTAATTAATTTATTTATATATTTTGAATCATACAATATACAGATGAATATTATGCTATTATAAATCAAAGATGTCAAAATAATATCCAAATAATTACAACAGCAATACAGTAGTGGTTATAAGTCCAGGGTTAGGATTTTTAGGTGTGCACTTTTCATGCACTTTTTTCCCTTTTTGGATCCTTTATCCCTTTTCCCCCAACCATGCCCATAATCCCCTTTTTCCCCTTTCTTCTTTTAAGTTTCCTTCCATGTATGATTTTAACCAATACAAAATATTTTACTTTTAATTAACATTTCAGCTTGCTGTGAACTTGTAAAGAGTAAGCCTAACTCCTTCAGTAAATGTGTGTGGGAGTTGAAAGCACACCTACGACAATGAAAATAATAGTGTACGACAAATCCTCTTTCTCTTGCGTTACCACTATAAAACAGCCCAAAATAATGCAACTAACAATGGATCATTCTTATTGTATATCATTCTGTCCTTTTAATTTCACCAGAATCAGTAGCCTACTGTTCATGAATATGTTTGTTACTGTGACAGACGTTATCTGTTTGCATGGATTCCAAGGTCATGCAGAGACAGCAGTACCCATACACTCTCTTAGTTCCAAGAATTGACTCTGGGTTCTGCTTGAAGCTACTAGAAATCACTGAGACTGCGTTCCAGCATGAACGAGAACATTCTGGTAATTGTTGCAGTGTTCTGTGAGAGTGTGGAGAGCAAGTGAAATAGTTGTGTAACAGCCACATTGAGTTAGCAAGTGAACTGGGTTAGTCCTTTGTTGCATTACTAAATGAGTGTATTACTGGATTTTACCATGCCAAAGGTGTCCAGTGCTCGACTTATTCTTCTGGCTCAGGAATTTCGTTAGATGAAAAACACCAGCAAGATTGCATCAAACAGCACATTTCTAGCTCTAAGTATCAAATGAACTGAGACTTACTTTTAAAAATGTAGAGATGCTTAAAGTCTTGAAGTATAACCGTTTCATGTGTTTTTCTTTTTCTGATGAGTAATAATTTGATGTGTTTGTTTGTAATTGAATAAATTAGAATACAGGAAAGAGAAGTTGTTGAATTAGTTGAATAAACCAGCACTTTTTTGTCCCTTTTTTACCTTATTTGAGCACCTGAGCTGCTTATCGTATTTGCGTAGTACACATACTCTACTTTTCTTTAACATTCTACTGTATTTGCCCCATAAATATATTATAAAACCATTGTTGAAGTAATTTGGATCTTTAGGTGTGTTATACTGATGAGGATTGTCTAGAGACTTCATTAGGTTATCTTCCATTCATTAGCAGATCTTGCCCACCTCTGTTGTGCAGATGGTAGCATATGTGCTTCACGTTCAAGAGGTCCTGAATTGGAATCTTCGTCAAAGTGAGTTATCTGGATAAGGTTTTATTCCAAGGTTTCATCTTTTACGATAAAGGAAAACCTTGGAAACAACCTTAGCCAGATAACTCACCCTGATTAAGATTCCCTCTCATCAATAAAAGATACAGCATCCTTATTTTGTGTTATTTTGTTTACAGACATGAGATCCTAAGATAATTCAGGGACACAGTACATTTGATTCAGCACACAGTTTTTAAGATCTATGGAACCTACGCCTCTTACAGACATATTTTCTCCATTTTTAGCAGTTTGTTTTCCACAATGTTCCACTTCTGATACACAATCAGCTTCGCTTACCATATGGGTAAGTTGCTCCACTGTCCAGTATGAACTGAAAACAATCATTACTAATTTCTACTTTGTTTAGTTCAAGAATGTTTACATTAAATTTCAGCATGTTTTTTATTGTTACCATTTGTACCTTTATTTCCAAAGCTACAATCTTAATCTTTATGTTTTGTTTTCTGACATGTATTACACACATCATCTTTTAAGTGATAATTCATCTCAGTATGACATTCTTCTTACATATTGCATACCTTTTCTGTGGACAATTTATTTTTTTATGTCCTACTTCATTACATGAACAACAAAATAATTTATTTCTACCCTTGGCTTTCATTTCAGCTTTAAAGGATACATTTATATCCTGTTTGGAGGTTATTTTCATCTTGTCCTCTTCCAGTGTCAGTCTTGCGATGAGATTCTCCAGAGTTTTGTCAGACTCCTGAGTGAGATCCTATGCACTTCTGAAATTATTAAATTGTTCTATAAACACTTTCATTATCTTGAGGATCATCATTGTGCTATTATTTCTTCCTGGAGTTAATTCAGTTTGGAGATTACATTTTGAAATTCATTGAAGTTGGTATTGATGTCTTTAGATTTGTCACACTTGTAGTTGTGTAATTCCTGAAACAGTAAACGTGTTTGCTGACCAGATTCTTTCTAGTATATATTCAGCATGGTATGAGTACATTTCTTTGGTTGTTTCACAGTATATAAGTTGCAATTTGACTTAGTTAATTGTTGTTAGAATGACATGCTTAGCTATGGCATCTTTGGTTCTCCATTTAGGCTAATTTTCATGATTGCCTTCAGCATTTGCAAGCTGCTCTGTACCATCGATTACACTCATTAATTTCTTGGCTATGAACAAAATTTTAACCTCAAAATGTCACATTGAAAATGTGCTTAAATCTTTCAGTTTTTGTGCATGTACAACTTTAGTTTTGACTTTTACTAATGCCATCTGGAGTACACTTTTTTATTTCCTTGTTTTACTGTTAAGGGCAAGATACTGTGCCCACAACCTGTTGTTTAGAGACTTTTTTTACTTTTAGTGTATCAAGGTTACATAAATGATGCAATTATTTCCGAGTTTTAACTGCCATTTTATTTTTCTACACTCTCTACACACACTAACAAAAGACAAAAACATTGTTTTATTGCAGTTAACACATGTTACCAACATGGTAATATTCAACAACAACAAAAAAAGACTGTAAAGAAGAAATTAAGGGCAACTTAGTGAATATCCACTAAGAGAAAAATTGCCAAAAGGATCTAATGGAAGCCAAGTACAAAACCTTATTGACAGAAGTGCCAAAAAATGAAACAGATATGCAAAATGCTAAGGGTAAGCCAAATGTGCCTCCATAAGTAGTATTGGCAGAAGGAGCATGAGGAGAAGAGTAAGTACAGAAAATCCTGAATGTCATCCCCAACACCACCAGAAACAAGACACAAGTACTCCTTTCGCAGAAACCAAAATGGTTGTCTGTGAGGCCTGGGTGAGTTAGAAAGACCACCACAGCTTTTGTAAAGCTGAGGAAAAATGAACATTTGAATAAAAAGTTGTAAGAGCATTAAATTGTAGAATTATTTGCCCACCAGAAACTCACAGTAGGTCCACTAATATTGGGTTTAATATTCATGATCTAGATGGAAGTGCAAGCCTAACCTAAGTACTGTCCAGCTGCTTGTTTTTGCAGGACACTATTTATATAGCTTTTTAAGTGTCACCTTTTTTTTAATTTACGTCCTCCAACGTTAAGTCATAACAGATGATGAATGGAATAGATGAGATAACGCTCAAATGAGTTCAGGGTCAGATAATGAATGGAATAGATGAGATAACGCTCAAATGAGTCCAGGGTCCATAGAGCTTATAGCTACCTGACATTATCTTTCTGGATAAGGGAAACCCCCGGAACAAGCCTTATCCAGGTAACTCACCCTGACCGAGATTTGAACTTGGGACCTCTTGAACGTGAGGCAAACATGCTACTATCTACACTACCAAGGCAGGCAGTGTCACATTTCATAATATATTTCTGTCTATAATGCAATGTATCTGTTTTTTGTGCTTGTTTTTTCTTTTAATGTGTAACTGGCTAATTAAATGTCAAGAAACTAGGTAGGTATATAAATGTGTAAACATATTTGATAACATATTCATAACCTAACAAAAGATTATTTCCCAAAACCATCATGCAAATTAGCATTATCTTGCAGCATTTGCAAAAAAAAAAAAAAAAAAAAAAGAAGAAGAAGAAGATTAAATCTTTTAAATGTCCCCAGTTAAATTTAAAACACTAGAATAGGTGCCAACAAAGAGGTACAGTATTATCAAACCTCTATTTGCTTGAAGATTTATAGTTCCTTGCATTTCATCAAATCAGTCAACATTTTTTCCCACTCTCATAACTATTTTACAGTTAATATATTTGAGGTCATATACAAGGTGTTAATGGACTACATCGAAGTGATTTCAGCAATTGTAGATGTGACTAACATAAGCAAGTTGAGATAGGCAATGCATGGTCTTCGGCTAAACATAACATAGTTAATTGCATTAAACCTAATTAGCATCAGATGCAGATAAGTTGGTATTTAAACAGAGTAGGTAAAATTATTGGATTAGAATGTCTTTAAAACTGCTTCCCAAGTGTACAAATATCGATTCATAGTAGCTCATTATTGGTGTTCTCAAGATTTAATGCCTCAAAGATCTCTCAATCAGCTGCCAGTGCGACACTGAACAGCGATTAACTGCCTTCTTGCGTCACGTAGCCTACTCTGATGGTGTTTTAGTGATTGTTGTGGTAGCTCAATCCGTAACGCCTAAGACTGGGATGCCAGGGGTCATTAGTTTGGTTCCTATAATGTAATTTTTTTTTTGTCTTTTTAGTTAATAAATTCTAATAGTGATTTGTAAGTAAGAATGTGAATCTGATTGGACAGTGCAAGGGAGAGTCCAACTGTAGCTTGGATAGCATGCTCTCCCGACGTCAACCCATTTTTCTGGGGTCATCTCAGGTCTCTGGTATATGAACTACCTATTACCTCAGAAGAGAATCTGTCTGAATAATAGCAGCATGAGAAGTTATTCGACACACACAAGAAGTTTAGGACAGAGTATGACGCCATTCCTTCGCCGTTGTCAACTTTACATTGAAAACGTCGGTTACCATTTCGAGCAGTTCCTATAAACCTGACGTAAAGGGTTGTATTTACTTTTTATTTTATGTAAGCTCGTTCACCTTAAAACCAACTCCAATTTAGATGTACAGCATGCAAGATATAACCCTTGTTAGAAAGAATTCTAATTAATTGCACTAACAAGATGACATTTTTCCATAAAATGCATACATTTATACAAGAACTAAAAGCTTAGACATGCTCACATCTCAGAGAGCAAAAACTGCTTAGCTTAAAAACAATAATTACCAGATTTCATACTTAATCCTTTATTTGGCAGTGTTGCTCTGGAACAACATGACGCTATATTCAATTTAAAAATGCTTTAGTATGGTTTTTTTGTTATTATAATATTGTACTGGCCTTTGTCGGTTATACTATCAAAATTTTGAGTCTTTTCAATTGTAAGTATTATATTATTTTTACAATTACATTGTAGTGTTACTTTTTTAAGTATAAAAAGGCAAAATCCAAGCAACTGCAGTTAAATGATACCCCGTCAACATCCAAGCATGCCATCACACCGATTATTTTACTTGGGCCCTCCCTGTCCTTTATCACAAGTACATTTGACTACAGTTGCCAAGAGTCGAACCCATGACGCTTAGCTTTGAATGGGTGGCCAGCCTGTTGTATATCGCTTTAACAACTATGGCTATTCGAATCGACTGCATTGAGGCACCGCAGAAAGCAGTATGAAAACCAGTTTAGCAAGAATGGCATAAGTTGCAAAACAATTTGCCAAATAAAGTGTTGAGTTTGTACTTTTCAAAGACTGAAGGCCAAGATTTCCACATATTTTTCCCATCACCAAATGCTGACTTACTAATATAAATTTTCTTATTAATATGTTTTTGTTTTGCATTAACTTCTCAGCTCATAAAGCTAATTCCTCACATGCATAAAAAGCTTTCTCTGTCAGTACTGCTGTATTCCTCACATTAATGAAACAAATAGCTTATTGTGCCCCAACTCTTGTAGCAAGACAATGACACCTTTCAGTATTAAAAATCCATTTTCTAACTCAATGGATCTTTTAAACATGCTCTTCAAATCACATTCTAAATCTGACCAGAAAATTTTCTCAGTACACTTATGCACAGGGGTAGATGTCTGTTTAAGGTTTAGTATTTAACATTATATAGGGTGCTGTAAAAGAAAATATTTTGAGGCCTTCCTTCTTTTTTATTTGTATTTAAGTTTTCAGCTTTGATTAGCAATCATTATGATTAAACATTAATGTATATATACAAATATAACAATTTGTAACTTAAAACTTCACTTATCTTATAAGAAATGATGATACTTTTCTTATAAATTGTCTGGGATCGCGATTTCATGTAAAACTTTTACACATCTTCAGCTAGAAACAACAAATCTGTCACCATTGTTACGAACACTAGATGTTAATATGTTCTTGTTAGTACTACCAAAATCTGAAAATAAAACAAATTTAAAAACAGAATCGACTGCCGATATTTCCAAATTCATTGCGCAATGTTTGTTTTTTAAAATAAATATCTTTTCCCAAACCATTAAATCTATCGGACCATTTAATTGTTTTAATAATTTAACTTCTGGACAATTTATAAGAAAAGTATCATCATTTCTTATAAGATAAGTGAAGTTTTAAGTTACAAATTGTTATATTTGTATATATTTGTTTGCTTCACTGTTAATAGCTTCATATTTTATGTATTAATGTATATATATACATTAATACATAAAATATGAAGCTATATATATATATATATATATGCTATATGTATATATGCAGTTATCCCTTTATCCCTTAAGTAGAAAATGGCATAAATACAATGCTTTCCCTAAAATGTTAAGGAAAAGCAATGTTTTTCTATTTCATATACAAGGGCTGTTCAATAAAGAATGATCATAATTTTTTTACGTTCATTATTTTTTGCACTGAAATTCAATCTTATTATATTCTGTTAGCTTAATGTGAAACAAACATGCCGTAGTAGTTTCATTGTTGGTACTCATGGTTCCCACCTGTGAGAACCAGGCAAGTTCAGACATTAACTTTAAAGAGAGTCGATTAATGACACTAAACAACACTTACTTTTAAAGTAGTAACACTTACTTTTAAAAGTAAGTGTTGTTTAGTGTCATTAATCGACTCTCTTTAAAGTTAATTTATCATAACAACACTGTTTTCAACACTTCCAAGAAAGGAATTGCAAGTTCAGACATGTTCTGTATCACCTACCGCTACAATGGCGGTAACACACAAGGAAACAATATGCGGCTTTGAAATTATGCTTTTGTCTCGACAAATCTTCAGTTGAGGCCTATATAATGTTACAGGAGACCTATGGAGAGTCTGTTCTTCCCTACAGCACAGCTCGAAGGTGGTTTAAAATGTTTAAAGAGGGGAGACAATCAATTTCAAAGGAAGGTGGACCCGGTGCTCCAGTTACTGCTCTTACGGAAGAAAACATCAATATTGCTGCTACCATTGTGAGAGAGGATCAACAAATTACCTTAAGATCACTTTCTGAAATACTGAACATTTCATTGGGTGCCACCCACACGTTGGTGACAGAAACATTACACATGAGATGTGTTTGTGGGCGATGGGTTCCAAGAGTGTTGATTCCCGAACAAAAGGACATTTGCATGCAGGTCTGCATGCAGTTAAAGTTGATGTTAGAGGAAGATCCGGAGTTTATTTCAAACGTAATCACTGCTGATGAAACATCATTTTGATCCTGAGAGCAAACAGCAGAACTAAGTGTGGAAATCTCCTTTATCACCAACCCCCAAAAAAGCAAAAGTGGTTGCTTCCGCTGGGAAAGTTATGGTCATCTCATTCTTTGATATTCATGGAATTGTTTATCAGCATGTTGTACCTGCACACACATCAGTAACTGGACAATACTACAGGGATGCCCTGAAAACATTGCAAGTCCATATCAGGCGCAAAAGACCATATTTCCATGAAGCAGCCTGGATGCTGCACCACGATAATGCACGGCTGCATTTTGACAATGTTGTTGCTGAATATCTTGCAAAAATCAACGTGAAGTGCATCCCTCAGCTTCCTTATAGTCTGGATTTAGCCCCATGTGACTTTTTTCTATTCCCTAACTTGAAGAAACGCCTTCGTGGCAGGCATTATCCTTCATCAGAAGCAGTGGTGAAGGCTGCAGAGGTGATTTTGAAGGCTCTCTCAAAAAATGGTTTCCAGCGTGTCTTCGAAGACTGGCAGAAATGCTGGGGCAAGTGCATCACATTCAGGGGAGACTATTTTGAGAAGGACCATCAAAATTATGAGGATGAGTAATCGTACGTTGTCAAAAAAAATTGTGATAATTCTTTATTGAACAGCCCTCGTACATTTTGAGGAAATCTCAATAATATACAATGTTGAAATAATTATGAATAAAAGTGTTGTTGAAAGAGTAGCTAATTTCATAATAAAGGACTTATTGAGTCATACTTTATTAATACTTAAAACTTCACTTATGTCACTATTAAAACAGGAACGTTTTTAGGACCGTCCCAGTCCCATGCTCAGTTGAGTGGCTTCAGTCGCCAATAAAAATAACGTGAATTTCATCTTTCTTATTCCCATAGATGAGCACCAAAACTAGAATAACATCCCCCTCATTCCCCTTAATTTGCAAACACTTAGATAAAAGTAGGTTACATGTAGTGTTTTACTACTATATAACATTAAAATAAAATGTTCAAATATTTCTACAGTTTATCTTGGTATCTATTATTCATCTGTAGAGCTCATTTCTTGGTTTTCTTACTTTTTAATATTTTATTTATTTTTCCTGTTTCACTCAAAGGAGCACAGAGCTTTTCAGTCTGAGGTCATTAGTCATTGTTCATTTCATTCATTCCGTGTTATGTCACTGATTGTGCTATCATTTGATTAGGCCTATGCGTCCTAAGGACATGGGTTCAAACCTGGCCTAGACTGATGAATTTTAAGTATGCTTAAAAGTGACAGTTCCATCTTATTAGGCTTTAAGAGAAAAGAATTGTTGCAGAATGAAATTCTGGCACACTGGCAGCAGCAAAATGGTCCTAGTAAATGACAGTGCCATTAGCAAACAAAATATTTTTATTGTGCCACCATAATTTAAATTCCTAGTGCAACCTTTCTTTGGGTGTAATAGTTTTCTATTGGCACCAACAGAAAAGAACAATATACATATGTGTATGCAAACTGGTGACAGTGTCGTTAAATGACAGTGCAGTTAACAAAGAAAATATTTTTATTGTGCCACCATAATTTAAATTCCTAGTGCAACCTTTCTTTGGGTATAATAGTTTTCCATTGGCACCAATAGAAAAGAACAGTATACATATGTGTATGTATATGCACACTGCTGCATGTGCTTCATATATGCAAAGAATACATACCACATTGGTTGCAGAGTAAATGAATGGCATGCAATATAAATTTGTTTGTGAATGAGTTCTTTAAACATAGAATAGTCATTTTAATAATTTGTTTTCCCCTTAGGGCAACTGTGTTGCGCTTCCCAACTTCGAGTTTAAATGAAGTGTTGAAATGGAATATGATGCAACAAGTGAATTTTGGAAGAATGAACTTTCCCAAGAAATACAGTAGCCATGGCAAAACTCCATATTTCTCTCATGTCTGTGTGTGTAAACCTGTTGGTTTAAATGAAGGAAGAAATAGAAATATGCATACATTTATAGAAGGACTTCCATCACCTAAGTTTACTGTCAAAGAATGGGTTCAAATAAAGAATTCACCACCAGCAGCAATTGGTTTGGGTATGGGAGGGTTAATTCCATTTATTGCTGCACCAGCATATCTCATTTACCAAGGAATTTATTATCCTGATATTGCATATGCACAGTTAGCTTACGGAGCTGTTATTCTTTCTTTCCTTGGTGGAATAAAATGGGGATGTGCTATAGTTAGCAGTTCTGTGGAGAAAGCATCATGGAAAAATCTGGGACTTAGTACCGTTTCATCACTAACTGCCTGGTCGGCATTAATGGTGCCTCAGCAGTTGGGCATGGTTATGGTCACTACTGGAATCACTTTAGCCACTTATATAGATTTGATAAGCATAGGTTATCCATCATGGTTCAAGGCTCTCCGAGTTTCGCTTTCATCAGTTGCAGTAACAACATTGGTTTTAACATTCATATTAAGCTTGGTTCAGAAGAAAAATATGGAAAACAAAGATATTAAAGAAATGCCCAAAAATAAGGAGTAAATATAGCTCATAAATGCAAGCAATTTTGCAGCAGTGATTTATTTATTACGAAATGTAAATTATTTATTTCACCTACTACACAGGTCTACAACATAAAATTAATTTCAGTTTCCCAAGATGAATGTACATTTCCAGATCAGATTTTCTCACAGATTATAGAAACCATTACATAATTTTTATCATGTAAAGCTAAAACATATTCATAGTTCAGAAAGGTCTTGAGAATACATGGCTCTAAAGTGTCCATGTACCATTTGCATACATATAATAAAAAAATAACTTAGCATTATCTGTTTTGACTGACTAATATTTGCAGTACAAAACACACAGTAAATATACTGTATACCATCAGTAGTAAAATGCTTACAGATGACCAGTTTCTGTGTTGGATCATCACAGACTTATTTCAGAAGCTCTGATGATGTTTTTCTATCATCATAAGTTTACTTCCATCTTGCCATTAATATCACTAAAGAGTGTGTGAAAAGATGTAAATGATAATACAGGAAAAGTAGTTTTAATTGACATTTAGCAGCTTTTATTTCAGGACCTCTTGCATGTATACCATAATTACATAAGTATAAATTAATTTTACCACTGCTACTACAACCACATACAATGTTGGAAGGCCTAATTGGTGTAATAGAACCAGCATTACATTTACTAAAGTTCCATTTCTCTGTGTGTGTTCAGTTATTTCCAAACTCGTTCCTTGTAGATTGGACATTTCTTTTGGCACAAAAGTTTATGTAAATCCAAATCTTCATATTTCTAAGTTTTGTAGTTAGGTATGGAGATGAATCTGAATTTCTTTTATCTAGTATTTTAATGAAAGTTTTTTCCAAACCACCTTTATCTGAAGGGAAGCATGCAATATCTTTCATAAATTAACAAGTGGGAAATGCACATTTTCTTTTCCTGGTTAATTAGTCCTTTTGCTTTCCAGCCATGTCTGACAAAAGTATCTTTAAGATTTCAACCGTCACAAAGCCACAGGAAGCAAAGATAAGTTTTCACTCCCTACTTTAAAGTCACATCCAGGGTAGGCTCAAGTAGCAGTCAAGCTGTGCCATGGAAGACAGGATGTTTTAGGGTCAGAAAAATCTTAAAGCATGATTGAGATATCTGAAAACAGATTCTTAAATTCTAGTGAATTTCTGGAGATCTTTTGTTATGAAACTGTTGAGAAATAAAGCACTAGACTTGGTCTCTTTGGATGCGAAACTGATGGATGATTAAAGTCAAAATATCTCATGTGTGGAGGAGTTCAACAATAAACATCTTAATTAATTAGAGCCAACTGAAAAATTCAATGCCATGGCCGGGATTTGAACTGTGGATCTCCTGGTTTCCGTCTAGTCGCTGTAACCCTTTGAGCTACCATGACCAACATGCTGATGCGACATATAACTTTCCAATTGACTCATTATATTTACCGGTAAACCACCTTAGAGTTCTCATATTCCAGATTCACATTTGTGTATCTATGAATGCAAAATGTTTTTATGTTAAATTTATCTTTATTAATCAGTCACAAAAGAATTAGTATACCTAAACGTATATTCAGTATGTCACCTTTAGATATGCACAAAACAAACCATAATTATGAAATCCTAATAAACCTCTTATGTTACTGCAACAGCCGATAAATCAAAACAGTATGTAAAAACAAGGAATTAAAAAAATAAAAGAATGAGAAATCATTGTGGTTAAGATATAGGTAACTTCATTGTAGATCTTTCCATATACTGCTTCTGTCTATGGCAAACAAACAACTGTTATTCTTGAACAGGATAGTATGCACTGGTGCATCTCTTGCCAGGGTCAGCTATTTTCAAGAACCATTATCTTTCATATAAGCAGTTGAAATGCAATGTCAGAATATTTTCTCCTTTGTGAAAATAGCTGTCTAATATATTAAGTTTTCAATAAAGTCTTGTTATATATTATGTTACTTTCACAGTCAGTTACAATATGGGATAGTGTTCTGGGGGGAAAAGGCAGATAGTCTTTAAACTTCAAAAAGAGCGATAAGGATACTAAGTGGGGTAGATAACAGAACATCTTGCAGGCCATTATTAAAAAAACATCAAATATTACCTCTAGCATGTATGTATATTTTGGAATTAGTGATCCATGTAAAACAAAATAAACTACAAATACAAAATTACAAAAATGCCGATATTCACAAATACAATACACGTCAGAAAGATGACTTTCACATTCAAAGTTGTAGAACGGAAATCTTCAGGTCTAGTGCTATCAATAAAGGTATAAGATTATACAACAGGCTACCAGAAAATATTAAACAAATGAAGAGCCTTATACATTTTAAAAAGGGAGTAAAACTCTTTTTACTGCAACGTTCATTTTATTCTGTAAATGAGTTTTTAAATGTTAATTAGTTTTAAGTGATTGTAAATAATGACAGTGGCCATTAATGTAATTTTTATACTATGATATGTGTGATATCAATCAAAAGGACAAAATAAATTAAATTGAATTAAATTATGAAGTAGAGTAAACTCCACATTTGTGAACAATTACTTTTATATAGCATTTCTCTATGGTCTTTATATAGTTTATATTTATTTTCTTTTTCTATTTTAGACTTTTGTTGGATGCTGTATCTGTTACAGTTTTCAGTCTTATGTAACTTTTTACATTTATCTTTGTATCTTGAACTGACGTGTCCTATAACATATGTATTGTGTTCCAAAGGATGAAATAAAATATATGAACAACTAGTTGCAGATCCATAATGTTATTCATTTTTCAACTGATGTTTTATGATAAAACTTGATATTGTTAACATTGTCATTAAGCATTTCATCAGTTGCATTTGTATGCAACTTCACATTATTGTAATATATAAGTGTATATCCTAGTATTACATACTAATCTGTAAGATATATGTATCCATATGTAGAAATTTTTTCTAGTATAGTAACAGTCATTATATAGTTTGCAAAGTAATTTATTGTAAATTGTTAGCAACAAAGAGAAAATAAAATGCAAGGTTGGCAGTGAAAGTAGAAATGTTACCATGCTTCTGCAATTTTATCCATTGAGCTTTTGACATCCCTCAGATTCTGGTGAGCGAGAATAGTTCTACATCCTTTTAAGTAGTTTCCCTCTGCCATTGCTGCTTAAAAAAACTATTCTATGAAGTGGCCTTTTTTCTGCCTCTGGACAGCCCCTGTTGATTACTTCATAGGTGTTCTGTCACAGTCAGTATAAAATGTGTGTTCAAATAATAATCAGCTGAAGTGCATGCTTCTTCATTATATATTTACAGAAACAAAAAATGTGTTGATTTAGATAATTTTGTATTTTCCTTGGGATGTCATATTTCTCACTAACAGCAGTGCACACTATAGTGCATAAAGGGAAGATATAGAAATGTCGCAAATTGAACCTAAACCATATTTTAAGCTGATAGCCCTTAAACATCATATGGAGATAGCATATATGTTCTATTCAAAGTTCTAGTGCTATCGTTCCATGCACATAGCTTTCACCCAATTATCTTCTCTATTCTGAGCAGACAAATAGTAAATAGCATTGAAGTTTGTTGATAATGTGCTTTTCTGAACAGATATTTCACCCATTTTGTACATTAGTTCTTTAGACTCAAGAGCTGTAACAAATAGATTTCTCCAACAAAACAAAATAATCACTAATGGTTTCATCTGATTAATATAGGAAAGGAACATCTTTTTCAATGATAAACAAGGTAAATAAATTGTAGAGGAATGACATTTCCAAACTCTTTAGGCTTATTGGTGAACATTAAATTACTTTAAAGGGCATTTCTACTACAAAATATGGACCACATCATACTATGATGTTGCTTTATTTAGAAAAACAACCTTTATCCTCTAAATTAGGTAGAAATGCTGACTTTGGTTTAAAAAAATGATCAGTGCGTCATCAAAATTGGTTCAAACCACTATAAGTTCAGCTTGTTCTAAACCTTAATGTATGCCAGGGGCAAAGCATCGTATGATATTTATGGAAGTGCTAACTGTATACAGGCAACAAGTTCTGAACCCAAGTCTGTGAGTTGCAGATATATAGGAGCCATTTTCCTAGATGTCACACCACACTTTGCCACTGATGTATGCTATACCTCAGGTCAAGTAAATGGTAAAACTGAGAAAGTAGACATTACATATTTCCATAACCATAATTTTGGTTGCACATCACTTATTGTAATGTGCAAGGGTCCAGCATTGGTATTTGCGCTGGCCTGCAGTTCTGTCCGTACATTGGGAGGTGAGACCCTGAGGTGAGCAAGGTCCAGGGCAGCACTCTCACCTGAGCCGGTGTGGCACCCAGGATGTGAGCACGCCATTGTTAAGAAGTGGAAAGGGAGTAGCTGAGTGTTGTGGTCCTCGCTATTTGGATATTAGAAATGAGGAAGGCCGAAATTTTAATACAGTGAACCTGTTTATTCAAAGGGTTTAGATAATATTGCTGGTCATGTAAAAGTTTGTATTTGATCTCGCAATGGCACGCTCATGGTCGAAGCTGTTTCACCGACGCAGGCTGTGAAAATTTTGAAAGCCAATATGCTTGCAAATTATCCTGTACGCGTTGAATTGCATAGGACTCTGAACTCCTCGCGTGGTGTTCTAAACACCAGCGCTTTGGACGGAGTATGCAATGAGGAGATTCAAGAAAACTTGGCGGAACAAGGCATGACCAATGTATATTGTGACTTTGTGGGTTCGTAAAATTAAAAAGTTCAATTACACCACACAAAATGTTCTTTATTTCCACCTAATTCCAATATCACAATTACAATTTAATGTACACAATTACATTTTTGCCAGTTCGTAAACACGTACGCTCGACGCTACTTACTCACCGCACGCCACAACAACACTACTTGCCCGGCTCGCACTACTCAACTGACTGTCGCCTCGCTTGTCTCGATCGGACCCGAAGTTTCTCGAATCTCCTTTTATGGAGGGGGAGAACATTCTCGAAGCTTCGCGCTTCTTCGAGCGGTAGGAGGAGGGGTACACGAAGTCTCAGCCACCCCTCCTGTCTCCCTTCCCTCCACCTGTCTTCATTTATTGAGCGGCATCGCGAGCACGCCGCTTGCGTAACACTGCTCCCTCCTCAAGGCTGGTCGTCCCGAACAGCGCCTTCGTAGCGGGCCAGGCGATCCAGGTGTACCACCATCTTTCCTCGGGGCGCCTTCTGGATGCGGTAGACCACGTCGTTAATCCTCTTCACCACACGGTACGATCCTTGCCATGGCTGCTGAAGCTTCGGGCAGCGTCCCTTGGTCCGGTTCGAGCGGTACAACCAGACCAGGTCACCTTGCTGGAAACCTTGGCTGTTGGCTTGCCTGTCGTATCGGGTTTTCATGCGGTCGCTCGCCTTCTGGATGTTCTGGCGAGCCATCTCGTGCATGTCGTGGAGGTGGTCCACCAGGTTCTCCACATACTCGGTCGCTGGCTGTTTCACCCCCGGAGGGCTACCAAAAGCCAGGTCACAGGGGAGGCGTAACTCTCGGCCGAGCATTAAGCTGGCTGGCGTGATCCCCGTGGTGTCGTGTGTTGACGAGCGGTAGGCCAGCAAGAACAGTGACACCTTGACGTCCCAGTCTCGCTGATGGCTGGCCACGACCTTCCTCAAGTGTTCCTCTAAGGTCTTGATGTACCTCTCGACCATGCCATCCGACTGGGGATGTAGAGGTGTTGTGCGGGTCTTGTTAACTTCAAGTCTCTCTAGTGCCTCCTTCATCAGGTTGGACTCAAAATTGGTGCCTTGGTCACTGTGCAGCTCTAATGGTACCCCAAATCGGCAAAACACTTGCTCCACGAGGCTGTCTGTGATTGCCCTTGCCTCTTGGTTCGGAATGGCATACACCTCCGGCCACTTAGTGAAGTGATCCACGACCACCATCAGGTACTTGTTGCCTCGGTCGGATATTGGGAACGGTCCAGCAATGTCAACGGCGATCCGTTCGAATGGCGTTCCGACGTTGTACTGTTGCATGCGACCCCGGGTCCTAGTTGGGGCCGTGACTCGCCGCGCACACGTGACACTGACGGCACCATCTCTCAGCGTCTGCTTGCAGCCTCAGCCAGTAGTAGCGCTGCCGTAGTTTGTCAATCGTCCGGTTCGCTCCCAGGTGTACACCTGAAGTACCGGCGTGCACTTCTTCCAAGACTTCCGGGACCTTACTCCGGGGAAGTACCAACTGTTCTCTCTGCGTCTTCCCATCGGGTGATTCCCATTCCCGGAACAGCACGCCCTCTCTGGTCTTCAACGAGTCCCATTGGGCCCAATAAGACTTGAAGGTGACGCTCCTCGGTGCGATGTCCGCCCAGGTTGGTCTCGTCCATGCCTCCACTTCCCTCGGGAGTGGCCCCAAGTCTGCGTCCGCCAGCTGCTACCTCCTCAGGCCTGCGCTATACCAGCCATCCGCAGGCACTGCCGTGACTACTCGAACTGCTGCGGCACGCTCCTTCTCCACCCTTGTGCATTGGCCGCACTCTTCTGGACAGGGTCTTCGGGACATAGCGTCCGTGTTACCGTGACTCTTCCCTCTGCGATGTTCCGAGGTGAAGTCGTACTCCTGCAGCCTCTGAACCCAACGTGCTGTCTGGCCTTTCAGGTTCTTAAAGCTCAATAGCCAGGTTAGGGCGGAATGGTCAGTCCTCAGGTGGAATGGCTGACCGTACAGGTACTTGTGAAAGTACTCCAAGGTCTTTACTACCGCCAATAATTCTCGTCGGGTGGCGCAGTAGTTCTTCTCTGCCTTGGATAGCGTCTTGCTGTAGTAGGCTATCACCCGCTCATGGCCGTCCTGGATCTGCGGTAGGACACCTCCAATGCAATGGTCGCTGGCGTCGGTGTCCACAATGAAGGCGCCACCCGGTTGTGGGAAACCCAAAATTGGAGCACTACACAGGGTCTCCTTTAGGTGCTGGAAAGCGTTTTCGGTATCCTCCGTCCACACATAAGGCCGGTGTTCCTCTCAGGCGGTTGAGGGGTTTTGCGATGTTGGAGAACTCCTTTATGAAGCGGCGGTAATAACTGCACAGCCCCAGGAAACTGCGCAAATCTTATCCTTTAGGCGCGGCCAATCTCTCACAGCCTGTGTCTTCTCCGGGTCTGTGGCCACTCCGGTTGCTGAGACTATGTGCCCCAAGTAGTTCACTTCCTTGTGGAAAAGCTGGCACTTCTTCGCGTTCAGCTTCAAGTTCGTCGCCTGCAAACTCTGTAGCACCTTACTCAAATTCTCCAGATGGTTTTCAAAGATTTTACCGAAAATGATGATGTCCAGGTATAGCAGGCAGCCGTCGTAAATCAGTCCTCTCATCACTGACTCCAAGAGGCGTTGGAAGGCAGCTGGTGCGTTACAGAGGCCAAAGGGCATAACTGTGAACTGCCAGAGCCCTTGGCCTGTCGAGAATGCGGTCTTCTCTTTGTCTCTCGGGTCTAGAGCTACGTGCCAGTAGCCCGACTTCAGGTCCAGGGTCGAGAACCACTGCGCATCAGCTAGCGTGTCCAGGGTGTCGTCAATCCGGGGTAAGGGGAAGCAGTCCTTACGGGTGACAGCGTTCGGCTTCGTGTAGTCCACGCAGAAGCGTAGCTTGCCGTTCTTCGTCACCAAGACTACAGGGGAACACCAAGGGCTGTCAGACTCTTCAATCACCCCCCTGGATCTCATGTGCTCCAGCATGTCTCGAACCGCCCCTTGCTTCGCCAGCGGAACGCGTCTATGTGGTTGCCGAATAGGCCGGGCATCCCCAGTGTCGATGCGGTGAAGCACTTTGTCCGTGCGACCGTAGTCACTATCGCCTTGGCAGAAGACGCGCTGGTATTGCCTCAGCAGTTGTCGAACTTTCTCCAGTTCTGCTGTCAGGTGGTCGGCCGCCCTCTCCAGTAAGCCTTCTAGCCGGGACCCCAGATGTTGCGTCGGCACCGGCTCCTGTGCCTTGTCGATTGCTGTTACGCTCACCACGGGCTCGCACTCCGTCCTGGCCTGGACGACGTGATCGGTGTCCGTTGGATTTAGCAGTCTCACTGGCACCTCATCTCGGCACGGCACAAATGCCCTGGCTACACACAGGCCGCGTCTTCTGGTCCAGCATCATGTTGCTGGTTCTCTGGCCTTCCAGTCGCGCCGTCACCACCACCTCGCTCCTTGCGGGGACAACCACGCCTTCGTCCAAGACGACCCTGCAGATTCCAAGGCGCTCTTCGGGTTGACGGAGTATAACCTCTTCTCCGTTGAGCCACAGGACCTTCCTGCCGACGTCGACCGTCGCCTCGTGGCTCCTGAGGGCATCCAGTCCCAGAATCACCTCCTTAGCCACTTTCGCGACGAACACCCACAGACGCACGGCACTCCGTCCCAAGGTCAGCTCCAGCAGGGCCTCCTCCACAGGCATGGTGTCGCCCGATGCCGTGACAAGCTCGTATGGTCGGCTCGGCTTCCTCGTCGGCAAACCCTTCGCCAAGTCGGGTCTGATGATGGTCACGGCTGCCTCAGTGTCCACCAGCACGCGGCACGGCTTCCCTCTCACCCAACCGTCCGCGATGCGGCTGTCATCCATACGCCGGCTGATGGCGCGCAGTGTCCCTCGAGGGGATAGTGGTGATGGCGCCGACGTGTCCCTCTCCACGCCGGGCCTTACGCGTTCTTCCGGCCGCTCTTCCTGGTGTGGGCAGTCTCTCTGCAGGTGCCCGGGCTGTCCACACCCTCAACACAGGCCACTAGGTGTTTGCCGGCGTCCCTCGGCTGGTCTTCTGTCTCCAGCGTAGCGCACACTCCTCGTTCTCGACGACGGGATAGCTGTTACCTTGGCCGCCTCCATCCTTAATGCTGCCCTTAGCGCCTCGTGGATTGTTTTATAATCGCCGAGCATTAGGCGCTGACGAATCTCCGTGTCCCGTACCCCGTCAACGAATGTGTAGGCAGCTTCCCGGGATACGAACTCTGGTGGTAGGTCGACTAGAACCTTGCTAGCCAGTTGTTCAACTGCCAGGGCGAACCCCTGCAGCGTCTCCCCTGGCTGCTGCGATCTTACCTTCAGCTGGCTGCGGTACTCTGCGGCTAAGCGGTGGTTCCCAAAACGATTCTCCAGGGCCTCCCAGATGTCCTTGAACGCCGCCGTTGTCTGTACCGCGTTTAGGACTTCCGCGGCCCGACCCTGGAGGCTGGCTATTAACTGTGTGGCCTCCTCCTCTAGTGACCATTTGTTGTGCTTGGGCACTGCGTCGAATTGGCGGCGGAAGACCTCAAACGTTGACGCGCCGTCATATTTCGGAGGTTTGACGCGCGCCGATGTTGGGTCGCGTCCCGGTGCGTCGACCTTCAAATCCTTTAACCTCCTGCCGACGACGTCCTCCACCATGGCGTTCAGGGACTTTGCGTTGCTGTCAGCCTTTCCCTCCAGCTCGTCAACGCGGCTCGCCAGGTCTTCGACGCGCTCGCCTAACTCTGTGACGTCCTCTTTTACGCCGGTCAGCTGCTCTTCGAACTTCACGGCAAGGGCCTCGTTTGCCGCTTTCATCTCCGTGGTCAATTCGGTCATCTTCGCGGTCAGGCTGCTGTTTGTGGCTTCTATCTTCGCGGCGATGTTATCGTTGGTCGTCTTCATTTCTTCCATTTTCTCGGTGATGTTATTAGCCGTCTTCATTTCTTCCATTTTCTCGGTGATGTTGTCATTAGCCGTCTTCATTTGTTTCAGTTCCGCGGCCAGGTTGTTATTTGCCGCTTCCATCTTCGCTGTTATTTCGGCCTTCACTTCTTCTATTTTGCGTAAAATCTTTTCCAGTGCGGATTCCATGGCCGTTATCCCACTTCTGACGCCAGTTGTGACTTTGTGGGTTCGTAAAATTAAAAAGTTTAATTACACCACTCAAAATGTTCTTTATTTCCACCTTATTCCAATATCACAATTTAATGTACACAATTACATTTTTGCCAGTTCGTCTTTACACGTACACTCGGCGCTACTTACACACCGCACGCCACAACAACACTACTTGCCCCTCCTTTCTCCCTTCCCTCCACCTGCCTTCATTTATTGATCGGTATCGCGAGCACGCCGCTTGCGTAACAATATCGAGTTCACCGCAAAGAACGAGGTGAACTGGTGCCTACTCGCACCCTGTTTCTTACCTTTGATCGGGTAGATCTCCCGCAAAGGATTAAGGCAAAGTATGAAGCTATTAAAGTGAGGCAGTATATACCAATCCATTGGGGTGTTACAAAGTGCCAGCGTTTTGGCCACACGAATGATTCTTGTAATGGAGTTGCTACCGGCGTTGGCTGTGGGGAAGTCAAGCATATTTATGTACGTCACTCGCAACATGTTTCAACTGCAGAGGTAATCATTCATTGAGCTCCAGAGAATGTACCCGTTTTATGGAGGAAAGTGCGATCCAAGAGATCCGGGTAAGACAGAAGGACCTTCTTGGAAACCCGGCAACTGTTGCGTAGTCGCCAGTCTTCTGTATCTAGGACTGTTACTTAAAGTGCAACTGCAGCTAAGCAGGTAACTAGACGTGAAATCGCAACACAAACGAGCGACTTAAACGGGCCAGTAATATCCGAAGAAACAATTACACCAATAACACAGCCAAAGCAACAGACACCAGCACGAACAGTGGGCTCGCCTACCAAGTCCAGCCCTATTAAGAACGTTTCATCCAAATCGCCGACGAAAGCATCTACAAGAATGACATGTGAACTAGTAATATATAATGCAACACCAAGAAAATTCAAGACCTGATATGAAAGAACCGACTTCCTCAGGGAGAATAAATAAGACTAGTGCCGAGAAAAGAAACTAGCGTAAAAGTCCACGGCCATCTGCTCCGAGAATATCCTCCGAGGAATCTTCTGGAGAGGACTCAGATCCGCGACTATCACCCTTGTCGGTCGCAGTTTCAAGGCTATCGAACCGAAACTTTCAGTTGGAAAGCGGTCCTCCATAGAAGATATGAAGCAAGAATATTCTGCTGTCATCGCCTATGCGACAGTGGGGGGGGGGGGGGGGGGGGGAATAGGCAAGATGAAACACCTGGAAAGAGTGTTAGCCCAACTCCGAAAAAAGAGGCAAATTGATTCGACCACCGCTGGGCAGGTAGTTTTAAATCCCCCCCCCCCTGTTATGTTAAGGAGTTAAATAAAGAAGACGGTTTTCTGTGCCTTTAGGTGTTATTTTATTTTATAAGTTATATTGGAGTTAAGTTAAGGAGAACCGTTTTTAATACCTTTTGGCGTTTATTTATCATTTATAGTTTTTACTGTGCTTTCGTCTTAATTATGCAAGTTTATTTTCTTTGGAATTTCATTTTTATTATTTATAATTACATTTATATCTGGCTTTTACCACGACAACTTTTTTAAAAGGACGCTGATAACCGTGTGTACTTGAGCGCCTTTATACACACATCGTCAATGACCTGTTTCTTTTCGAGAAAAAGGTAACAGGTAACACTGAAAAACAAGTTAGAGGAAAGAAAACTTTGTATATTTTTGAAAAAGAGTGCTGTATAAAAAAGGGTTTTACTTGGTAAGTGTAGTAGTAATCAGTTACTGACCCAAATTCAATCAGTTTAATATTTGTGCACTATTAATACGACATTAATACTTACAACCCTGAATGAGGTCCAAGAAGCTGCGAAAAGCTTAAATAAAGGACGTTTTTCATGCATATAATACTAGCAAGGTCATAAACGAATGCCTTCCCAAAGAGCGGCATAGAATATGTGATAGCTGGCCGAATGGGTTAATTTACTGGAATATGGTGATGCGACGGCTAGGTTCAAAATGACGTCACTTCTTTCTTTCTGGCAATCTTTATTGTCCGTATTTTAGTTACTCATTTATTTACTGTTGCTGTTCTCTTGTGAGCAAAGACAAGAATTACAATCCGATAATTAGGCATCTACAAGGATTAGCTCACCCTACCAGCAGGTAGGTTCAAAGGGAAACGACGTGCTACCGTTATCTTTAATTAGAGATCATGTTTAACCTTGTGACCCTTATAGTCTGTACTGTATGTGGTATTGTAAACCATGTTACGTAGTTGTCTTTCATTTTTAGCAGCACGTCGACGACATTAAATCTAATAGTTTTTGTTTAATGCTTAAATCACATGTTTCACTTTACATTTGTCAAATCTTTGAAACTTGGTTGAATGGGTCAAGCACAATACTGACCATAATAAAATATCTTCTACGAAGAGGTAAAACAAAGGGTAAAAATTGAGCTGAACACGAAGGAATTGAACCCAACTTGAAGTGGCAGAGTGGTGAAATACCATTTACCCAACGCTATCTAGGAGGGAAGGTTCCTATACGAATAAGTAACCGCATACCTCAGAACCCAACTCTGATCTCTACACACTTTTAACAGTTCCATACAGTGTTTTGAGCTCGTTTTGGTAATTTTAACGCAAAAAAACTGCATCAGACATACAATTACTGTATGAGCTAAAAACTGCCGTAATTTGTGACTACCGAAAACAATACATCTAATACTTAGCATTTTTTACTTGCCTGTGCAAATAAAACACGTGTTGACTGGAGAATTAAATCCAACTGGTCCCACCGTGTAGATCTGATATTTTGTGTTCCAATGTTATTGTCAATTATACATGTGACAGGTTGCTCCTTCAGGGGTGTGTGAATGTACCCTAATGAATAAAAGTTTGCAAACTCGTATAAAATTACCACTGCAGGCTGCAGCTCACTGTGTCTGGGTATGTTCTTGGAATCGACATACATAGTGATTGCTTTCTGCCGGATACAACATTTATGCACTGAGTTACCCCTCAATAAGCTGCGCTGCAAATCTTCCATTAGAAGGCATTCAAGAAATGCGTAAGTCACATATGAAGCTTAGCATGTGGCATAAATTAAAAACTAAATAAGGGCAGGTGACTTCCGTGATATATATTCAGACTTAAGTATAATCCACTATTCAATGCTCTCTTCCCCTGTGATACGGCTTCTGTAGATGAAGAAAAGGCCAACGTTAACGTTGCTGGCTTTATTTCCTATGCAGCTGTTACCGGGGCACAGTTTAATTTCAGATCGTCAACTCTGTGGTGGGGGCTGATGCTGCATAGGGCGCGTTTCCTGACCCATAGCCCGCTCACATCCCTTAAAGCCTCGGCACTCAGTGGGATTCTTATGCATTTAAGCGACCGAGCGGTTTTTGCCTTTTTTGCCGCTTGGAGCTCTCAAAGCTGACCCCTAAAGTATCCACTTGTAGCCGTCAGTGGTTTAACGAAATTTAGTTTTGTGGTGACAGTTGAACCAATTTTATGATCTCAAATTAGTATTGAAAGTAAATTTTACATGAAGTACTGTTGACAACATTCTAAGGTAAGCGAACAAGAAAACTGGGCATAAATAAGAGACAGTAAGAATAGTGGGTATAAATAAGAGATAATATAAGTAATCATAAGTATGAGCAGAACATGTCATTGTTTATTATTATTACTCTTACTCTTGTGCCATAAATGGCGGCAGTTCACTATCTAGAAAGTAGATTTTTCCATGACAGCTTTATAGTACAAACATTTACAATAGACACCACTATATTTCGAAGCTCTCCGTTTTTCCAAAGTCCGGGTCTTCGAACCATACGTAGCAATGCTCCAAATGTAAGAATTACGTATTATATTATTTTATTATTATTATTATTATTATTATTATTATTATTATTATTATTATTTATCATCATCATCATCATCATTATAGCAGCAGTAGTAGCAATAATTACAACAAACAGCATAGCAGCAATTATGAGCCCAATACTTTGTATTTCAAATGGTGTATTGTTGCGTACCCTTCTGTAAAAGTAAGAAAGGAAAATCAAAAGGGATCAGTTTCCATGAATTTCCAGTAGAAGAACTACGTAAACAATGGCTAAAAGCTATATCACGCTCTAATTTCGTGGTAAATGATAAATCCAATTCAAAAGTCGTGTGCAGTTTGCATTTTACTGAGGCCGACTATAAGTCAGGCTGTAAAATTAAACTTCTGAAAACAGGAAGTATTCCAAGCATTTTTCCGAACTATCCAGATTATAAATTAGTGAAACAAGCAACACCAAGGCAACAAATTTCAAAAATACGCTTACACACAGAAAGCAGAAAACGGAGACGCAGTTGTAGCAGAGAAAGCATTAACAGTGTTGCTGATGTTAATGCGCTGGGTCATGTCTAGAGCTGCACTGCGCTGCAATTCAGACTGAGGAAGACACAATTTCCAAATTAAAGAGATTGGAAAGGGAGAATAACACCTTGAGATGTAAATTATGGGGAGCAAATAAAAGGCACAAAGAATTTGTAAACAAGCAGCAAGCAAATGAAGAAAGATTACTTTATTATGAAACCAATAATTTTCATAAATCAATTCAATTATTGATAAAAGACACCACTGTACACTGCAACACGGCTTCCAGACACAATAATCGCAATATTGGGCGAATAGAACAACATTAAAGGTAATGTGAATTTCCGTCTTATAAGACCTACTAACGTATATTGTTAAACTGCTTTTAACTGTTTACTTAGTTTTGTTTTGTTTTCTTCCTTGACAGCCTCGTTTCATACAACAGTCCACTTATCACTGGCATATATAGGAGGTTTTATAGTTACAAAAAAAAAAAAAAAATAGCGGCCGAATTCTCTTGTGCCACCTGTCTTACTAAAGTGTCTACCGCCAAGTGTACAGCATCCCTTGTTAATCTAATATTCAAATGGGACGAAAGTTCCCATCTCCAGAGTTTGTTTCTCTTTTGGCAGTTATAGAGAAATTTATAACAACTGCTGTACCTAAGCTACCTAAGGTATGTAGAGGAATACATAATGCCAGCAGTGCAACATTGTTCTTAACTCGTGTATGCAGAGAACTGAAAGCATTCAGACCTGCTAAGTGAACTGATATGCAAACATCATATTCCTGTGATATTAAAGTGCATTGCTTCTGCGACAGCGAAAGTGTTTGAAAAATCTAAATTCCTAAACTGTAAACCACTGCATCGGAAAGTTCTACGTCTGTAATGTCAACACATTGCAGCTGTACGCTGGAACAGGGTTGCAGTGGGCTCATCAGCCAGCGCCATATGGTGGGTAGTGGAGAAATCTGTAACTTTTAGTCATAACATTCCAGCTGGCGAGTGCCGAGGCTTAAAGGTATGTGAGCGGGCTATGCCTGACCTTTCGGGCGCGACACGTTGGAATTAACGATTCCTTCGGTAATGCAATGAGCTTCTATTTCGACCGAGCTATGGTACATCCGGTTCAGCCTACTTCCTCACTCTTCTTTGAAACCCGCATCTCGCGCCTCATGAATCATTTACGGCACATTTCAATTATCACATTAGCACAATACCGTTAAATATGCTGAGAAATGTGCTGTAAACTATGCATGAAGGCGTGAGATGCCACTTCGAAAGAAACTGGCCAACTAATTTCTGAAAAAAAAATCTCAAGAAGCCACTTCCAAACTTGACCGTTCTTCCGTTATAGGTATATGAATAATGTCTTCCACTAAACATTATAGCTTTACTATTCATTCTACAAATTAACAATTATGTCTTTAAAAACAATTACAACTGTAATAAACAATGATGCCCGATTTCACGAATAGATGTTCAAATCGACGTTAACAAAAGTAGCGTAACAATTGTCACAGCGCTAACACTACTGTTGAATTTCTTGCATTTCACCAATCTGAAAATGTTAACAAACACGTGTTAATGCCAGAATACTTGTAAATATTACAGCTATAGAAGGCTATGGATGAGTCGTATTATCTTCTGGACGTACTGCAATGCGCTTTTGTTTTCATTTTCGTCTGCACACAGCTGAAAAAATGGCCGGTGAACAAAATCGTAAACAAAAGCCGTGAGACAAATTTCTCAACGATGGAGAAAGAATTGTTAATTGAACTGGTGACGAAGTGTAAGGATATCGTGGAAAATAAGAGGACGGATGCGGCAGGCACGTATTTAGAAGTCAGTTTCCGGGGGTGGGGGGGGGTCCAAAAATCTACGTTGAATTATTTGCTTTTAATAAATAATTAATCAGCGATGTGTTATTTTCATGTTAGTAAAAAATAAAAACATGTGTAACATACTATATTCACATGCCGGCCACACCGTGGCTCAGTGGTTAGACCGCTTGGCTCTCACCAAGGCGGCCCGGGTTCGATCCCAGGCGACCGCAAAGTGAGATTTGTGGTGGACAACACGGCGCTGGGGAACCTCCGGTTTCCCCCGCCATCTCATTCCACCGGTGCTCCATCTTCATCTCATGTATCATCAGTGTCACTGCCTGCGATGCCATATGTAGTAAAAGCGGTCGTTAAACACTACACATTCATTCATTCATTCACATGAGTTTCTCCACCCAAGCGTCTACAAATTGTTCTTAGAAAAGTTTGTTTTGTCTTGTTTCTTTGGATAGTCTGTAGAAAGGTCTTGCACATTTTTTGTTCTTATACCTGGGATAAAGTGATATAAGTAGTAATCAGGTATTTAAAAAGCGAACCACTGATTGATGCATTTGAAGTATTAGTTCTCCTTGAATGAAAAAGGGTATAGGAACTTAGAAGTTAAAAATTATATACCTTTAAGTATCTGGGCATTGTAATCAAATTATAATATATCGGAATTGGTTAACTTTGCAATACATTATTTTAATTGACATTATTTGTGTATTTTAAAGAGTTCTACAGCTGCTGTGCAGAAACTTTTCGTTTATGTCTTAAATAACTTCATGTCTGCCTGACAGTGAATAGAGACGTTAAGATGAGAAGCTCGAATAAACTTTTTCAATTTATTTTAAACTAAGTGTTATTTCAACTATTTATTAAAAGTTTGAAATGATAATTCATTCGGGAGGGGGTCCAGACCCCCTCAAGCCCCTCCTTAAATACGTCCCTGGGATGCGGTGAATGTAAAAGAGAAAGATGTCACGTGGGAAAATATTGAAAACTAATTTAATTCAAATGTATGTGTCACTATTACAAGCATCAAATAACTTGGTATTACGTAAATGTAAGACGAGGTGCGAAGGACAAGTGACTTGAACGTTTCAAAACGGGAGGCGGACAGTGTATTATCCATATGATTCAGTGAATTATAAAATAGCAAAGTTAATAATACATGAAACAATGGTGAGATCGGCATATTCCTTTTGATGCATGTTCTAACCTCTCTTGTACTTCCGCAGTAACCTTCATACTAACTTGTTTCGTCAGTCCATGCCTCTTCAGAAAATTTTCTTCTGATAGCTCCTCAAAATAATTTTTCCTCATAGGCCGTACTCTATTACCAATGCCATTTAGACGGTCTTAAATATAGCAAATTGTTATCAACAGCTCCGTTCATGCCGGCCATCTTGACTATTTGCAATTGTAAAAGACTTAACAACAGAAATCTGCCTTGTCAATTTAACAAGAGATTTAACACTAGTTAGTATTAAGCTAACACTTGTTGGTGAAATGCAATTTTTGTTTTTAACTATTGCTAAACCTGTGTTAAGTCTTAATATCTGTTGGTGAAATCGGGCATGAGAGAGTGAGATCGCTCAAAATGCTGTATAGGTTATACAATACATCTGTATTCCTTTTCCTTTATATTGGAATTCCAACGCTTCTTACTGTAATTACAGTAAAGGTAGCATAACAAAGAATTAATGCACACTGTACGTACAGGAAAAAGGAACGGATTATACAAGATTATGTGTAATGCAATTTATTTATACACAGAAACATGATGATATTGAAAAATTCCATAAATGAAAAGTGTTAAATAAAGACAACGAAATTTATATATAAATTTTAAGTTAAGATATCGACAACTATGTAGAAAAAGACACTATCTCTTTAACACGAGAACAAAGCTTATGCTTATATTTAATAAGAATTTGAAAAGCTCTATAATACTTCAATTATTTTCAGCACAAGTTTACAAAAGGATATTCAGAGAAAGACCTGAAATTGGTGATTAATTCATATGCCCTTAATAGTGTAGTAAAACCTTACACATTGGTACTTCAGGCAGTGTCAGCAACTGAAGGCAAAAATTTAATAAATTGCATTATTTTATATACTTTATTCACTTTGGTTGAATTATCGTTCACAAGTGCACATTAAATTAGCATGATACTAAGAAAAGTACACTGATGTCCAAAAGTTAAGCATAATTCAATATTTTATTACCAAATTTTCACATTTGTACAAAAGCTAAGCATAATGCAATATGTTGTTACCAATGCATCACACATGACATTGAGTGAGAAATATCAGACAATCTTGACCTTGGGACATGTTTTTACGCAAGCATAAAACCGACGATCACTCCCAAAATCATATTGATTATGCTGAACGGTTAATATGGGGTGTTGTAGCTCCTCATGGCTACACAGATCACGCAGTACCTTGGCATGCTCTCTATAAGGTAGTTCAAGAGCTCTGCAGGCAGCAGTTCCTATTCCTCATGGAGAGCATTTTGAATTTGAAAAGCTCTATAATACTTAAATTATTTTCAGCACAAGTTTACAAAAGGATATTCAGAGAAAGACCTGAAATTGGTGATTAATTCAGATGCCATTAATTCATATGCCATTAATAGTGTAGTTAAACCTAACACATTGGTACTTCAAGCAGTGTCAGCAACTGAAGGTAAAAATTTAATAAATTGATTTATTTTATATACTTTTAATCACTTTGGTTGAATTATCCTTCACAAGTGCAGATTAAATTAGCGTGATACTAAGAAAAGTATCTAAGAAAAGTACACTAGTGTCCAAAAGTTAAGCATAATTCAATATTTTATTACCAAATTTTCATAATTATACAAAAGCTAAGCATAATGTAATATGTTACCAATGCATCACACATGACATTGAGTGAGAAATATCAGACAATTTTGACCTCGGCACATGTTTTTACGCAAGCATAAAACCGACGATCACTCCCAAAATGATAATGATGATGCTGAACGATTAATATGGGATGTTGTAGCTCCTCATGGCTACACAGGTCTCGTAGCACTGTGGCATGCTCTCTATAAGGTGGTTCAAGAGCTCTGCAGGCAGCAGTTCCTATTCCTCACGGAGAGCATTCAGAGGTCTGGAAGTGTCCTTGGCAGGGGCTGGTGGGTTGCAAGTCGTCTTCAATGCATCTTAGGCATGCTCTATCTATAGGGTTAATATACGGGACTTCGCTGGCCAGTGCATTCGCTGGATATCTTCCCTCTCAGGATAGTTGTCCATCAGGTGGGGCTCTATGCAGATGTGCATTATCATCCATGTAAGATGAAGTGTGGACCAACTGCACCTCTGAAAAGTCACACATGCGGTTCCAGTACCTCATCCCTATACCTTTGGGCATTCACAGTACCACCATTGAATATGTGCAGATCTGTATGTCCATTGCCTGCTAACGCAAGTGCACCGCCACTGCCTACACCAAATTGGCATGTTTCCATGATGTTGGTATGGAACCGGGTTCGACGTTCTCTCTAGATTATTGTGCGACAAGAATCATTGTTCTAACTGAATCTGGACTCACCTATATACAGCACATTCCTCCATTCATTGAAAGTCCAAAGGTCGTGCTGTGACTGAGTGATTAGACCACTTGGCTTTCACCAACGTGGCCCGGGTTCGATCGCAGGCGACTGCAAAGTGAGATTAATGGTGGACAACACGGCGATGGGGCAGGTTTTCTCTGGGTTCTCCAGTTTCCCTCACCATCTCATTCCATCGGTGCTCCATCTTCATCTCATTTATCAGTGTCACCGCCTGCGGTGCGGCATGCAGTAAAAGTGGGCGTTAAACACTAAACATTTCATTTCAAAGTCTAATATTGACTTTGCTGACTCCTATGTAAATAGGGCCATATGTGTATTCGAGTGGGGCACACATTGCTGAATGTCTGGCTGAGGCCGACTGCCCTGAGCCTGCCGTATACAGTTTGCCTCAAAACTCGAATGCCTGAAGCAGCTGCAAGCTCGGAAGACAGTTGTGTTTCGGGGATCCTCCGATTTCATGGTGCTGTTATGGTCAAATATTGGTCCTGGTGCAGCGTTGTTACCCTTGTGCGACCACGAAAGGCTTCCGATGAACATCACCTGTTTCTTGGAACCATCACTAAAGCCAGGAAATGACAATTTGTGGTACATTCAGGGACCGAGAATCCTGTCTGACCTACCTCTAGCTGTCTGATGAATCTACCCTTCAGAACAGGGTCCAGTTGACGTCTTTGTTGGATATGGATGCTCTCTTGCAAACACTTTGCAAAGCAACTGCTGTCTGTTAACCATGTGAGAACAATAACGATTGAGCCACACACTAGGTTTGATACTCTGGTATTGGTTTGCTGCTCTGGCTTTGTTGAACTATGAAGGGTGAAACCGCTTATATATAGAGACTACTAGTAAGGAGAGGCGCACACTGTGATAACGTTTAATGGTGCTGGCTCACAGTTTTCCCTTTTAGTTATCTGTTTAACGAATTATGCTTAACTCCTGAATACTAGTGTATTAGGTACATAAAACATGTATCATTCATTTAAAATTGTCCTAAGCTTAAATTTGCCTTTGCAGCATATGAATATTACAGCCTTGAATTGATAAATGCTTTAAAGACATGCATAGATACAGTAATGAATACTGACAAAGACAATATGCAGTTTCAGAATAAAATTTAATGCACAGTGTATCTTCCTATAGTACACAATTTCATGTAGTTGTCTGACTATGAAGTATGATTTGCTTAATGCACACAGTAACTCCTGGGTAAATGTCTTACTTTAACTTGGCAAGACTTTAAGCAATGTACTTGTTGATCAAGAAGGCAATTGGTAGTCTCTACATGATGTAAACTTCTCAACATGACATACAACTGTGTCACACAAGTAGCTCAACGAAAAGTCACACTCTGAAACATTAGTACCTTTTGCGATCTTAATTATGCATGGAAGGTGATGGAACAGTGTGCTTGAGTTGTTAATAAAAATGATTTAGTTGGTCCAATGTAATTGCTCACACACCTAAGTATTATTTCTTTTGACAGTTCATAATTCCTTATCAGTTCACTGGAATGAAAAAAGAAGTGTTTTATATAACAAAATGATCAGTTAAATCTACTTTTCAAGACTATTATGTGACTTTGCAGGACTGCATGCAAAGTATGGCTCATATTTCAGGTTGAGCACTGTTTATATGCCGAATATTGAGGGTTTCATCCCAACTCAGAACAGTGGCAGGATGCTGAACAGTGTTAGTTTCATGTCAGTACATTGACATGTAAAACTTCGGTGGGTCACATCAGTGAAGGTATATCACCCTTAAAATTGTTAGCATTACAGAAATTATGTACTAATACTACTCATAAGTGGTGGTAAGTACATACTGAGAACAGATGGACCGCAGAATACATCAGTGGGTGCAGATGTCACTTTAACATGCCATCTGATTTTTCTAAACCCATTTGTCCTAATTTATGTTCCAACTGTGTTGTGCTCTACTGAGGTGCTCAGCACCATGTGGCTTTAATGTAAAGTGTACTTGAGGTCATCCTTAAAACATGGTAACTCTATATTGCAGAAGACCGAAGTGTTAACAAGGAAGATAGTTAACTGCCTATAATTTATTATGAAGCTTTACTATTTTTAGATCATGTCACACACAGTTTTTAGCTGCAGCTGACACAGTATATGTTTTAAGAATACGTAGAATACTAGAAATGAAAGTAAAAATGACACATCATGATGATGATGATGATGATTGATTGATGATTATGATGATGATGATAATGATTATATTGGACAATAAATGAAATGGGTGAAACGATGCTCAAATGAGCCTAGGGTGCATAGAGCTTAGAGCAGCAGCAGGAGTGGTGTCGTTGAAGGGTGAACCTCTTCAGGGGAGGGGCCTTCGATATTTTACCATTTCGAGACATTGCCCCTTACTGGCATGATGGTATGGATTTAATGAGATAATGGTGGGTAGATGGTGGTAATATGGGTAATGATTTTTTTAATTTAGATTAGTGATTAAAAATAAAAAAATAAAAAAAAAATCTGAATAGACCACACCGGCACCTTGTAAACTATACCAGAGTATATATTCAAATTCTCTATTTATTTCCAAAATACACATAATACACATGAATATATAATATACATAATTGTTTCAGATTAATTAAAGAAACAAAACTGATATATAAAAAAACAATAACAAAACAAAAAATATCTAATACCTAAGAATATCTATCTACTCAGAAAAACTAAAATAATATTAAATTCTATACTGGTGTCCAACAAAAAATCTAAAACTGCAAAAACAAACAGCTCAGTTTCTTAACTAGAATAAACAAAAATAACTATTTCTAAACATTTCTACTTTAAAACCAAGAAACAGGTGAAAAATATTTAACTATATCCTAACAAAATCTAACACACATTAAATACCAAAATTCTACAAAAAATCTTTACCTACTTACTTAATTACTAACTCAAGACAACAGAATAATATATAATTAAAAGAAAAACTATATCACTGGTGTCCAGCGATACAACTGGAGATATTTTCCAGCTATTCTAACAATTTCTTTTATTTTTTATTTTACATTTGAAATACTGGTAACCAGAATTTTTTTCTTTTATAAATATTATTCAAATAAGCTTATTTAAATAATTTTAAGTTTTACACAGACAATTCATTAAATTATTCAAACAATTGTTTTTATTAATATTTATATAGTCATTCTTTTTATTATATTTCCAAAATGAACAAATTATTTTAGTCATCTAATTTATTTTTATAGACCTTTTTATTATCATATAAAATAATATATTATACTTATTACTATTTTAGGCATTAATTAAAGAAAAAAGTTTTATTTGAATTATGTGCCTTTACCTATATAGTTATATATGAAAAGTAAACTTAAAATTATACACTATTACAATTAAGACAAAAACCATAAATCCTTTCTAAATATTACAAATTCTTTTGATCTAAAATTTTATTCTAACCACTTAAATTTCTTCACTTTTCACTGTAAATATTAAATTTTCTCACTAATCACTTAGCTCTCTCAATATTAACTTTCTCACTTAATAACAATATCACTTTTAACACTCATAATATTCACCAATCACACATTATTATATTGAAGAATCCACTCAGCCTTATCTTGCTTCATCTCCGCCGACACTACTCCTAATCCATCCCGCCTAATTTGGTTGCCTGGCCACAGCTGCCTATTCTCTCCACTGCCATCTGATCTTCCCTCCGCCATTTTCCATCCTTCTGGCTGGTCACCTCACAACGGCTGCATACGGCCATCCTTCCTTTGGCTGGATACGATTGTTCTATCCTCCACCTTGTCTTTTCTCCTATAATCTCCTCCTATAATTTGTATATATCTCTCCTTCTCTTCTTCTTGATCTTATTCTTCATCTCTTTGCCCATTCCTAACTTCCCAATGAAACTACTTAAAATCTTGTTCTATTAAATTGAATATTTTGATCTCATTCCTCCTATATTTCTTATCTTTGATCTTCATTTTATTCTTCCATAATATTCAATGGTTCCTCTATAATATTTTGCCTTATAATTCTCTCTTGTATTCTTTCAGATCTTCTTAAATTTTGCATCTCTAATTGCACAATAACTGGTCTTACTTCTATTCTATCTGATTCCCAAGCTTGTTTGCTTATATAATTGGTCAAAACTTGTAACTTTTTAATTAATTGTTCATCTCTGATAATATAATTTACATGATAACCTGCTAATGCCTGTCTTTCTTCTGATTCCAAAATTCCATATTTCTCGCATTAAAAACCTGCATGCTCTGGATTATCTTGTTTATTACATAAATTACATATATCATTATCCGTTTTATTAATTTTCTTCCAATATGTTTTATATGGTCCGTGACCAGTTATATAAAGTATTAATCCCTTCGTTGGTTGTATAAATTGTAATTTTAGTCTTTCTTTAATGCTCTGAAATATTTCATAAACTCTTCTTCCTTCTGAAATCTCATTCCATTCTTTTTGCCACTTATTCTTCACGGTATCCTTTATCTCCCAAATTTTATTAGTCCTTACTCCACTAATTTCATGAACCTTCTCCATATTTCCTTTCTTCAACCAAAATTTTGCTCACCTTAAACAAATTAATAGATCAATGGGCCAAATTGCTGTTGCAACCAAAAGGGCCATTGTTGGTGTTGTATTTACTGCTCCTGTGAGACGTAATAAATTTTTTCTTTGAATTCTTCTGAGTAATCCTTTGATTACAACAACGTCCATTTTTTCTGCCCAGACCGCTGCCGCATAAGTCATGATTGACGCAAAAATGGTATTATGATAAAGTTGTATTGCTTGTAATGAAATATCAAAATTCAATCTGGTTATCCTGGCTAATTTTAACATAATTTTTTCTGACTTTTGTCTTATATATTCCATATGTTTCCTAAAATTCAATTTCTCATCCAACATTATCCCCAAATACTTTACTTCTCTTTTTCTCTGTATATCTTGATTATCTATTTTTATAGTAGGATTCCTTTTTAAATTTCCTTTAAAGATTAAATAATTGGACTTATTTGGAGCTATTTTTAATTTTGTTCTTAAACACCAATATGATAATTTAGTGGTGATCTCCTTGGCCTTGTTTTCTATTTCCAATCGACTTTTCCCATCCATCATAATAACTATATCATCTGCATAAGCTATTATATTTAATACATTATTATCATTTTCAAAATCTTCCAATAATGTTTCTGAATAAATATCCCAAAATAGATGCCTCAAGATAGAACCCTGGGGGCATCCTTTTGTGATTTTCTTCCTAATTTGATGATTTAGGCCTTTTACATAAACTTCCCTATTTGTACAATAATTTTTTAACAATCTATATATAGTGCTTGGATATTTCTTTTCTCTTTAGCTATCAAAGAAAAATGGCCACCATAGATTATCGATAGCTCCCGATATATCCACTGATATTCCAATTACATAATTTTGTTGAGATTTAGAAATTGTTTGATTAGTGATTATTGGCTTTAGTACTTGGAAAATGAAATGTGTAGTGTTTAACACCCACTTTTACTACATACGGCTTCACAGGCGATGACACTGATGATACATGAGATGAAGATGGAGCACCGGTGGAATGGGATGGCGGGGGAAACCGGAGATCCCGGAGAAAACACGCCCCAGCGCCCATTAGTAATTGGAGCTCGGGTAAGTTCCCTAATAGCTTATGGTGGGGCTAGCACTGGTCTTGGTCTATTATAATCTTCGCTGGGGTCAAGATCGTATACCCCCAGGCCTCGGATAAGGCTGTTGAAGCTGGAAGGCAGTTTGTTGTAGAAACTGTGGAATAAACTAAGGATGTAATTGGTAATTTTTGGGAAGGAAAGGTCAGAATAGATGTTATCATTTGGGATGTGCTAATCAGCAGCTGTTGCTATCCGAAGGTAACGGCTCTGTAGGACTTGGAGTTTGTGAAGATAGGATTTTGCTGCAGCTCCCCAGACTGTGCATGCGTACATTAGTGCAGGGTGAAACATTTCCTTGAATATGAGTAATTTGTTGTGCAGGCTCATTGGTGATTTCCTATTGTACAGACGGTACCGTATAGCCATCCTCTTGGACACATTTGCCACAGTGCTTATGTGTTGTTTCCAAGTCATACGTCAATCCAGGTTTACTCTAAGGTATGCAGCCTCCGTGGACCATTGTACTTCTCCAGCAACGCGGAGTTCGGGTACGTCTTGCATGGTACGGAGGGTGAATGTGACTGCCTGAAATTTGGTTGCGTTTATCTTCAGGCACCAGGTAATGAACCATGCAGATAACATATCAGCGTAACGCTGAGCCTTCCGTACTGCATTGACAGGGTGTTTAGATCTGGCTGTTAATGCAGTATCATCAGCAAATAAGTATAAGTTACAGCCTATTAGGGTAGGGAGGCCGTTAATGTAGGTGAGGAATAGTAGGGGACCAAGGACACTGCCTTGGGGTACCCCGGCATGAATACCATAAGGCTGAGAAAGGATGTCGTCCCTGGTAACGACGAAGGAACGGTTTTTGAGGTACATGTTGATGAGGTGTATTAGATATGCTGGGATGTAGTAGATGAGGCGATAGAGGATGCCTTCATGCCACACAGAGTCAAATGCTCGGGATATATCAAGGAATAGTGCTGAAACGTATTAGCGGTTGTTGAACCCGTGTATAACATTGTCCACAAGGCGAAGTAGCTGGTGAGAGGTCGTTTGCGGGCATCGAAAACCAAACTGTTCTGGTCTTAATATTGTGACTTTGTGGGTTCGTAGAATTAAAAGTCCACGTTGCAAAAATTCAAAATGTTCTTTATTTCCGTAGGAATACACTTTGTACACCTTTGGCAGCAAGATGACGTAACAGAAACAAACACAATCTCTCGTCACTTCTGTACACGTAAATAAGAGTTCACTTTCAAAACACAGCTGTAGGCACACGATATCAGTTCGGATTACGACTCTAATTAAACTAGCCACGGCTTCTTTTATATACCTCTCTCATCATTCCAGAAGTTTGTGGAATGTTCTGTAACAAACAATAAATCGAACCTTCCAGTTATATATCTTTATCTGTTTCAGCAAGCTTTTTATCTCCGCTAGCTTTATCTGTTTCGGCAAGCTTTCGATCTCCGTGTTGCACTATCTGTCTCTTTGTGCGCGTCGGCCGCGCCTCCTCGTATCAATGCGATCGGTGACACTGCTCCCTCCTCAAGGCTGTTCGTCCCGAAACTCCACCGCCACCGCCGCTGCCGCAACTGCCACCATAATAATGATGATGATTGATGATGATGATGATGATGATGATGACAGCGTGTCTGTCTCACGTTTATGAGGCCCCGCGTTAGAATCTCTCTTTGTTCGAGTGGAGGATAAATCCATTTATGGATTTCTACTGTGTTGGAGGGTACAGTGGCGTATGTGGGTACTACTAAAAAACCTCCACCGGACTGGGAAGGAGAAATGTGCTGCGGTACCGCCTAAAGCACCCGCGCTTTCCAGGAAGTGATCATGGCTGTCTCGCAGTGATATTCAGTGGGTTTTTGATGCAGGGATGCCGGCTTGACATTGAAGCCCTGCCTAATCCGCTTCCTATTTTGGGTGTTTTTAGGTAGGATTCCAGGTGTTATTTGTTAGGAAGATTAGGGTAATTAATCACGCCGTAGCACTGTCTTAAGATTATATGTTTGATTTTTACTATAAGTATTACTTGCATTCATGTCGGTGATCTTAAATTAGCTAAGTAATCTGTACCTGAAAGTACATATAGTTTGAACTGGCATTATTGGCTTTGCCTATAATGGTCAGTTAGTATTATCTGCCTTTCGGCAACGTTATATTGTGTGAGCCTTCTCGTAGTCCGTATATCTGCTTGGTCGATTTTTGAGAGTGCGCACTTGGCGGGCGGCCTGCCTATACAATTGCAGGTGCGAGCCTGTGCCACTCACGGAGGCCCCTCTTTCCCTGGGGCCCCCTTGGCCTTAGGTTGGCGCAAGGACTTGAGGGCTGTGGAAGGTGTGGGAGGTGTGTGTGTGTGTGTGTGTGTGTGTGTGTGTGTGTGTGTGTGTGTGTGTGTGTGTGTGTGTGTGTGTGTGTTTATCCCAGATCGGCGATGTAAAACATCTGGATAGTCAAGGAGGCTGTCTAGATATTGTTGTATGTCTACCTCTGGCTCCACGAGATTGATTGTTCTTTCAAAAAGAGGCAGTTGCCTTGCGTGTTTGTCCTGTGTTGTGTCGTATTCCCCCAGTGCCCGTATTAGTTGGTTGTGATTTTTATTCTTCTCGAGTATATTGAAGCCGTCTTTTAATGAATTGCTCTATGGAGTGCATTTTTAACTCCTCGTGGATGCCGGTGCGAGTGCTGGTAGCCTCGTGATAATACTGTGACTTGTGGGTTTATAGAATAAATAGTCCAGTTTGCAGAAATTCCAAAATGCTCTTTATTTTCGTAGAAACACACTTTGGTCAACCCTTACATTAGCAGAATTACGTAACATACACAAATACAATCTTCAAGGTCGTCTATCACAAACAAAATAGTTCACTTTCAAAACACAGCTGCACGCGCAGGATTATCAAGTTCCATTTCGACTCACTCAACTGGCGATCTGCGGCTTCTTTTCTAGCCACCGCCGCCGCCGCCGCCGCCACCACCGCCACCACCACCACTACTACTGGCTCATTTCCTAGCTGCGTGGAAACACGCTAGGATTATCACCCTTCCTAAGCCAGGAAAAGATCCCAAACATGTCAACAGCCACCGGCAAATTAGTCTGCTTCCGGCCATTAGTAAAATCTTCGAAAAGGTGCTGCAGTCCCGTTTTCATCTGCTGGAACACCATAATATACTGTCGGCAATCGCATTGTTGGGAGGAGGCGCGGCCGACGCGAACAAAGAGACAGATAGTACAGCGCAGAGATAAAAGGTTTGCCGAAACAGATAAAGATAGATAACTGGAAGGTTCGATTTATTGTTTGTTACAGAACATTTCACAAATTTCTGGAACGATGCGAGAGGTATATAAAAGAAGCCGTGATTAGTTTATCAGTCTGTCGTAATTAGAGTCGTAATCCGAACTGATATCGTGTGCCTGCAGCTGTGTTTTAAAAGTGAACTCTTATTTACGTTTGCAGAAGTTATGAAAGATTGTGTTGGTTTATGTTACGTCATCTTGCTGTCAAAGGTGTACAAAGTGTATTTCTACGGAAATAAAGAACATTTTGAATTTCTGCAACTTGGACTTTTAATTCTCCTAAGCCACAAAGTCACAATTGGTGTCAGGAGTGAGACATACGACGATAGAGGCTGCATTGGTACAGATTTTAGAGAAGATGGAAGAAATGAAGGCCGAATTAACAACGGAGACGAAAGCGGCAAATAACAACATGGCCGCAAAGATGGAAAACGGCTAATACCAAATGTCAGAAAAGCCTTAGTCCGATACGAGCCCGAGTTCGTATCCCGGGAAGCCAAATCTACATGGAGGTTCAGCAAATACCCAGATCAGAGAGGACAACAACTAGAAGAAGTGATCATACAAAATGACCTAGTAGTAATAAATATTAGAGACAATCCATATACTTTTGATAACAGAGTAGGAGCACATGAAAACATTGGTCACCCTAGCTAAGGGCTAAATAGCAGACAGAATAATAGGTTGGAAAGTAGCACAACCGACAAGTGATCACAATTTAATATACTTTGATGTTATAACATGGAGAGAAGGAGAAACAGTACCCAACAAAGAGAGAAAAGGATATCAAATTAAAAGTGCAGACTGGGCAAAGCTTAGGGAAGCGTTTCAAATACCTTCAGAAATACAAACAGGGGATGATTAATTTTACAATAAAAATAATATGGTATCTAATCCTAGTTTATATTTCCATTTTCACAACAATCATACTATAACAATAAACCGGTAGATTCAACAGCATGGCAACTGACAAAATGTATACAAGAAGCAATGGAAAATTCTTGAAAAAGTGCACGACCACTAATAAAGGATATAGAGTATGGAATGATAAATTACAGAAACTTAGAAGTAGACTACGAAAAGCAAGAAGAAACTACCAAGAGTACAACTGCACAGGAGAGACAAATAAGGTTAAATGAATATAGAGAACTGAAACAAAAGTGTAAACAAAATTTAGAAGAGACCAGACAAGAAAGCTGGAAAAGATTTGTTGAAGACAATTTAGATGAAAATGTATGGGGAACAGCATATAAGTTAGTTATGGAGAAAATTAGGTTACCAGAAATTATTTCAACAATGAGAAAACCTGATGGGACATTTATAAACTCATTGATTGAATGAATTAATCAACTCCTAAAAACTCTATTACCATTTGATGACCAAGATGAAGAAAATGAAGAACAAAAAGAACTACGAAGGAACTTTGAGAAATAATAGAGTAATACCAGAATAATTTATCCGTTTGATGTCTCGGAAGTAAAAGTTGTAATCAGAGAAATGAAGAAGAAAAAGGCCCCAGGTCCGGATAACATAATTGTGGAGATTATTCAAGCATTGGAGAAACCAATCGTCCCATATCTTTGCACCTTACTAAATGAATGCCTAGTACAAGGTAGAGTACCTTAGTGTTGGAAAGAATCAAATGTGGTTATACTAAAAAAGGCCAAAGATAAAGATCCAACGATAGCAAAATCATATAGGCCAATCTGTCTACTTAATATCCTAGGCAAGATACAAGAGAAACTGATTTTGAAGAGAATAGATGAATATAGGAAGTTGATAGGGATGACTAACAAACAATATGGATTTAGAAAATGGAGATCAACAAAAATTCGATTAACTCTGCGATACAAGCAGTTGAAAATGATTGTAAATATGTCTTGGGCGTATTCATAGACACAGCAGGAGCTTTTGATAATCTATGGTGGCCCTGCTTATTCCATGTCATGAAAGAAAAAGGTTACTCGAAGACCATATACAACATATTAAAGGACTACTGCAAAGATAGCAGAGTACATATAAATGGAAGTGAAAAGAGAATAACCAAGGAAATAATGAACGGATGCCCACATGGATCCCTTTTAGAACCGCTATTTTGGGATATTATGACAGAACGGATTTTGAAAGAAATAGCGGGATCACAATACTGTGAATTTGTGGGTTCGTGAAATGAAAGTCCAATTACGCCACTCAAAAATGTTCTTTATTTCCACCGACTTACAGTTAAACACTTGACAATTACACAGAATTACGCAATGCACACAATTACGATTCACCAGTTCGTCCGTTACAATTCCACTTTGCTCTCGCGGTTGCGTACAATCCTCCGATGCACGTACACAATCTTCTCGTCCTTACACTAGCGCTGCACTCTTACGCTGCTTGCTAAGAACTGACACTCACTCATTGAAGCCCCTTTCTATAGGAATATCACTGTTTTTCTAGAAATCTCTGGTTTCCGTGAATCACCGCGAAAGTGCCAGAGGACAGGGCAAGGGGAAAGAGGCGGCCAGCGACAAGTGACATTTCCCTAATCACCCCTCAGTTAGTGACTGAGATTAATGGGAGGGAGTGGCTCGGCTGCCCCTGGTCCCTTCTCAGCTGTCGTTGGGTTTGCTTTCCGCTAGTTGGGTGACACTACTCCCTCCTTAAAGATGGTCGTCCCGAACAGCACCATAGTAGCGGGCTAGACGATCCAGGTGTACCACCAACATCTTTCCTCGAGGAACCTTCTGGATGCAGTAGACCACGTCATTAATCCTCTTCACAACCCGGTACGGTTCTTGCCATGGCTGCTGGAGCTTCGGGCAGCGTCCCTTGGTCCGGGTAGGACGGTACAACCAGACCAGGTCACCTTGCTGGAACCCTTGGCTGTAGGCTTGCCTGTCATACCTGGTCTTCATGCGGTCGCTCGCCTTCTGGATGTTCTGGCGAGCCATCTCGTGCATGTCGTGGAGATGGTCCACCAAGTTCTCCACATACTCGGTCATCTGCTGCTTCGCCTCCGGAGGGCTTCCAAAAGACAGGTCACAAGAGAGGCGTAACTCTCGGCCAAACATTAAGATGGCTGGCGTCATTCCCGTTGTGTCGTGTGTAGACGAGCAGTAGGCCAGCAAGAACAGTGGCACCTTGACGTCCCAATCTCTCTGATGGCTGGCCACGACCTTGCTCAGGCGTTCCTCTAAGGTCTTGATGTACCTTTCGACCATGCCATCCGACTGGGGATGTAGAGGCGTCGTGCGGGTCTTTTTCACCCCAAGATTTTGCAGCGCCTCCTTCATTAGGTTGGACTCAAAGTTGGTACCCTGGTCACTGTGTAGCTCCAACGGCACCCCAAATCGACAGAACACTTGCTCCACGAGGCAGTCCGTGATTGTCTTTGCCTCTTGGTTTGGAATGGCATACACCTCCGGCCACTTGGTGAAGTAGTCCACGACCACCATTAGGTACTTGTTGCCTCGGTCGGAAACTGGAAACGGTCCCGCAATGTCAACGGCGATCCGTTCGAATGGCGCTCCGACGTTGTACTGCTGCATGCGACCCCGCCTCCTAGTCTGGGGGCCACGACTCGCCGCGCACACGTGACACTGACGGCACCATCTCTCAGCACCTGCTCGCAGTCTCAGCCCGTAGTAGCGCTGCCGTACTTTGTCAATCGTTCGGTTCGCTCCCAGGTGTCCTCCCGAAGTGCTGGCGTGCACTTCCTCCAAGACTTCCGGGAGCTTACTCCGGGGAAGTGCCAACTGTTCTCTCTGCGTCTTCCCATCGGGTGACTCCCATACCCAGAACAGCACGCCCTCTCTGGTCTTCAGCGAGTCCCATTGGGCCCAGTACGACTTGTAGGTGGCGCTCCTCGGTGCGATGTCCTCCCAGGTTGGTCTCGTCCCTGCCTCCACTTCCCTCAAGAGTGGCCCCAAGTCTGCGTCCGCCAGCTGCTCCCTCCTCAAGCCTGACTATCCCAGCCATCCGCAGGCACTGTCGTGACTACTCGGACTGCTGCGGCACGCTCCTTCTCCTCCACTCTTGTGCACTGGCCGCACTCTTCTGGACAGGGTCTTCGGGACATGGCGTCAGCGTTACCGTGGCTCTTCCCTCTACGATGTTCCGAGGTGAAGTCGTACTCCTGCAGCCTCTGAACCCAACGTGCTGTCTGGCCTTCCAGGTTCTTAAAGCTCAATAGCCAGGTTAGGGCGGAATGGTCAGTCCTCAGGTGGAATGGCTGACCGTACAGGTACTTGTGGAAGTGCTCCAAGGTCTTTACTACCGCCAATAATTCTCGTCGGGTGACGCAGTAGTTCTTCTCTGCCTTGGATAGCGTCTTGCTGTAGTAGGCTATCACCCGCTCATGGCCGTCCTGGATCTGCGATAGGACACCTCCAATGCAATGGTCGCTAGCGTCGGTGTCCACAATGAAGGCGCCACCCGGTTGTGGGAAACCCAAAATTGGAGCACTGCACAGGGTCTCCTTTAGGTGCCGGAAAGCGTTTTCGGCGTCCTCCGTCCACACATAAGGCCGGTGCTCCTCTGTCAAGCGGGTGAGGGGTTTTGCGATGTTGGAGAACCCCTTTATGAAGCGGCGGTAATAACTGCACAGCCCAAGGAAACTGCGCAACTCTTTCTTATCCTTTGGGCGAGGCCAATCTCTCACAGCCTGTGTCTTCTCCGGGTCTGTGGCCACTCCGGTTGCTGAGACTATGTGGCCTAAGTAGTTCACTTCCTTGCGGAAGAGCTGGCACTTCTTCGCGCTCAGCTTCAAGTTGGTCGCCTGCAGTATCTGTAGCACCTTACTCAGGTTCTCGAGGTGATCTTCAAATGTCTTCCCGACGATGATGATGTCATCCAGGTATAGCAGGCAGGCATCGTAAGGCAGCCCTCTCATCACTGACTCCATGAGGCGTTGGAAGGTAGCTGGTGCGTTGCAGAGGCTAAAGGGCATAACCGTGAACTGCCAGAGCCCTTGGCCTGTCGAGAATGCGGTCTTCTTGTCTCTTGGGTCTAGAGCTACGTGCCAGTAGCCCGACTTCAGATCCGGGGTCGAGAACCACTGCGCACCAGCTAGCGTGTCCAGGGTGTCGTCAATCCGGGGTAAGGGAAAACAGTCCTTCCGGGTGACAGCGTTCAGCTTTCTGTAGTCTACGCAGAAGCGCAGCTCGCCGTTCGTCTTCGTCACCAAGACTACAGGGGAACACCAAGGGCTGTCCGACTCTTCAATCACTCCCCTGGATCTCATGTCCTCCAGCATGTCTCGTACCGCCCCTTGCTCCGCCAGCGGAACGCGTTTATGTGGTTGCCGAATAGGCCGGGCGTCCCCGGTGTCGATGCGGTGAAGCACTTTGTCCGTGCGGCCGTAGTCACTATCACCTTGGCTGAAGACGCGCTGGTATCGTCTTAGCAGTAGTCGAACTTTCTCCAGTTGCTCTGCGGTGAGGTGGTCGGCCGCCCTCTCCAGTAAGCCTTCTAGCCGGGGCCCCAGGTTTTGCGTCGGCACTGGCTCATGCATCTTGTCGATTGCTGTTACGCTTACCACGGGCTCGCACGTTTCCAACTCCGTCCCGGCCTGGACGTCGTGATCGGTGTCCGTTGGATTTAGCAGTCTCACTGGCACCTCTTCTCGGCACGGAAGCAGTGCCCTGGCTACACATAGTCCGTGCACAGGCGTCTTCTGGGTCCAGCATCATGTTCTTGGTTCTCTGGCCTTCCAGTCGCGCCATCACCACCACCTCGCTCCTCGCGGGGACAACCACGTCTTCGTCCAAGACGACCCTGCAAATTCCAAGGCGCTCTTCTGGTTGACGGAGTATAACCTGTCCTCCGTTGAGCCGCAGGACCTTCCTGCCGACGTCGACCGTCGCCTCATGGCTCCTGAGGTCATCCAGTCCCAGAATCACCTCCTCAGCCACCTTCGCGACGAACACCCAGAGACGCACGGCACTCCGTCCCAAGCTCAGCTCCAGCAGGGCCTCCTTCTCCACAGGCAAGGTGTCGCCCGATGCCGTGACAAGCTGGTATGGTCGGCTCGGCTTCCTCGTCGGCAAACCCTTCGCCACGTCAGGTCTGATGGTCACGGCCGCCCCGGTGTCCACCAGCACGCGGCACGGCTTTCCTCTTACCCAACCGTCCGCGATGAGGCTGTCATCCATACGCCGGCTGACGGCACGCAGTATCACTCGAGGGGATGGTGGTGATGGCGCCGAAGTGCCCCTCTCCACGACGGCCCTTACTCGTTTTCCGGCTGCTCTTCCTGGTGTGGGAAGTCTCTCTGCAGGTGTCCGGGCTGTCCACACCACTTTTACGGAGAACTGCCTCAAAAAGACGCCTGGGGCTTACCTACAGAATCAGGAGGGAAAAAATGAAATACCACCCAACATCAACACTCAAAGATCCAGACGGGACAACAACAACCACCTGGGAAGACACGGCACAGCTATTGCTGGACACCATCATCCCGCAGGACAGGCCTACAGATGACCTAGATGAACATAAACATACAAGAGCCGCCGCACACCATTTGAACCATGACAACGGAAACGCAGAGTCCTTCACTGCATCAGAAATTTCAGCAGCAATATCTCGACTAAAACGGCGTAGAGCCCCAGGACCAGACTAAATAAAAAACGAAGTGGTACAGGCACTCTGCAATCAAATTACACCTTGCCTGAGAAATATACTCAACGAATCATTGAGACAAGGGCGAGTGCCCAACTTCTGGAAGGAAGCCAACCTATTCATCCTGAAAAAAGGCACAGATCGAGATCCAGCTGATCCAAAGTCTTACAGGCCGATTGCACTACTCAAAAGTGCAAGAAATGCTAATATGCAGCCGACTAGAACTCGTCAGGGAGCAATTCGGCTTGACGAATACGCAATTCGGCTTCAGAAAGAACAGATCGTGTGCAGATGCTCTGAACTATATCCTCGACATAACTGAGGAAACGCAAAATAAATATGTCCTAGGCGTCCTCGTCGATATCGAAGGAGCATTCAACAACTTATGGTGGCCGGCCTTATTCGTAGAACTTCAACACATAAAATGCCCAAACAACATCTACCACACAATTGAAGACTACTGCCGAAATAGAGTAATCCGCTACAGCAATGGGAATGACTGCATCACAAGAAAGCTAACCAAGGGTTGCCCGCAAGGATCGGTGTGCGGGCCTATGATCTGGGACATAGGTCTTGAGCCAACTCTGCGCAAGCTCGGAGCCCAGGAAGACCTTCTTGCACATGCGGCATACGCAGATGACATTATACTCCTCTTCTGCGGAAACAACAGAAAGGACTTAGAGAAAAAGGCTACAAACACCTTGACCATTCTACAAGAGGAGCTAACGAAAGCCAACTGACAATATCCACCAGAAAGTCACAATACATCCTTTTGAAAGGAAAGCTCCTCCGTGACCCTTGCATAACACTTGGTGCCGCTCGGATCCAAAGATCAACATGTGTAAACTACCTCGGCGTAATGTTACAAGAAGGGCTTTTGTTCAAAACACACATCGATTACGTCACGCAAAAGGCGCACAACGTCCTTGCCAAAATTGCAAGGTTAAGAAAAAACTACGGCACCACCCCATTCAAAGCCGTCTTCCCATACAACAACAATCTGCTTAGCTCAATCGCTGGACACGCTGCCAGTGCCTGGGCACATAGACTGCACCTGAAAACTGCCAGTACAGCACTACGCAAGCTCCAACGCAGAATTCTAATAATGATGACAGGAGCATTTGCTACGACACCAACTGACGCTCTCCTCGTGGTGCTAGGGCTAATTCCTCTAGATCTGGAGATTCGCCGGAGAGCTGCATGCTACTGGCTACGTAAGAACAACACAATTAGCTGGCGTAGTGCGCGATGAGCTAGAAATTAAGGAAGTGCTAACTGCTGAATGGCAACAAGAATGGGACGTGAGTACAACCGGCAGGCGTACGTAAATATCGAGGAACGCCTGAAAATGAAATTTCTACAACCATCCAGAGGCCTAATACATTTTCTGACTGGTCATGGCCCATACTTCAGCTACCTCCACAGATTCCACCTGAAAGACACAGAAAACTGCCGATGTGGAACAACCGAAACACCGGAACATGCTGTATGGGAATGTCCACTAACAATACGACATAGGACAACAGCGATGTCGTACGTACAGGACAAGTCAATTCACGAAATAATAAGAAGCAGACGACTCTGGACATGGTTTGACAAAGCGGCAAACACCTTCTCAATTAAGGCAAGGGAAGAATTTATCAATGGAAGACAACCTTGAAAACGCTCTCGACTAAGACAAACTACCGGCGATGACAGAAAATAGGTTAAGCTAAAATTAGGAATTAGGATAAGCTAATGTTAGAAATTAAGTAATACTTATATGTAAAGTTAATTGTAAGTACTCCTAGGGTACCTCAAAATAAATACTGTAAAAACAAATGTATCAACATTGAATAAAGAGTGGAACACGGTCTGGTTTGTAAAATAGGCACCAGACTCCCAGAATTAAGGAGGCCGAGGTCTTGCTGTAGAGCAAGTTCTCGGCCTTTTTTATGTCCACACCCCCAACACAGACCACTAGGTGTTCCCCGGCGTCCCTCGGCTGGTCTTCTGTCTCCGGTGTAGCGGACACTCTTCGTTCTCGACGTCGGGATAGCTGTTACTTTGGCCGCCTCCATCCTTAATGCTGCCGTCAGCGCCTCGTGGATGGTTTTATAATCGCCGAGCATTAGGCGCTGACGAAACTCCGTATCTCGTACCCCGTCCACGAATGTGTAGGCCGCTTCCCGGGATACGAACTCTGGTGGGAGGTCGACTAGGGCCTTGCCAGCAAGTTGTTCAACTGCCAGGGCGAACTCCTGCGGCGTCTCCCATGGCTGCTACGACCTTGCCTTCAGCTGGTTGCAGTACGCTGCGGCTAAGCGGTGGTTCCCAAACAGATTCTCCAGGGCCTCCCAGATGTCCTTGGGCGCCGCCGTTGTCTGCACCGCGTTTAGGACTTCCGCGGCCCGTCCCTGGAGGCTGGCTATTAACTGCGTGGCCTCCTCTTCTGGTGACCATTTGTTGTGCTTGGCCACTGTGTCGAACTGGGGGCGGAAGACTTCAAACGTTGAGGTGCCGTCATATTTCGGAGGTTTGACGGGCGCCGATTTTGTGTCGCGTCCCGGTGCGTCGGCCTTCAAATCCTTCAACCTCCTGCCGACGACGTCCGCCACCATGGCGCTCAGGGACTTGACGCTGTTGTCGGCCTTTCCCTCCAGCTCATTAACGCGGCTCGCCAGGTCTTCGACTCGCTCGCCTAACTCTGTGACGTCCTCTTTTACGCCGGCCAACTGTTCTTCAAACTTTGCGGCGAGAGCCTCGTTCGAAGCCTTCATTTCCATGGCCAGACTGCCGTTCGCTGCTCTCATTTCTGTGGTTAACTCGGCCTTCATTTTTTCCATCTTCTTGGTGATGTTGTCGTTAGCCGTCTTCATTAGTTTCAGTTCCACGGCCAGGTTGTTATTTGCCGCTTCCGTCTTCGCTGTCAATTCGTTCATCTTCTCCAAAAGCATTTCCAATGCCGATTCCATGGCTGGAAAGTTCGGTGATGTTATCGTCCCGCTTCCTGACACCAGTGTGACTTTGTGGGTTCGTGAAATGAAAAGTCCAATTACGCCACTCAAAAATGTTCTTTATTTCCACCGACTTACAGTTAAACACTTGCCAATTACACAGAATTACGTAATGCACACAATTACGATTCACAAGTTCGTCCGTTACAATTCCACTTTGCTCTCGGGGTTACGTACAATCCTCCGATGCACGTACACAGTCTTCTCGTCCTTACACTAGCGCTGCACTCTTACGCTGCTGCCAAGAACTGACAGACTCACTCATTGAAGCCCCTTTTTATAAGAATATCACTGTTTTTCTAGAAGTCTCTGGTTTCCATGAATCACCGCGAAAGTTCCAGAGGACAGGGCAAGGGGAAAGAGGCGGCCAGCGACAAGTGACATTTACCTAATCACCCCTCAGTTAGTGACTGAGATTAATGGGAGTGGCTCGGCTGCCCCTGGTCCCTTCTCAGCTGTCGTTGGGTTTGCTTTCCGCTAATTGGGTGACAATACACAAAGGAGGTTGTGGCATATGCGGATGATATACTGATACACTAGTCGACAAGGTTTTTTTCACCAGAGATCTGAATAGTGAATCTAGTGGCATTTTCCATCCTGAATTCAGATATGTAGTCAGAATTTTCCCATCAGGCATAGCTTTTCTGTAAAAGCTACTTTTCAAAATATGATTTTAGCGTTTTCTTTGACCTGTCATAGGAACCGTTACCTCATATGAAGCTATTTTACTCAAGCTGTATTATTGAAATTATTTGCAATGTCATGCTGAAGCGCAATAAAACATGACTGTGCAGGTTCATTGTTGTTCATTGTTGTTGTTTAGACATGCTCAGACCTGTTTGGCATTGTGATGTGCCAGTATTGAGCTACTGTCGGATTGTTGAGTAGTGAAATATTTCCTTCCTTTCTGTTTCGAAGTGTTTTATGTATCTTGTGCATGTTGTATTTCTGTGCTTTATTTTTTCATCATGCCAAGAAATTGTGTAAATCATGCAGATAATTTCTGCGATATTTGTGGTGAGCTGACTTTCAAGTCTCAGAGGCGAAATTTGACCCCACTTGTAAAGAAGTGTTATAAACTATACTTTGGCTGTCAAGTTGGTGATTTTGATAAGAGCTGGGCCCCAAATACATGCTGTGTTTCGTGAGTTAGAATACTGACTGAGTGGAAAAATGGTACACATCATATGCCATTTGCAATTCCCATGATTTGGAGGGAACCGAAGGATCATTTAACTGACCGTTATTTTTGTTTGACAAATATGAAAGGAATCACATCTAAAACAACGTATACATTAAAGTATCCGAATTTGCAATCTGCAGTGAGACCTGTCTTACACAGTGAAGAGTTCCCCGTACCAGTATATGCAGATACGACCTTAAGTGATAACTCTGGTTCTGACGTGACTGAAACTCCAAATGATTCAGATGAAAATAAAAATGATCTTACATATGAAGCCAGTAGCTGTTCATCAGAACCATACTTTACCAATCAGCAAGACCTTAGTGACCTGATTCGCGATTTAAATCTGTCTAAAACAGCAAGCGGAAGTTTTAGCTTCCAGACTCAAAGGGTGGAATGTACTCCAAAAAGATGAAAGAATTAGCAGATATCGTAACCGCCATAGTGTTTTCAAAGTATACTTCTCTGAAGAAAATGGTATTGTGTTTTGTAATAATATTTGTTCAGTTATGGAAACTCTTGGGCTTCAACACCGGCCAGATGAGTGGCGATTGTTCATAGACTTCTCTAAAGTAAGTTTGAAGGCTGTGCTGCTACATAATGGCAATAAACTTCCATCAATACCGGTAGCGCATGCCGCTGATATGAAAGAGACATATGAAAATATGAAACTAGTTTTAGAGAAAATACAATATGGAAAATATGAATGGAAGATCTGTGGTGATTTAAAGGTCATTGCTTTATTGCTTGGTTTGCAACTTGGGTTCACCAAATTTTGCTGTTTTTTGTGCGAGTGGGACAGCAGAGATAAGAAGTCTCACTACGTTAGAAAGTCATGACCAAAACGTGAATCTCTTATCCCTGGCCAGAAAAATGTGGCATGTGTCCCTTTAGTGAAGCCTGAAAAAGTATTTTTACCTCCATTGCAGATTAAGTTAGGAGTTATGAAAAATTTGGTCAAAGCTATGGATAAACTTTCTGATGGATTCTTGTACTTGAAATCGAAATTCCCCAAAGTCAGTGATGCTAAATTGAAAGGAGTTTTTATAGGACCACAAATCCGATCACTAATGGCTGATGAACATTTCGAGGGACTGTTAAATCCACTGGAGAAAGCAGCCTGGCAGTCTTTCAAAAGTTTGTGTTGCAATTTTCTTGGAAACCATAAAGCAGAAAACTACCGTGACATAGTGGCTGATCTTCTGCATTATTATAAAGCTATGGGATGCAACATGTCTTTAAAAATTCACTTCTTGGACTCTCACTTGGACTTCTTCCCCGAAAACCTTGGAGCTGTCAGCGATGAACACGGTGAGCGTTTTCATCAGCAAATTTCTACAATAGAGAAGAGGTGCCAAGGCAAGTGGAGTTCCAATATGCTGGCTGACTACTGTTGGACTAAAATGAGAGACGTTCCAGACGCAAAATATACCCGGAAATCACTATCTACCACTTTCTAGGTAAGTCAGAATCAGTAGTTATAATTTTGAGTTAGATAGCTAGTTACGGATTTTTTGGAATATTATAAAAAATTCATATGAATATCACACAAAACTCCTGCCCGGTGGGGAAAAACTGTAATTATATTTGAATTTAGCAAGAAAAATACTTTTAGAATCTGTTATTTTAATTCTTGTGAAAGAAAAAAAGTTAAATTTTGTCGCCAGTGAATGGTGGAGGCTAATAGTCGAACTGAGTTGGAGGCACATATCAATACAATCCTGGAACTTTTCAATAAATGGTGCAAAAGAGCAAAATTGCAAATTTCAGCAAACAAGTCAGTTTATGTCCTACTCAAAGGAGACTTTATGCGAGATCCAATTATAAAAATAGAAAACAAAAGTATAAAGAGAGAGAAAGTAATAAGGTATTTAGGCATACAGCTCGATGAAAACAGACATTTTGATGACCATATAAGGACGATTCAGGAAAAGACAAGAAACGTGATAATGAAGTTATCAACGCTAGCCACAAGAACGTTCAAACTCCCACCAACAGCGGTAAAGATATACCATATTAGCCTCATGGTAGGAATAACAGCGTATGGGTCAGGAATATGGGCACAAAGAATGCGTCTGAAGAAGGTCAAAAGGATAAGAGGAGTACAACGACAAGAACTAATTAAGAGCATTGGTGCAACGAAAACCACACCTACAATGGCCTTACTGGTAGCGATGGCGATATGGCCCTTGGATCTGATAATCAAACAACGAAGAGCAAGATTCTGGCTTAAGGAGGGTAACCACATGAAGGGAGTCCATGCGCCACAAGATCACAAATAGCACAGAAGCTACTTGATGAATGGCAACAGGAGAGGGATGGGATACCAGAAGGAAGAAGAACGCATGAATTATATCCTAATAGAGAAAGATTGAAATTAAAAGAAATACAACCCAAAGGAGGAGGGATACACTATTTTACTGGACATTGGCTGTATAAAACATATTTCAAAAAGATTGGAAATCAGGATGATGATATATGCAACATATGTGAAAAAGCAGATTCGCCTGAACACGCCATGTTTGAATGCGCAAAATACGAGGAGGACTTAAAACAACAAAGGAAGTCACTGCAAGGAAAGCAAATATGGAACATCATCTGGAATGTACAATACTACAAAATACTGGAAGAAATGGCAGAAATAATATCAGGGAAAGTAATGGAAGAATACAATCAACAACAAGAGCGGGAGGTAAGAAGGAGAGAGCGACGGAAAACAGGATCAATTATAATGGGAACAACACAAAGAAGGTCGGAAAGTTTAAGGCAAAGACAACCCAGAATTACAATACAAGAAGAGGCAAAGGAACAAGAAGTGGGGGTCATTTTGAACAACAATTAACACCGGACAGGATGTCCTACCATGGCGTTCAGGGACTTGGTGTTGGTGTCGGCTTTTCCCTCTAGGTTGTTAACGCGGCTCGCCAGGTCTTCGACGCACTCGTCCATTTGGCCCATCCGCTTGCCCAGGTCCGTGACGTCACTCCTCAGGCCGGCCCACTGTTCTTCAAATTTTTCGGTGAGGTCCTCGTTCGCAGCTTTCATTTCAGATAGTTCGGCCTTTATTTCCGTGGCCAGGCTTTCGTTCGCTGCTCTCATTTTCGTGGTCAGTTCGGCCATCTTCGTGGCCAAGTAGTTATTTGCCGTCTCCAACTTCTCTTCAATTTTCTCGGTGATGTTATCGTTAGCCGCCTTCATTTCTTTCATGTCGGCGGTGAGGTTGTCGTTCGCCGTCTTCATTTCTTCCATTTTCTGAAGAATCTTTTCCAATGCAGCCTCCATGTCGTAATGTCTCACTCCTGACACCAATTGTGACTTTGTGGGTTCGTGAAATCAAAAGTCCAGGTTACAAACACCAAAAACTGCACTTTATTTCCGTATAAACACGCTTCGTACACATCAGTCCAGAATTACGTTACATACACAATACAACTTGCAAGGTCATCAAGACACAGCTCACCAGCTGTTCACGCACGCAAGTACAATTAACGACTGACTCACTCTGTGGCGGGCGAGCTGCCTTTTTATAGATTACTCACATTCCATAAATTTCTCAAACAATCGAGACGCGGCTAGCAGAAAAAACTAGAACTCTCGAGATATTCGTCCCTCCCCCCCCCCCCCCCCCCGTTTCGGCGAGCTTTCATCTACACACTGACTGCCGCGCAACCTCGATCAACAATGGGGTCACGACAGTATATATTCACTTTCTTCTTGCTGCTCATACGCCCTCACAGGCCTGTCAAATTTTGGGAGTTTTAATAATCGATGGACATTTTATTCAGCCTTAATTTCGCTTCGCTAGCGTTAAAAGCTAAAGTACAATTTCCAGCTTTAAAATTTCGTAGTATACAGCTAACCAACTGTAGTGTCTTATTCACATCGTACATTGAGCTCAAATAGTGTACAAAATAGGTCAATATTATGGAAAGGACTCCATGTGCAGTAAAATAATGCCATACATTGAATTTTGAACCAAATAAATTATTTAGTGTGCAACAAAGCGACCAAATAACTTCATGGACAAAATTGAATGTGATTCATATCCGGTACGTAGCGCCATCTAGTGTGTGAATTTGAAAAAAAAAGAGAACATGAAGCGCTCGAAATGTTCAGTCCGGATCAGGGCTTTTGGGAACCTCGTCTTCACACAGTATTTTGTTTATACGTTATATTTGATTACTGGGACAGGTTCATACACGTATATTTGCGGGAAGGGGTACCGTACACACGTTTATTGAGTTTCTTTTCTATTTTGTTCTTCACGTAACGTTATACTCAGGGGTGGCTGCTGTTTAGGCACACAAGAGCACGTGAACCCCCAATATTTGTCTTGTAGAAGCCCTTTTCATCTTTTCATTCGTTATTTGTATTTACCGTGATCACTCCTTTAGAATGTGTAGTAAGAAGATGGCGATAGCATAAGTATGTGCAACGTTGCAGCCAGCTCACGTCCCTTGTAGCACAAAATGTAACGTTTAAAGCTCTGCGCATGCTACAGACGGCATTGGATCATAGCATAATTACGATGTGCACATTAATTCACATTGGCAACACCAGAATTCTTGGTCATCTCTGGGAAGTGCTACTATCTATAGAGTTTAACTGCAACTATCTCCAAATATAAATAATGTTTACACTTCCTGGCGCTATCAACTATTGTTGCTTTGAATACGGTGTGTTATTAGTCATTACGGTCGTTTCTAAACAGATTTTTTGGTTTAAACACTATGATAAACTTCGAATATGTATGTAGGTGATCAGCATTTGAGACAATTGTGAATTTCCTAGTACATCAAGTAAGTACAACTAGCGCTTTAGCGCAAAACAATTATACTTTGTTGTGTGCAGCGACCAACCACGAGATTTTCGAATCTTTGTGACTGTTGAACTTCTCTCAAGAGGTAACTATGAACTCGGTAGATTCCATTTTAAGAAGTAAAACAGATAAACTGACTTACGAAGAAAAAGTTGTAATAAAGTGACTAGGATGTCCACAGCCCGATTTGACAGTTGAGATGTTACAAAAATCAGAAGCTGGATTACAGGCGCAAATTTGACAACAATGTATACACAACCTGTAAATGGCTATGCGGTTGCTTTCCGTGTGTTATGTTTAGCTCTAAAGTGAGTAATTGGACAAAAGTAGGAAATGCTGACCTGTACATCTTAATGAAAAGATAAAGAAGCACAGGAATCCACACCCACATAAGAATGCACGTATTCAGTTCGCCATGTTTGGTCGTGTGAATATTAGTGCTCAGCTGGACAGCGCTTACAGACTGTCAGTAAAGCGACACAATGAGCAATTTGATAGGAATAGATACATTCTTTCTAGTCTAACAGATTGTATGAAATTTTTCGGGGCGTTTGAGCTAACACTCAAGAGTAGTAGTGTTGGTAGGAATAGCAGATGGTGCTACTGTACATTTTTAGTGTAGGTCTTGTGAACACCCACATTTTTATTCCACGAGCCGCCACTGGTTATACTTAAAGCGTCATTTAATTACGAGGGGCCATAGTGCCTTTATTATGGTCACACCGTGACTGAGTGCTTAGACCGCTCGACTTTCCCCAAGGCGGCCCGGGTTCGATCCCAGGCGCCTGCAAAGTGCGATTTGTGGTGGAAAACACGGAGCTGGGACGAGTTTTCTTCGGGATCTCTGGTTTCCCCCGCCATCTCATTCCACTAGTGCTCTATCATCATCTCATGTATCATCAGTGTCATCGCCTGCGGTGCCGTACGCAGTAAAAGCGGACTTTAAACACTACACATCACATTATATCGTGCCTTTATTGACTTTCACTTACAGTTTTCCTATATGCCTCTTTAGTTACTGAATGAGGAGTGAATCTCTCTCTCTCTCTCTCTGACACACACACATTTTTTATACATACGGAAGAGTAACATCCCCCCTCTTAGATATACACGCCCAACCATGATATCGCATAGTTTAGTTATTTTATAGACGGCGGAGGAGAGTTATTTGGAGGTGCTGTCTCTGAAACGACAATTCTCTATATACAGACAAGCAAGATATAGCACATATGAAGATTGCATGCATGTTGCCACATAATAAATATTAATAATAAAGAAATCTTTTTAAAAAATCTTTCTATCGATATTCAGACGTGTGCATTATGGCACACACGAGTCTTATTTTTTCAACATTGTATGAGAGTATTATCACATACTCAATAAATAAATAAATCGTTCTTTTCAGTGCTGTAGTGTGAAAAAAATGTTTAGGCGGTACTCACCAAACTCGAAAAGTGGTGGTGGTACTCACCAAAAATTACTTAAGAATCGCGGTTCGCACATCCTCACTCTTCATTGTTATACCAAGAAGCTTTATGGTAATATAAATCTGTTGCCATTCCAGTTTAGTGCTAAGAACAATCAACAACCATTTTTTTTTTCTTTAATTCTAAGGACCGCTTCACGAATTTAGACGGCACGCTTACAACGTGCTCAAATTTTAGGTGGTAATGCGTACCGGCCGTATAGAGCTATGCTGGGACGCATTAAGAAGACGAGTTGCAGCCCACCAGCCCCCATCGGGGAGTCCCAAATCTCCAATTGGCTCTCCGTGAGGACTGGGAACTACTGCCTGTAGCCATGAGGGGCACCACAGCCTATATTAACCGCTCAGCACCATCATTGTCATTTTGGAATAGCATGTCTGCCTTACGTTCAAGAGGTCCCGAGTTCGAATCTCGGTTAGGGTGAGTTACCTGGATAAGGTTTTTCCGGGGTTTTCCGTTATCCTTAAAGACGAATGTCGGGTAGCTCTAAGCTCTATGCACCCTGGACACATTTGAGCATCATTTCACCCATTTCATTCACCGTCCGATATGACTTAACGTTGGAGGACATAAAATTAAAATTAATAATAATAATAATAATAATAATAATAATAATAATAATAATAATAATAATAATAATAATAATAATAATCTTTCTTCTCATCTTCTCTATTCAATTCTACACTACTCCCATCTTTATTCTTCTTATCCTCCTTTTTCTGCTCCTCTTCTTTCTTCTTTATTTGCCTTTCTTTACTAACTTTATCATCATTTCTTGGGGAATCCTTTTGAAAATAACTTCTAATTTTAAAATATTCCATCCATTAATAACAGCTAAATTAAATAACTTATATAAACAAAGTGGACTTCTAATCGCCGCGAGTGTACACACTTCCTGTTTGCTCCAAGTGCCGTGAAGGTCAAGCGCAACACCAGCTGGCCGACCGCAAGTACACATGCACCAAGCTCATATTGCTCACTGCTTGGGGATGTGGACAGCCGGGACACCTGGAGAGAGACTGCCCTCACCAGGGAGAGCAGCCGGAAAACGAGTAAAGGCTGTCGTGGCGAGGGGCACGTCGGTACCATCACCACCATCCCCTCGAGTGACCTTGCGCGCCGTCAGCCGACGGATGGATGACATCGCGGACGGTTGGGTGAGAGGGAAGTTGTGCCGTGTGCTCGTAGACACCGGGGCAGTCCTGACCATCATCAGGCCTGACGTGGACAAGGGTTTGCCGTCGAGAAAACCCAGCCGACCATACCAGCTAGTGACGGCATTGGGCGACACCCTGTCCGTGGAGAGGGAGGCCCTGATCCAGTTGACCTAGGGACGGAGTGCCGTGCGTCAGTGGGTGTTCGTCGCGGAGGTGGCTGAGGTGATGCTAGGACTGTATGCCCTCAGGATCCACGAGGCAACGGTCGACGTCCGCAGGAAGGTCCTGCGGCTCAATGGAGAAGAGGTGATACTCCGGCAACCCGAAGAACGCTTGGGAATTTGCAGGGTCGTCCTGAGGGAAGACGTGGTTGTCCCCCGAGAAGCGAGGTGGTGGTAACGGCGCGAATAGAAGGCCAGCGGACGAAGAACTTGATGCTGGATCAGAAGACACCTGTGCACGGGCTGTGTGTAGGCAGGACATTGCTGCCGTACCGAGAGGAGTTGCCAGTGAGGCTACTAAACCCAACGGACATCGATGATGACGTCCAGGCCGGGACGGAGTTGTGGATTTGCGAGCCCGTGGTCAGCGTAACACCAATCGATAAGACCCAGGAGGTGGTGCCAAACCAACACCTGAGGCCCCGGCTGGAAGGTTTAGTGGAGAGGGCGGTCGACCACCTGACCGCAGAACAGCTGGAGAAAGTTCGACAACTGCTGAGACGATACCAGCGCGTCTTCAGCCAAGGTAACAGTTAATACCAGAGGTTCTACTCCCATTGGTCCTGGACCCGTAGGATCAAGGACCCGGGCCTCCTTCAACCAGGGAGTTACCGAGCTGTCCCAAAAGGGCGCCCGGCACCTCCGTGGGGCTTTCCATAGGACAAGACCTAGAGACTAACAAGGCCCCCCGCATCTGGTCCTGTGGACTCAAGACGGAATGGAAGTGGATACGCACTTATGCGCGCCAATTCCAAAATGGAAAGGCTACCGATATGACCTCGGTGGGGCCGCCTGGTTATCTAGCACACCTTCTACTAGCTATGCTGGCTAGTACGCGGGAATATTAATGGCTTCCCTCAACCCCGTCCGGAGACGTACCCGGCTTCCCCCTCGAGTCCAACCCAATCCGAACAACTTCCTATCGGGGAGGGGCTCGAATGTTCGGCCCGAGGTTCCTCTAGTAACGTCAGAGGTACCACGAACGCTAGGGGTCCGCAGCGCCCGCACCACGGCAGCTGAAGGGGACGGATCCCCTTCCCTACGGGGCAGCCAAGGCGACAGCCCCTACGACCGCAGGGATCGAGTGCTCCACCACATCGACACCGGAGACACCCGGCCTACTCGGCAACCAACTAGACGCGTTTCGCTGGCAAAACAAGCGGCGGTACGAGACATGCTGAAGGAGTGATTGAAGAGTCTGACAACCCTTGGTGTTGCCCTATAATGTTGGTGACGAAAAAGAATGGTGAGCTACGCTTCTGCGTGGACTACAGGAAGCTGAACGCGGTCACCAGGAAGGACTGTTTCCCATTACCCCGGATTGACGACACCCTGGACACGCTTCTGGTGCGCAGTGGTTCTCGACCCTGGACCTGAAGTCTGGTTACTGGCAGGTGTCCCTAGACCCGAGAGACAAGGAGAAGACTGCATTCTCGACAGGCCAAGGGCTTTGGCAGTTTACAGTTATGCCCTTTGGCCTCTGCAACGCACCAGCTACCTTCCAACGGCTCATGGAGTCAGTGACGAGAGGACTGACTTATGACGCCTGCCTGCTATATCTGGATGACATCATCATCGTCGGCAAGACATTCGAAGACCATCTCGAAAACCTAAGCAAGGTACTACAGAGACTATATGCGACTAACCTGAAGCGAAACCAAAGAAGTGCCAGCTCTTCCGCAAGGAAGTCAACTACTTGGGCCACATAGTCTCACCAACCGGAGTGACCACAGACCGTGAGGGATTGGCCTCGGCCAAAGGATAAGAGAGAATCACGCAGTTTCCTGGGGCTGTGCAGTTATTACCACCGTTTCATAAAGGGCTTCTCCTACACCGCCAAGGCCCTCAGCCGCCTGAGGGAAGAACATCGGACGCATGTGTGGACGGAGGATGCCGAAGTCGCTTTCCAGGAGCTGAAGAAGACACTTTGTCGTGTTCCTATTTTGGGATTTCCACAACCAGGTGGCGCCTTCATTGTGGACACCGACGCCAGCAACCATTGCATTGGAGGTGTCCTATCGAAAGTGCACGACGGCCACAAGCGGGTGATAGCTTACTACTGCAAGACGCTGTCCAAGGCAGAGAAAAACTACTGCGTCACGCGGCGAGAGTTACTGACGGTAGTAAAGACCTTGGAGCACTTCCACAAGTACCTGTACAGTCAGCCATTCCACGCCCTCACCTGGCTACTTAGCTTTAGAAACCTGGAAGGCCAGACAGCCCGTTGGGTCCAGAGGCTGCAGGAGTACCACTTCACCTCTGAACATCGTAGAGGGAGGAGCCACGGCAACGCAGACGCCATGTCCCGAAGAATGCGGCTAATGCACAAGAGTGGAAGAGAAGCGTGCCGCAGCTGTCAGAGTGGTCACGGCAGTGCCTGCGGACGGCTGGGATAGCGCAGGCCTGAGGACGGAGCAGCTGGCGGACGCCGACTTGGGACCTCTCTTGAGGGAAGTGGAGGCAGGGACAAGGCTGACCTGGGAGGACATCGCACCCAGAAGCACTGCGTACAAGTCGTATTGGGCCCAATGGGAGTCCTTGAAGATCAGAGAAGGTGTGCTGTTCCGGGTTTAGCCCAGAGGTTCTACTCCCATTAGTCCTGAACCCGTAGGAACTGGACCCGGGCCTCCTTCGACCTTCGACCAGGGAGTTATCCGAGCTGTCCCAAAGGGCGCTCTGCGTCCTCCGTGGGGCTTTCCATGGGACAAGACCTAGAGACTAACAAGCCCCCATCCATCTGGTCCTATGGACTCAAGACGGGATGGAAGTGGATACGCCACTTACGCGCGTCAACACTCAAGGTGAAGACTACCGAAAAACCTCGGTGGGGCCGCTGGTGATCTAGCACACCTTCTACTAGCTTTGCAGGCTAGTACCCGGGAGAATTAATGGCTTCCCTCAACCCCGTCCGAAGACGTACCCGATTCCCACGGGTTTCGGGAACACACTGCCCCCTCGAGTACATCCCAATCCGAACAACTCCCGAAGGAGGGGCTCGGCTGTTCGGCCCGAGGTTCCTCTAGTAACGTCAGAGGTACCACGAGTGCTAAGGGTCCGCAGCGCCCGCACTTTGGCAGCTGAAAGGGACGGATCCCTTCCCCTACGGGGGCTGTTCCGGGCCTCCTTCTACCAGGGAGTTATCCGAGCTGTCCCAAAGGGCACTCGGCGTCCTCCGTGAAGCTTTCCATGTTACAAGACCTAGAGCCTAACAAGCTCCCCCATCTGGTCCTATGAACTCAAGACGGGATGGAAGTGGATACGCCACTTACGCGCGTCAACACTCAAGGTGAAGACTACCGAAAAACCTCGGTGGGGCCGCCTGGTGATCTAGCACACCTACTAGCTTTGCAGGCTAGTACCCGGGAGAATTAATGGCTTCCCTCAACCCCATCCGAAGACGTACCCGATTCCCACGGGTTTTGGGAACACTGCCCCCTCGAGTCCATCCCAATCCGAACAACTCCCGAAGGAGGGGCTCGGCTGTTCGGCCCGAGGTTTCTCTAGTAACGTCAGAGGTACCACGAGTGCTAAGGGTCCGCAGCGCCCGCACTTTGGCAGCTGAAAGGGACGGATCCCTTCCCCTACGGGAGCTGTTCCGGGTATGGGAATCACCCGATGGGAAGACGCAGAGGGAGCAGTTGGTACTTCCCCGAAGTAAGGTCCCGGAAGTCTTGGAGAAAGTGCACGCCGGTACTTCAGGAGCACACCTGGGAGCAAACCAAACGATCGACAAACTCTGGTAGCTACTACTAGCTCAGGCTGCGAGCAGATGCTGAGAGATCGTGCCGTCAGTGTAACGTGCGCGCGGCGAGTCGCGGCCCCCAGACTAGGAGCCGGGGTCGCATGTAGCAGCACAACGTCGGAGTGCCATTCGAACCAATCGCTGTCGACATAGCTGGACCATTCCCAGTGTTTGACCGAGGCAACAAATACCTGATGGTGGTCGTGGATTACTTCACCAAGTGGCCGGAGGTGTATGGCATCCCGAACCAAGAGACCAAGACCATCACAGACTGCCTCGTGGAGCAAGTGTTATGCCGTTTTGGGGTGCCATTGGAGCTCCACAGTGCCCAAGGCACCAATTTTGAGTCTAACCTGATGGAGGCACTGGAAAGACTTGGGGTGAACAAGACCCGCACAACACCCCTACACCCGCAGTCGGACGTCATGGTTGAGAGGTACATCAAGGCCCTAAAAGAACACCTGAGAAAGGTCGTGGCCAGCCATCAGCGAGACTGTGACGTCAAGGTGCCACTGTTCCTGCTGGCATACCGCTCGTCGACACACGACACCACTGGGATGACGCCAGCTAGCTTAATGTTCGGCCGAGAGTTATGCCTCCCTTGAGACCTGGCATTTGAGAGCCCCCCGGAGGCAAAGCAGCCAGAACCGAGTATGTGAAGAACCTGGTGGACAGTCTCCACGACAAGCACAAGATGGCTCATCAGAACATCCGGATGGCGAGTGACCGCATGAAGACCCGATATGACAGGCAAGCCAACAGCCAAGGGTTCAGGCAAGGTGACCTGGTCTGGTTGTACCACCCAACCCGGACCAAGGGACGCTGCCCGAAGCTTCAGCAGCCATGACAAGGACCGTACCGGGTGGTAAAGAAGATGAACGACGTGGTCTACTGCATCCAGAAGGTGCCCCGAGGAAAGATGTTGGTGGTACACCTGGATCGTCTGGCCCGCTACAGTGGTGCTGTTCAGGACGACCAGCCTTGAGGAGGGAGCAGTGTCGCGAGCCCATTGTTGATCGAGGTGGCGCCGGTGACTAGTTCAAAGCACGGGCGTGCAGTGTGTAGATGAAAGCTCGCCGAAACGGCGGGGGGGGGGGGGGGGGGAAGGGAACGGATTTCTCGAGAGTTCTAGTTCTTTGTTCCAGCTGTCTTGATTGAGAAATTTCTGGAATGTGAGTAATCAGAGAGTCAGTCGGTCGGTAATTGAACTCGCGTGCGTAAACAGCTGCGTGTTTGTGGTCGATGACCTTGCAAGTTGTATTGTGTATGTGACGTAATTCTGGTCTGCTGTGTACAAAGTGTTTCTATGGAAATAATGTGCAATTTTTGGTGTTTGTAACTTGGACTTCTGATTTCACGAACCGACAAAGTCACAATATACACAGCCAACATTGTTAATTTTATGAACAATAGTAAAGTATTCCCAAAGTCTGCTGCCAAAGTTCTTAATAATCTTGATGTACTAACAGTCTAATGTTCCTAAGAGTAAATGGGCTGAGAATGTTATAAAAGGGAAACAGGAAAGCTGAGGTTAAAGTTGATATGGGAAATGATATGTGTAATGTCCGATAAAATCTTTGAGAAAGTAAGAAAAACACTAATATTTTCTTAAGCCCATTTGAATAAGAGTAAACTACTCAGCACAGTAATACTTCCAGAAAGTATAAGGGTACAGCAATTCTTGAAAGATCTGCATTTTCTGAAATTGACCAAATGATTTTAGAAACCCCAGGGTTACAAAGTGAAGTCTATAGAAAAGGGTTCATAGCATAAGTAGGAAAATGCATAATCAATTATGAAACTTGATATAAAAAAGGAAAATGGGTTCTTTAAGAAAGAGAAGTTTTTAAATGAAAATAGAGATATTTTTACAGGCTGTTTCCTCTGGTACCTGGACCACTGTTACAAGTGAAAATTTTAAGCCAGTGTGCCATCCATCCAGTAGATTGCCTTTAAATGTGAACCCTACTGATCTGGACTCACACATTGTTAGAAAACCCAGATTGTCTCTTACAGTTGATGAGATGAACATGAGATTTCAGGCAATGAAGTTTACTCTATGTTTTATTTAGCAGAGGGGTACCATCACTTGAAAGTTAATGACGGTTCATTATGAAAATGCTGTATTTCTACCCCATTTGGAATTTACAGATGTTCAATATTTATATGGTACTTTTGATTCTCAGGATCTATTTGAAAAGTTATTACAGGAGCATTTCAGGGTCATTTCCAAAGTGGCTTTTTGCCATGATGACATAATTATTTTTGGCAACACTGAAGTACAACATGACCCTGTTGTCAGTAAACCATGTCAGCATGCTAAGGATGCTCAAGCCAAATTCCAGTTTAAATCAAAGTTGAATTTATGGGATAAATATTCTCAGAGATATAATGAAAATTGACACTATCATGTGATTCTCTTCTAGCATTACCACAACCAAAATGTAAGATAAGCCTTACAACAAATTATTGGTTCTTTCAATTATGTAAGACATATATCGAGATTTAACTGTGTTGGAATACCACAGTGAAACGAAAAATTAATAATGTAAGACATCATTGATCTCATACAACCATTGCATAAATTACTTAAAGATGATGTTGAATGTATATGGCTGAATGCTCATACCAAAGCATTTAATGCCATCAAAGAAGCATTAACTGAGGCTCCAAAATGAATTCCATTTGACCCATCCCAAAAAAATTGTAATTCAGTGTGATGCCTTCAAAGATGGTTGTGTGTTCAAAAAACATAATAAGGTTGTAAAACTTGTTGCTCACATTTTATTAGCCAAGAATGAATACAGACTTAATTAAGGTCAGACTGACAAAGAAGATCTAGCAATCTCTTGGGGATGAAATAAACTTGGTAATTATACAGAACTGTATTAGATGTACAGACTGACCAAAATCTCACGTATCTATAATGCAAGTACCAATGTGCAAAACAGGGTCTGTCAAGCTCCAATGCCTCAAATTAAAAGCTAAAATACTCCTTGAAGATACCCTATGTGCCAGGAAAACTCCTCCATTTTATAGATATGCTCTCGCAAATAAATGAAACAGAAGTTGACCAAGAAATGATGGAAATTGTTCACACTGAATCAATGCGCTTTCTGATAAGAAATGAAAGAGCCGCAAAGTTTCAAATTATGACTTCACAAGATCTGACTCTTGAATTAATGCTTCAGTGATGGCTATTTTAATCTTGCATGGTCCAGGAATAGATACACAATTAACAGTGGAAGATATTTAAATTGTTAAATGCTATAAAAAAGCTTCATAAATACACATACATATCTTCTACATTTATTAAGTTATTTTAATGAAATAGAAACTGGTTTAATGTGCATCAAACTCAATATACATATACCATATCAACAAACTGAAGGCTCGTTAACAAAATATAGAAATTTCACTATTTTGTTTCCCTCCAACAGAAGCTATTTTGTGCATCAAACAAGTCTAATTCATGAGTTAGCTTGCTTTTTGAGCATACAAACAATATGTATATATAGCTGCCCAAGCTGTGTTTTCCAGTTCAAGGATTTATGATTTAGTTTATGCTACATGTGATAATACTTGTGTATGTTATGAAGCACACAGGTTGCAATGAAACCAAACCCCTCTGTCAGCATACATTTTAGAATGTTTCGCAACAAAATTTATGGTAGACCATGGTCTACGGCCTATAGTCAGCTGTTGATTTCACTCAATCATTTAATTATTTCAAATATCTCCGGATTCAGAGTAATTTCTTTTATATATTCTTTTAGCTAACAGAAAAGCACATCTGAAACTGTTCAATCTCAGTGCTAACCATGGCTTCAACTAGAAATGTAGCAAATAAAGTAGCTTGCACAAGAAGTGTATGGGCTTCTGAAAATGTGGACAGCTTTTTGCTGTTTAACAGTGATTTAAATATTGACAAGTTTTCAGATTTTAGGGGGAGGAGGTGTTGAGTTAATAGGTAGTAGTGAGGAAGACAATGATCCTCTTCCTTCAGGTGTTTGTGAAGAATTGCCATTGTGGAGTGGTCAAAATAACTCCAACACAAATAGATATATCTTCACAAGCACACCCTCTGGTGTAGAATCCCAGGCTCAGCTGACTTCTGACTGCTAACCAATTGACAGTTTTATATATTTTTTTTTATACTTAGTCTCTTAGTGTTATGGAAACAAATGTATGTGGGATTAGGTGAAGGGAGACCTAACCACTAAAGCAATTTAGCACCCAAAAATAGAATTCAGAAGTAGACAGAAATAACACTGAATGAGATTTACAAGCAACGTTGTCTGTTACACTCATGGGCGTTTTATTTGTAAACCTATATGACACATGTACTTGGTCACACATATGAGATGCTAGCTACACCCTTTCTTGAGAAATGTATGTCAAATAACAGGTTTACTTCCATTTTGCTGTTCCCTCATTTCACCTGCACAGAAAATTCAAATGATGAACTACATGAAAACAGGTTGGTTTTTATATTAGTATTTCAAAATTTTAAACAAATTACATTCCTAGTGAAAAGATCATGGTTGATGAAAGCTTGATGCTTTGGAAGGGCCATTAGGTTGGAACCAATAAATCAAAACAAAGAGCACCAGAGTTGCCATAAAAAGTTTTGATCTTTGTGAAATCTTTGAATATCTTTACAATATATACTGGTCAAGGGCTGATAATAATGGAGACAAATATTTGGAGCTACTTGGTTCCATAGTAATGCACCCGATGAAACCTGTACTTTGATTCTGGATAGGACTTATTTTAGAGAATCTGTACAGTTCCCCTAAATTATACATGGCCTTATACAAAAGAAAAACTAATTGAATTGGAACAGTATGTTCAAATCAAACTGATTTACCAAAATACATGAATACAAGAGAAGGAATGGAGAAATGCAGGTTGTCAGCTCTTCCTTTTGACCTATGATGCTTGGTAAGACAGGAGTGTAGTCACAACATTATCCAAATCAGTTTTTTAAGTTTTTGATGACTGACTGTAAAAAGAGATGCCCAAAACAAAATGTCAATTTTCAAGCTTGTTGTCCAGAGGTACAATAAGCATACACGTGGTATGAATCTGGTATTACATGAAAATCCCTCTTTATGAAAAATAGTTGAATGGTATTAAAAAGTATTTTTACACCAGTTTAATGTAACCATATACAACTGTTTAGTGATTTGGAGAACTCTACACCCACAGAAGACAATGACCTACCTGGACTTCTGCATAGCAATAACTTGTAGCCTAATTGAGCACTAGAATACACAGAGGCCTCTTCTTCATATTGGGGATTAGAAATCCACAACCCCTGCATCCTTCAGACTTTAAGGAAACGTCACTCACAGCAAAAGAGTTGTATCCATTTTGTGAATTCTGGTGTGTCGCAAACAAGAAATTTGCAAGGAAGCTAATATGACTTGCTGTGAATGTGGAGATATGCCCTTGTGTGTTTATCCATGTTTTGAGGTGTGCCATTCAAAAAGAAGCCTTTAAAAGTAACCCTTGATATCTTATAGAACTTATCTAAATTTACGATAAAAGAATTAAAATAACTAGGGTTAATAAGCATTAAATGCATGTAGACAGAGAAAGTCTATTGATGTACATATTGCCAAAAGAGTTAATCATCAGATATTATCAAGGAGGATAGCCAAAACAGAAATATATGGATGCATCTTCTAATTCATGGTATCCCCTTAAAGAAACTTTGTAGATTAAGAATGATCTAGTGTTCATGAATGATTAGTTGGCTGTACTGGAATCACTCAAACAATATGTCCTCACATCTACACATAAAGGCCATTTAGGCATCAACAGAGTCATAGGGAAAAACAGGTGTATTTTATTGGCTTTCTGATAATACCCAATTTGTAAATAGTTCTGAAACTTCCAAAACGTATATGTCAATCAGTTGCTGAGAACCATTAATGCAACATCCCACATCAAAGTCTTACTTTAATAAAATTGGCAAGGATCTTTTGATGTTAGAAGGAAATAGTTTCACATAATGATTTTTCTCCCCTATTAGTTACAAATATGTCCAGTGTCACACAAAATGTATGAGTAGTCAGTAATAGCCTGCAAAACATTTTTTCACATCTAGGATATCCTCAAACAATAGTTGAAGATATTTTGACTTTCATTTCGTAAAGGACTTCAAAACACTACCAAGAAAAGGACATTTCTATTCAAACTAGCAATCTACATTATAGTTGCAACAACAGTCTCTTAAAAAAGGCTGTTAGTATCTCATAGAGAGAGAGAGAGAGACACACACACACACAAAGAGAGAAAATGTCACGACCAATCATAACTTACTGCTTGAACATAACGTTTCCTCTCCATGATTGAAAGCAAGTTCATCTGAAATTCAAGAAATAAGTTCTAAAACAGGTGAAGTAACCATACCAGGGTTAGGCTCAATATGGGAAAAAGATATTGTTATCCATTCTTCAAATGAATCGTGTTTGTATTGGAAGCTCATGAGAAATAAGCCCTTTTGATGCAACCTGTCAGTCAATTCAAACCATCAATAACAAGACCAAATTATGACCTATAATAATAATAAATAATAATAATAATAATAATAATAATAATAATAATAATAATAATAATAATAATAATAATAATAATAATAATAATCATAATAATAATAATATTTATTGAGGTACTAAGCTTTCACAATTTTTGGACTGCCCTCTGTGTTGGCCCTGGCCACTGCTACACAGCACAGTCCATTAATATATTTACAGATGTGTTACAATATGTATTATTACAGAATAGTCATCTATTATTCGTTCTCTCTTTTTACAGTCCATATCCACTTGTTTTTTACCTTACTTAAAACTGACCTATGTTTCTATAATTTTTGTTTAAAACCTTGATTAAGCTGATTCTCTTATTCATCTTAAATATTTGACATTCTTTCCTCCACATCTCCGTTTCCTTACAATCAAACAGTATATGTTCTATATCCTCTTTGTCCCCACTTATGGGCACTCGTCTTGCGGGTATCCATTTCTTTGAACTCTTAATCTCCATATCCCTGCTCTTAACCATGCTAACCCCTTTCTTTCTTCACTGCTCGTGCTATCTATATACCTCTCCCTCCCCCAGCTATTTTTCAATGGAATATAGAAAACAAGTGATCTCTTCTCTATTAATTGACTAAACAGTTTCTGGATCTCCATGTCTTCAAATCTTATTCTAGCCCCTTTCCAAAAACCTTTATAATTAGTTTCTCTCTTTCTCCAAATATCACCCATACCATTATCTTCTAAATTATTTCATAAATTACTTACTCATCCTTTATTTGGTAAACTTAGTTCTTGATATTTCAGGCATTGTTTCAGTATATTCCCCTCCTCTAAATTCAATACTCTATAGCAATATTTTAGTGCCCTTTCTATAACTAACCCTTTTCTTGGGACTCTCCCCAATTCAATTAGAGCTACTTCATTTGCAGTTGATATTGGCAGTCCTAGAACTTCCTTACAAAACCGCCTGTGTACATAATCAAAGACTTCCTATCCCTTTTCCAGCCCCCATATCTCAATACTATATAGCATTCATGCCTCAACCACCGAATTATATACCCTTTCTAACCATTTCATTTCCATTTCAGGTGTTTTATACAAACATCCTCTTACAGCTGCCATTACTGCTTTCCCTTTTGCCAGTGCACATTTCTTTTGCTTCTGCCATTTCCTCCTGCATCAATTTTCATTCCTAAGTAATTACATTCATGTACCACTTTATATTCGATTCCCTCTTTCTGCCACTTCTCATGTTTATTCACTTTGGTAACTTTTTTAAAAATTACAATTTGGGTTTTACCTCTATTCACGTTTAGGCCCCAATCTGCACAATATTTATCTATTTCTTGTAAAAATATTTTTAACCCATTTATAGTAATAGCACCAATCACCAAGTCATCTACAAACAATAATCCGGATTTGTATTATTAATTACTGGCAAAAAATTGTTAATTATTACTTATATTTTTCAATAAATCGTCTATGAACAAATTAAACAAAACTGGGCTTAACTTGCAGCCTTTCTCTATTCGATCAAATGCTTTCCCAAGATCAAAAGGCCATATATTTTTTACCTTTTTTATATCTTAAATACTTGTCCACTAGTGTTTTTATAATAAAGACATTGTCCACTGTTCTCCTACCTTTCCTAAAGCCCATTTGATATTCTGAAAGAATATTGAATTCTTCAATCCATTTTTGCATCCTATCAGCTAGTATTCCTGTAAAAATTTTACCCACATTGGACAGCAGTGCTATTCCCCGATAGTTATTGGGTTTATCCAACTCTCCTTTGCCCTTGTATATTGGCTGTATAATTGCTTTTCTCCAATTTTTCGGTATATAGCCATTTGTTTTCATAGAGTTAAACAATGATGTTAATAATCTGACCCTATTCTTATCTTTGCACAAAGTTTTCAGAAATTCTCCTGGTATACCATCTATTCCTGGAGCTTTATTTCTCTTAATTCTTCTAACCTGGCTTATTACTTCCTCTCCTGTTATATTCCTATCTAATATCTCACTAAAGTTATTCTCTATTTCTGGGATTATCCTCCCCTTGTTAGACTTTTCACATGCATATAAAATTGAGAAGTAACTTAACCACTCCTCCTGACTTATATTATGTTTGATTACATTTTTTTATACAGTGACTTTATACCCCTCCATCTTTTACTCACATTATTTTCAGAAATAGTAGTGATTAGGTTATCTGCTTTCTTTTGTCTCCATTGGGATCTTTTACTTTCCAGTAGTTCACTGTAGTGGTATTTACTTTGCAGATACTCTTCCTTAGAGTATCTCCTGTTTCCCTCCACTTTACCAATTTTTCCTTTACTGTGTTTTTAATCATCCTACATTCCCGTCAAACCAGCCATTACTAGTATTAGAATATCCTCTATTTGTCATTTTCATCCCCCCTCCTGCCCAAGTCATAATAAAGCTCAGAATACTAATTGCATTTTCAATTTCATAATGATTTAAACTATGCATTATGCCCTGCTGGCATATTTTCCCTATAGCTGATTCTAATGTGTACTCAAATTTTGATTTGTCTTCCTCCTTCCATTTGTATCTTACTACTTCCCTTTTTATTGCACTAATCTCTGCTAGGTGTTCATTGGTTGCTCTCTGAGCTTTAATACCTATGTCTACTACTAATGGAAAATGCCCACTTTTAGTGCTTGTATAAGCCACTTTAAAATTACTCACCATATGACTTATATAGCACGACCACGACACATAGTCTATTACACTATGACCATTTGCATTTATAAAAGTAAATTCACCAAGTTCATCTTCTCCATATTTTCCATTAAGAATGTCGAATGCATTTTGCCCACAGAAATTAACGAGTTTTTCACTACACCTTTATATCACCTTATCCTTGCTATGCCTAATATTCACATTTTTCCCACTTACATTGCTATCCTCCCACCAATCTATAGAACTAATATCACTTACTCCAAATCTTATGTTTAGATCTCCTACCAGTAGGGACGTATTTAGGGGGGAGGTCCAGGGGGTCCGGACCCCCCCCCCGCAAATGAATTATCATTTCAAACTTGTAATAAATAGTTGAAATAAGACTTAGTTTAATATAAATCGGAAAAATTTATTCAAGCTTCTCATCTTAACGTCTCTATTCACTGTCAGGCAAACATGAAGTTATTTAAGAGATAAACGAAAAGTTACTGCACAGCCGCTGTAGAACTCGTTAAAATACACAAATAATGTCAATTACAATAATGTATTGCAAAGATGGCGGCTGCTTGTGGATTGAAAATGCATAGTAAGCGTAATATAAGTGAAAATAATGTGAGTTTTGCAGATATAGTGTCAGAAAATGCTATAAATTTATACTACAGAACTGTGAACAACTATGTAAATGATAGGAAGGACAAGGTCACGAATAAAGTTGAGAAAAAACCAAGAAATATGAAAACGGCGAAAGATGCACCTGCAAAGCATAACGCACATGAGAATGAAATGATAGCATCACTACATATGATTGTAGATACATTAAATAAGGACTTAAAGGATGGTCATGAAGAGATTTCAAGTCTGAGAAGCGAAAGTGAAGTGCTAAAAGCCAAATTACTAAAGGAGTCTTCAAAGTGTAAAAATGGTGCATATACAAAAGTATTGGGCCCAAAACACAAGAAACAACGTAGATACTCCAATTCTGTTCTATCCCAAAATCAGAATAATGATTGTAGCCTAAAATTCTCAAACAGGTTTGAAATCTTAAATTCTCTAGACACGGAAATTTGCAGTAATTTCGGAAGTCCAAGAGCAAATTCTCCTGGTTCATGGACGGCAGGATGGAAGCCAAATCAGCATAAAAGAAGAATGCTTATCTTCGGTGACAGTCATGCTAAAGGAATCACAGCTTTAATCAACGAATCCGGGAATGAAATAAAAGCCAGGGCTACAGTACAACTAGGTGCAACCACGGCCGAAGTAACTAACTCAGCAGTGAAAGAAACAAAGGACTTCACTTCAGATGACTGTGTGGTAGTAATTAGTGGTACAAATGACTTAAATGGTGATTTTACTGGTGATAATCTTATGTCCAGTCTAAATTCAGTGATTCCTCACCTCCAAAGGACAAATGTTCTTGTAAAGCTGCATAGAAGGCACAACATTATCTCAAATTCTCCCTTCCATAAATGTGTTGAAAAGGTTAACCTAAACATCTCAAACTTCTGCAAAAGCTTCAACAATGTAAAATTAATAAGCACTTATAATGCTGATAGGAAGCTTTACACTCATCACGGTCTTCATTTCAATAGTAAGGGTAAGAAAGTGCTTGCAAATGCAATACAAAAGGTTTTTTTTACAACTAATAGAAAGGGAAAGCAACAAAGTGTAGTTAGTCAAGGCTTTCCGGATACACTTTCAAATGTTATCTCTGACATTAACATAAATTCTGGTATTTTGAACTTAGAAAATTATCATATTAATAAGGGATGCTTCTCCACAAAGGAAGGACACTAATCAAATAAGCGTTTTCCACTTAAATACACAGAGCCTTAGAAATAAAAAAGAAAGTTTAGAAATTTTATTGCAAGATCTTAATAAAGTAGATGTGCCCAGTCTTACTGAGCATTGGTTAAAGAAAGAAGAAATGAGTTGTTATAATATAGCAAATTTTACATTATCAAGTAGCTTCTGTAGAACAAATATGAAAAACAGTAAAATATGTAAAATATGTAAAATCTGGTATTAATTTTCAGAATGTTAAAAAATTTGAATACTTAAATGTGGAGCAGCATTTCATAGTATTGTAAAATTGAATGATTACAAGGTTGTAATAATTTGTGTATAGAAATCCTGATAGTGAATTGCAAATATTACTTCAAAATTTGAAAATCATTCTGAAAAATTACAAATTGACAGCTCAAGTTATATTAACTGGTGATTTTAATATCAATTTTTTAAAGGACAGTAACGAAAAGAAAATGATCTAAATTTGTTAAATATACATGGTCTACAAGCCATAATTAATGAGCCTACCAGAGTTCAAAATAGTGCTAAAACTGCAATAGACCAAATAATCCTAAACACATATGCATTTCAGTATACTTCATTATTTTTTTTATTTTAATATTTTTACATGGGATTCTTTATTGCTCGTTATAACAAGTACAATAGTATACACAATTGAAAACTTGTTTAAGATCATAGTCCAGTTAAAAATAAATAAAGGCAATCAATACAATTACAAGTAATAACAGTTAAAGTGCTAAAATAATACATAAAGATGACTGTAATACAAATACACTGATAAAAGTTACTGAAGGTCCATTATAATATCATTATCATTCAGAAATTCTTCCACATCATAATAAGCTTTTGATTTAATAAAATTAGTTAATATATTACACAGAAAATGAAGCTATTTACAGTGGAGTAACAAACACTAAACAAATAAAAATATTTAGTAAATATTCTCCACTTAACTTAAGAAGCTGATGACAATACTTCTATTATGTTTTTGCGAAATTAATTTCATGGAGATTTGCCCACATCTTCAGTCAACACAATTCGTTGTCAGGATACCATGCATTTACGTATTTACGTATTACCAACATCTGAAGACGAAACAAACCTAAAAACAGAATCAATTGCCGGTATGTCAAAATTCATTACGCAATTTTTATTTTTTTAAATAACTATTTTTTCCCAAACTACTAAATCTGTGGGACCATTTAATTGTTTTAATAATTTAACTTTGGGATTTATTTCATGGTTAAATGACCAAAAATGATCTGCTACGGCTGATTTATCAATTTGTTTATATATAAGTTACGAAAATGTTCTTTCTTTCTGGTTTCCAAACTACGTTTCGTCTTTCCAATATAAACCTGATCACAATCTAAGCAATTAAATTGATAAATACCAGTTTTTTTATTATTAGGAATTTTATCTGTTTTAGAAAATTGTAATAAATTTTTAATACTATATTTATTTTGAGGAACTAAAGTTATACCAACTTCTTTAAAAAAAATTTGAAAATGTTTATTAACCCAAGGATGGTAAATAAATTTTTTAAATTTATAATCATCTTTTATGTTTTTAAGAGTAGAAATATCATTAATACTTTTTTGATATTATTATCATTATTATTATTATTATTAATACTGCTTTAATTAATGGTTTTAATAACGATTTTATACAAAAGAAAATTGAAAAATTTAAATATCAAAAAAGTATTAATGATATTTCTACTCTTAAAAAACTAAAAGATGATTATAAATTTAAAAAATTTACTTACCATCCTTGGGTTAATAAACATTTTCAATTTTTTTTTAAAGAAGTTGGTATAACTTTAGTTCCTCAAAATAAATATAGTATTAAAAATTTATTACAATTTTCTAAAACAGACAAAATTCCTAATAATAAAAAATCTGTTATTTATCAATTTAATTGCTTAGATTGTGATCAGGTTTATATTGGAAAGACGAAACGTAGTTTGGAAACCAGAAAGAAAGAACATTTTCGTAACATTAGATATAAACAAATTGATAAATCGGCCGTAGCAGATCATTTTTGGTCATTTAACCATGAAATAAATCCCGAAGTTAAATTATTAAAACAATTAAATGGTCCCATAGATTTAATAGTTTGGGAAAAATATTTATTTTAAAAAATAAAAATCGCGTAATGAATTTTGACATACCGGCAATTGATTCTGTTTTTAGGTTTGTTTCGTCTTCAGATGTTGGTAATACGTAACTATGTAAATGCATGGTATCCCTGACAACGAATTGTGTTGCCTAAAGATGTGGGCAAATGTCCATGAAATTAATTTCGCAAAAACATAATAGAAGTATTGTCATCGGATTCTTAAGTTAAGTGGAGAATATTTACTAAATATTTTTATTTGCGTAGTTAATATATGTTTAAACTTAGGTAATGGAGTAATATTTCTAAAATTTATTGTTAATTTATTGAATAATTTACTGCCAATATAATCATTCTTTCTTTCATATAATTTTAATCTATGTGACTGAGTTATCAAGTTCTGTTTTCCTCTAGTGTTGTAGTTATGAATAGCTGAATATTGAGGCAAAGACCTATTTCGTATATACAATATGGATTTTAATATAAAGATACTGGGAAGGGTTAGTATTGAAAGAGTTTTGAATGCTTCCTTACAAGGACTATACATTGGCAGATTGGCTATGTATCTGATGGCTCGTTTTTGTAATGTAACGATTTTTTTGAGATTGGCTTTAGATGTTGATCCTCACAGTTCTATGCCATATGTAATAATTGAATGAAAGCAAAATAGACTATCTTGGCAGTTTCAGCTGATATAAATTTTGATATATTATGTATAACAAAAAGGACTGATAATTTCTTTTCAATTTTATTAATAATTTCATTCCATGTTAGTTTACTGTCAACTGTTAAACCAAGAACATCCACATTATCGATAGGTAGAATCATATCATTGTCCAAGTATATATGAGGCTCAAAATGAGTAGTTTTAAAACTGAAAATTATTAATTCACGTTTTTTTTGCATTAACACATAATTTAGAGTTATTAAAATATTGAGTTATACTGTTTACAATTTCATTCATTTGTACTTCTAGGTTATTAAGGTCTTTATTCTGAAATTCCATCGTCGTGTCATCAGCATAGAGATTTAAACATCATTAGGAATTACATTGGCAATGTCATTTTTGTACAAAATAAACAGTAGTGGTCCCAAAATGGAGCCCTGAGGAACTACTGATACAATGTTTTTACTATGGGATGTAAAGATTCCCTGGGTAGTATTTAATTCTGTGAATGGAGTTCTATTAGTCATATATGAGCTTATTAGGTCATACGCAATACTTCTAAATCTGAGATGATATAGTTTAAGTAAAATTGTTTTATCAACACAATCAAATGCTTTTGTAAGATCCAACAGTACACCAGCAGTGTAACATCCATTTTCAACAGCATCGATTATATATTCAATGAAAGAAGTAACTGCTGATATTGTCGACTTGCCTTGAATGAAACCATTTTGGCAGGTTGCTAATAAGTGAAAGTGGTTTAAAAATTTAATAATCCGCATGTATATTACTTTTTCAACTACTTTAGATAAGGATGGTAGTACAGAGATGGGTCTATAATTGTCTACTTCGGTTCTGTTGCCCTTTTTATATAGGAACTATCCTGGCTATTTTTAATTCATCAGGAAATATCCCTTTTGATAAGATTGCATTAATAATATCAACTAGGGGATTAACAATAGCATTCTTGCATGCTTTTACTGCTTTAATGGGGATTTTATCATATCCCACAGTACTTGTTGGTTTGAGCTTGTTTATGACATTAAGTATTTCAGAGGTGTTTGTTGGCAAAATAGATTGACTGGTGTTATTACTAGTTGTATAGTTAGTCATGCCACTAGGAACTGTATTTTTAGCTATGTTTGAGCCAATAGATATAAAATGATCATTAAATAAATTAACTACTGTTTGAGGGTTGCTGATCAGGGAGCCATTTTGAGTGATTTCAATGTTATTTTTAGCATCAACTATTTGTTTACCTCTAAAGTTATTTATTATTTGCCAAGTTGTTTTTATCTTATTATCAGAATTAATGATTTTGTTATTGAAGTAATTTTGCTTTGCACACGTAACTTGTTTGTCATAGAAATTCTTTATACTTTTTAATTGATTAATATGTATTTTGTTGGATGCATAAAGAGTGTTTGATATATGCAGTACTGAGGTAGTTGCTTGATTTCTTCAGTAATCCAATTTATATTAGCTTTTCTTGGAGGCTACATTGCAAATTTTCTTTATTTTTTTCTTTGTTATTGGACAAATGTTGAAATAATACCTAAATATGTTAAGAAAGCAGTTAAATTTTTTATTTACATCGGTTTCAAGCTTAACTTCAGTCCACGACTTCTCACTCAAGGACTCCATTTAGAGCTAACAAGTTTGAATCACAACAATTGTTAACGTATGCATGACCGTAATGATCAGATATATAGAGGTATGTAACACTGAGACCTGCATATAATTTGAAGCTATATTGGTAATAATATTATCAATAACCTACTGAGTGTTGTCTGTCCGTCTAGTTACATCATTTATTGTATATCTCAAGTTGAATTGTTCAAGAATATTGTGTAGGCATTTATATTGTATTTGTTGTTTGTTTTGAAAATCTATATTAAAATCTCCAGCTATTATTATATTACAATTTAAGTTAAACAACAATTTATCAAGAAGGTTTAACAATTGGTTTTGAACAAAGTTATTAGTGTTTGAAACAGGCTTTTCAGATCATTTTGGACAACTAGCTCTATTAGAATCCAAATTTGAGAAGATTAATGGAACTATAACTAATAAAAAAGTATTCAAAGCAGTTAGAGAAATCAATTATACAAATGTCAATTATTTTAACTTTTTGTTGTCAGAGGAACGGTGGGATGATGTGTACAAATTAAATGATGTAAACTGTGCATATGAGGAATTTTTAAAAACTATTGCCCACTACTTTAATGTAGCTATTCCCCTTAAAAAAGTAAATGTAAATAGTAGAAGAGCAAGTAAAGTACAATAAGTTACCTCTTTATTTAAAACAGATTGACAACCAAAAGATTTTTAAATTGAAACTACATAAATTTTTAAGTGAAGCATGTTTTTATTCTATTCAAGAGTATTTGGAAAGTTAAGTTATATTATTACATTTTGGCATTTACTCTTATACATGTTTTTTTTTGTAATTTCTGTATTTAAATTCTGTACTTAAATTTTGTAAATATTTTTATTTTGACATGTCCACAATCTTGTATTGAGATTTAAAGGATGAATAAATTGAATGAATGAATGAAGTTAACCAATTCCGATGTATTATAATTTGTTGATTAGAATTCCCAGATACTTACTTAAAGGTATGTAATGTTTAACCTCTAGGTTCCTCTTCCCTTTTTCATTCAAGGAGAACTAATACTTCAAATACATCAATCAGTGGTTCGCTTTTTAAATATCTGATTACTGCTTATATCACTTTATCCCAGGTATAAGAACAAAAAATGTGCAATGTGCAAGGCCTTTCTACAGACTATCCAAACACGACAAAAACAAACTTTTCTAAGAACTATTTGTAGAAGCTTGGGTGGAGAAAGACATGTGAATATAATATATTACATGTGTTTTTATTTGTTACTAACATGATAAAAACACATCCCCGATTAATTATTTATTAAAAGCAAATAATTCAACGTAGATTTTTTTGAAACCCCCCTAAAATTGACTTCTAAATATGTGCCTGCCTACCAGTATTATCTCAATGTACATATATTTTTACCTTAACTTCTCTATATTCCTTATCGAGGAGATAAAACAGTTCTGGATTATGAAACTGTGAAGAAGCTGGCATGTTATATATTATTGCAATACATATTATGCTATCCACTATCGCTTTATGTTCCATTATAATCTAAAGCACTTCCTTATAACTAGACCATGTTTCTTTTGTTGTTTTACTCAATTTATTCTTGATAAAAAAAACCTAGTCCTCCTGATGGTCTACCCCTCTTTGCATACATTTCACCTTTTCTTCCTAAATAATTAAAATTCATTAATTTGATTTCTTCATCTTTTAACCACGTCTCTACCACTGCTAGATAATCCAAATTCACTAATATATGCTGTATGGAACCTGTTCTGATTTTATTTTTTTAATCCTTCACAATTCCAAAACCCTAGTTTCCTTATTATTTGCTATTGTGAACCTGTTCTCCCCCTGGACCACGCAAACTGTTCAAGTGTTTTCTTGCTTCTCAGCTTTATTCCTTCACCCTCCGTCACTTGTTTATCTAAAACCAGGATACTGCCATGTGGAGATGTTACTATTTGCTCATCTTCCTCTCCCACTACTCTTGCATCCCTCCTTCCACCCTCGGTGGCTGCCTCTCCCTCCTCCTTTCTGCTACCAATTGGCTGAATCCAGCTTCGCTTCCCTCTCCCCGCTAGACCACGTGCTGCTTCTAGCTCCACCTTGCTCGGTGACACACATTGTTTCTTTGCTACTGCCGTCTCTCTCTCATGCCTTGCTGACATCACCTCTCTTGTTTCGTCATCTCCTACTGGCTCATTACTTCTATCTTTCACTTTTCCCCGCGATGCCGGATCATCTGACGTGGCTACTGGTGTCATGGCTTCTGTTGACGTCGCTACTGCCTTATCCTGCTGCTCTTTGTACCACACGTGTCTGGATCTTGGTAAACTCGATGTTGTGTCTGTGGCATTCATTTCCTGCGTATGGTGTAATTTTTGCTGACTTATTTCCTCTTACACTGTCACATTGCGCCATACATCTCTCTTGCCCATAGAAGTAGCATTGACTCCTATCCATAGTTGTAAATTTCTGATATATGCTCTTTTTACTGCTGCTCCTGCTTCCATCATTCGCAGGATTAGGTTCTTTTTTGTGATTCTTTGCGTTGGTGATAGGTCCTTGTTTATGAATATATCACTCCCTTTCCACATCTTTGCTCTGCCCAGTATTTCATAAATTAATTGGATTGTTGCAAACTGAACAATGATTGGTCTTCTTCCTGTATGTTTTCCTATGTGATAGGCTTCAATAATCTCCCATTCTTGTAGCTCTAATTCTAATTTAGCTTTCAATATTTGAGATATTTGTTGAACTGGCCAAAAACCTCTTCTTTCCTTCACTCCCATAAACACCAAATTAAATCTTCTTCTCCTCTCATCTGCTCTTTCTATTTTTATTCTCATTTCTTCCATGTCCGCCCGAATCCCTTGAATTTCTCTACCAACTTCATCTTTTATTTCCTTCGCTATCTTATCCAAATTATTAGTTATCCTTTGCTCCATACCATCCATTTTGCTGATTTTTTCCACCAATTCTGTTAGAATTCCTTGTATTTCCTCAGGGCTCGGGATTTGCTCAATTCCAGCTATCAATACCAGCATTAGAATTATGATTACCAATAGTAATCCCTCCATCTTACTGCCTCCCATTACTTTTTTTTTTAATAATATTTGCCTGAAGAGTCCAATTCTTGTTCAGTAGACTGTGATTCCTACATCCATTGCTGGTTGGGCCACTTTTGTTCCCACACCTCAGGAGCTCACTGTCACACCTCCTCCTTCCACTGCTCACTTAGCACTCAATTATGACCTAAGAAACAGTGATCTATGTAAAGTTTTTAAAAGTATTCAGATTCCTCATAGGAAATATCCACATCCTCCGGATAAAACAAACATATAATTGATGTAGAGATATACTAAAATTATTCTATTACTGTACAAATTGAGTTGGAAATTACATTTATTTGTTAATATTATTTAATACCTTTTGCGTTTATCTATGGGAGTTTGTTTTGCGTATTAAACAAGTAATACATCAGAGGAAATAAAATATGTTAGTAACATTATTGTATTACTCAGTTTGTATTATTACTTTATATTCATTGTATTGTGTTTGACAATGTCATGAATTTTATGCAGTTCAATTTTATGCAGTGTTAAGCAGTGTTGAATCAAATCCATACACTTTCACGAAATTTGGGAGAATCGATATTGCATGTGGAGAGCCTGAAAATGTAGTCCCTCTTTTACGAAGTGCTATAACAGTGTTAGAAAATACAAGTGTGGTTGTAGTGAAACTGCCCCAAAGACATGATCAGCTTCCAAACTCTTGGGAAAATCAACAGAGTATCACAGTAAACAAGGACATAACCTCAATGTGTCGGGAATTTAATCAAGTAAAGGTGATAAACATTATCAATTCCAAATGTGAGCTTTATACCAAACATGATATGCACTTAAACAAAAAAGGTAAAAGACTGCTTTCTGAAACTGTAAGTAAAGCAATATTAGCAAGTATAACAGGTGGCTATACATTCATGTCAGAGTACACAAACAACAGTCCAAAAAACTAGGCACCTTTTCAGTGTTGCAGCATAGTAATAAATCATTAAAGTTCATACACCAAAATGTGCAAACGGTAGTGAATAAAATAAATCAGTTGAATGTACTTGTTGCTGCAGAAATACCGGATGTATTTGTAGTCACTGAACATGGGCTAAGGATCTACGAATCCTCTTGTAACTTTAAACCGAGTATGAACTTAATGGGCGTTTACTGTCGGAAGGGGAAAACTTGGGGTGGAGTAGGGATTTTTGTTAACGAGGGTCTAGTGAGTGGCTCCAGTGTGATTGACATTGAAAACTACTGCGTTGAAAATCATATCGAAGTTGCAGGAATAAATTTAATCCTGAAAAACTTCCGCGCAGCAATCATTGGCATCTACAGACGTCCAAAAGGAAACATTAACATTTTTTGTTGATAAAATAGCATTAGTGCTATAGCATGTCCTTACGCACAGTCGCCAAAATATCATACTAATGGGTGATTTTAACATTGATTTTCTAAAGACCTCAACTACAAGAAGCAGATTTATGCATGTCCTAAATGAATATCATTTAAAACCTCTCATCCAAGAACCTACATGAATTAGTACATCATCTAAAACAGCCATTGATAATATGATTACAAATTTAGGGCATTTGACCTTCTCAGCAAGTGTGTTACAAACTTGTTTATCAGATTATACAGCGCAATGCTTTACTGTATATAATGTGGCAAAGTCACGTCAAATAGTGCATAAAAATTTCAAAAGCACAAAAGTAAGTCGTTTGTTTATTACAGCATCTTTAAATGAGCTTAAAGCAGCCCTGGGAAGGAGTATATCTTGAACAGGATCCAAACATAAAATTAAAGAAATTATATGACATACTAAATGTTCATACTGATATTCATTGCTCCCCCATTTCAAGTTTGATATGTAAACAAAACAATAAAGCAAAAGTAACTCACTGGATAACTCCAAAAATAAAGAAAATGTGCATTTTATTAAAGTTAGCTATGGAAAAGAAAAATAGTAACAGCAATCCTGGCCTTACAAATGCAGATATAAAAGCTTTAAAAAAGAAATATGATCAAGCAGTAGCAACGGCTAAACAAAACAGTATCATGGAAAGGATCCACCTCTCTTCAAATATAAGTAACACCAGTTGGCAAATAAATGAATTTCGTAACCCCTTAGGACATTCCACTCAAAATTATAACTCTGAAATCAGGCAGCAGCAAGATTTTTGAACCTCTAAAAGTAGCTGAAACCTTCAACACTTTCTTTGCCTCTGTAGGAGAAAAAAAGGTGAATCAAAAAACCAAAGTAGATGTATCTTCATCAAAACAGTCAAAAAACTATATGGAAATTTAACTGTATTGGAACACCACAGTGAAGCGAAACAATTATTAAATTGTAGATGAGTCGTATTTATTACACATCAGCTTCACTTACGTACCTATATTGAGGACATGTTTCGTGAACTATCGTTCGCATCATCAGCTTTATAGTTTGCGAAACATGTCCTCAATATAGGTACGTAAGTGAAGCTGATGTGTAATAAATACGACTCATCTACAGTTTAATAGTAAAAAAACTCAAAGTTTTTATCCCTATCCTACAGATACTACTGAAATAGTAAACATAATAAAGTTGCTAATACCAAAAAACAGCATTGGTACTGATGGGATACCCATGTCACTCATAAAAGTATGTAATTATCAAACAGCAAAACCACTTGCATCTATAGTAAACTCCTGCTTAGAAATGAGAATTTTTCCTGATAAATTAAAGATAGCAAAAGTGATCCCAGTATTCAAAAAGGGTGACAGAAATGACATAAATAATTATAGGCCTATATCGATACTGCTGGCCATATCTAAAATTTTTGAAAGTGTACTGTGTAATAGAATAATTAAATACATAACTAAATACAGCTTACTACCAAACGAAACAAAATGGCTTTGTAAACAAAATATCCATAACCACTGCAATATCAAACTCATCGAAAGTGTAATAAATGAAGTTGACTCTGGTAATCACACTGTGGGCATACTCCTTGATCTTACGAAAGCTTTCGACTGCGTAGATTTAGTATTCTAATGGACAAACTGTATAAGTTAGGCTTTAGAGGATTAGGCTACGAATTGATAAACTCGTACATGACAAACAGAAAATAGCTGGTACATTTAAAATCCGCTAGCAGAGATTATGAATCCAGTCTGCAAAATCTGTCATATGGCGTTCCCCATCGTACATGACAAACAGAAAATAGCTGGTACATTTAAAATCCGCTAGCAGAGATTATGAATCCAGTCTGCAAAATCTGTCATATGGCGTTCCCCAAGGTTCAATATTGGGTCCGTTACTACTTATTTTATACATGCATGATATAAAAGATAGCACACCAAATGCCAATATAATACAGTATGCGGATGATACAACAATTATAATTAGTGATTAAGATGCAAATGCACTTGAAAAATACATGAATGCTACAGTAAATTCCATAAATAAATATTTCACTTATACTTAACTGTAAACCCCAAGAAATGTGAAATTATAATCTTTGGTTACAGGAACATAAGCAACCATATCTTATGGTTGATAGCATATTTTAACCATATCTAATAATATTATCAAAAATGTAGGATTAAATATAGACAGGACATTAACTTATAATAGCCCTATCGACAAAATGGCAAAAACTTATTTGTTTTGAGAACTCTTAAAAATTACATTCCACGTATAACAGCTAAAATTATATATTTTGTCCTTATCCACTCGGCCTTATTCTATGGAATAGAAATTTGGGGTAACACCAGTAAAACAAATCTCAATAGGATATTCATACTCCAAAAATGTGCTGTCAGATATATAGGGAATTTAAAACATACAGATTCTTACAGAAATACTTTTCGGCAAACAAAGATACTCACACTCCCGAGCTTATTTATTTATAGAGATATTCTTCACTTGGTTAATCATAAGTTTCCAATGAAAACAAACTCAGATATCCATAACTATGATACAAGGGGCAAAAATAATCTCGCTATTCCAGGAGACAGAATGCACTTGTATGAAAAGATGCCTAGTTATACAGGAATAAAATTCTATAATGTACTTCCTGCTTCAATTAGAACCTGTAATAATTTAAATACATTTAAAACACATTTAAAAGCCTTTCTAATAGATAATGTATTTTATACCATCGAAGAATTTAGGTATCACTATAAAAATAACTAGGTTTTATTGCTGATTTTACCATATTATATTTATTTTTAGCATATTATATTTATTCTTAAATTCTATACTATTAAGCAATTTAGGACTAGCTTGTATGTTTAATTTGATCTCTTCATTATTTTGTTATTTCTAATTGTTTACTTTTAAGAGAGTATGTATTACAAATGACATGGCTTAATTGTATTCAAACACTGTATTAAGTTGCAATAAATATGAATTCTTATGACTAATAAAAAATCTTAATCATACTTAAGTAATAAAGTGCGTGACCTGGAGGTTAGTGCCAGCTCTATCCCAAAACCATGCAGAATCATAAAATTATTTTATGCTACTCTTACAGTTCTTGATTTATCTCTAAAGTACAATTATGATACATGGATATTTATAGCTTTAAGCCCACTAATCTGCAATAATAATCTGTATAAGAGGACAGGAAATCGGATTTGTAGGTAAACTAAGAATATATACAACAGCAAATGTACTTCCCCAGATAATAATTTAGGAATCCACTATGTGAATAATTGAGGAGCATTTTTTCAAAACTCTATAGAGTTTCTGAGACTAATGAGTTTCTGAGAAAAACAGTTTTTTCTATTTATTGGCAATACTAATTGGTTAGCACAGCAAATATATTTATCATTCAATTCTCCTCCTGAAACTGTCTCACTGAATGTGAAGAGAAACAAATACCATAGTTTAAGTAGTGCAAATTTGAGGTTTGAAAATACAGAGTTTTTTTTCAAAAACCGATAGATGCTGATTAACTTTTCTGCATGCGCGAGAAATTCACAAATGAAGTTTTATTGTTTGTCATTTATAAATTTAAAGAGAATTGATTAATGACACTAAACAACACTTACTTTTAAATTTTTCTGGAACATGTTTCAGAGACTTTGCCTCCATCATCAACCAGATATCGACTCCTTATAAATTATAAATGAAAATTATACCCCCTGAAGTCGATATCCGGTTGATGATGGAGGCAAAGTCTCTGAAACATGTTCCGGGAAAATTTAAAAGTGTTGTTTAGTGTCATTAATCGACTCCCTTTAAATTTAATATATTACAACACTGTTTTCAACACTTCCAAGAAAGGAATTGTCATTTATTGCTTCTGTTACTTTTTATTTGTTTATTTATTATTCTTTATTTATTTTCATCTTTTCTTAATACATAATGCATTACACAACCAACATATTACTGTTTATAAGGATTATTTTATTGGGTATAACATTATAAACTAAGCACTGCTACATTTACAATAACAATATAATATTTTGTTTTATATATGTAACAAACATATTGAATATATAGAAAGAAATTTCAAACAATATGAATATGTAAGCTTTAACATTTATTAGTATCTATTTATACAATTTTTTTCAATTTCTGGAATTTCAAAAAATGTGGCTAGATTTTGAACATCCTTTTTCTTTTCCTTGCTCACTCTATTAATTTTTTGAACATTTTGAGATCGAAGCAGGAATTTGCTGCAGGACTTGCTGCTGGGTTTCATCACATCCACCTCCACAGGCAAAGCAGAATATTTATTTTGAAGTTCTACACATACCTTATGGTCTTCCTTTGATTGCTTGGAATATGTTATTATTTGCTGGGTATTAATTTTGAAAGTGTTTGTTTTGCATTTTCTTTCAAGTCCTTAATTTTCCAGTCTTTGAACACTTTCACAGAGCCGTGATTTTATAATATCTGATGGTACTCATCAGGTGTCAAGATATTCTCTTGTTTTCTTAACTCTTTTTTCGTTGCTGCCGAAAACTCAATCAGGAGGCATGTAACTGTGCCCACGTACTGTGTAGATATGTGGAATGCTGGAAAATGTTTTATTCTTCTCCAGGAAAGCAATAAGCATGAACGTCATCATACTATTCTTGTTCAAACTAGAGTTAGAGTCTGAAAATAACGAATGCTAGAAGTAGTGTTGCTGGACAACCTTTCCTCCAGTTCCAACAAGAAGTGGTGCAAAGCTGAGGCAACCTGGTAGCAGCCTTTAGCAGATTCAGTTTTCAACCATTAGGTATACAAGGAAATTTCTTTGTTCTGGATTTTAGATGGAATCATTATGCATAGATTATACAGCCACACCTTCCTCGCTAACAGAAAGTTTAGGCAGTGGTTGATTCTGCTGCATATCAAAACAAATAGTGATTGCCTCGGCATTTTCCTCTTTCAATAGCTGATAAAACCTTTTAGAACACCTCTTGTGCAGTCTGTACATGGTTCTTAGTTCATTTTTCTTTTCCACATCTGCCTGTCTTAATCTTCATCAGTCCCATTTTGCAGGTTGAGAATGTGTCAGTGAGTGGTGTACGGAATGAAAGATTGAAGAAGTTGTAAAATATATTTTTCAAGTCTTATTTTATATATTTATATTTTGACAATGGGCAGACTGGTAGATTTCTTAATCTTCTTTCGTTGTGAAAGTTGGTCCAGATTTTTCTGATATTAAGTTCTGGAGGTAAATATCCTCTGCTTGATTTTGCTCTTCCATAATGACTTTCTCTACATCTATACTTCTTTGTGTCTTGCTTTATAGCAGCAGAAATGCCCTTCTGTAATATCCCTGTTGTCACCTCCTCTGGATTCCTTTGGCACATTCCCAGATAAGTGAAATTTTCAAGCCAGGAGAGATAATCTTTCTTTAGACACCCCTGTGATTCCCTGGAAGCTTGCAGTGCATACTGACAATCTGCGATTAGGAGATGTAATACTCATAAATTTCATAAGGAATTAATCTTGATCTATTTTACTGAGCACGCAAAGATGTTGGTGAAATCCACTTATATCATTATAAGTCAAATCAACTACATCACAGTGCTTATGCCCTTTACTTTTAGGATATCGTGGGGTGCACTAGAGACATGAGAACATGAAATTGCTGTAGTACAAGCTTTCCTTGATTTGCATTTTGATTTTCTTTCCTTGTTTTTGTAATTCCTACCTCCTGTGCATTCTATGGCTGGTGCAGTTTCACAATCTGACCTCCTGTCCATTGTGCATAGTACACTGCAGTGTCTCAACTAAGAATAAAAATACCATGTAAGTATAACAAAGCTTTCAGATACGAATGTGAAATCCAAGTGCACAACCTGAGTTCACAGTTATTGCCAATGGTGCAACAGTGTACAAAGCTTGCAGAAATGAGTGAGAATGCCAAGAATCGCAGCAGTGAGATGGCAGTCAATGCCAACATGTGTTTCAAAGAGTTGTGGTTGCTACACGCTGGATCATAAGTGATCATAAACTAGTGTATCTATCCAGTTTTGAAAAAAAAACTGTTAATATTACCTACCTTCTACACAGGACATAAATCGTATTTTGCAAAATCTGATTTCACAGAACGTTGCAGAAGGTGAACATTATGCCAATACTTTATATAACTCAATTTGGTAAAATTTTGCATCTATCTAGTTTTGAAAAAATGCTCCTCAATTTAGGAGTCTACAGTGAGCCCCTAAATGCACAGTTCATTAAAAATGTAGTACAGCCATTTAAGATGGCTTAGTCATGGCTACATGTTAAAGAAGCGCTCTCTCTCTTTCTCTCTCTCTCTCTCTCTCTCTCTCTCTCTCTCTCTCTCTCTCTCTCTCTCTCTCTCTCTCTCTCTCTACCTGTATAAAGAAATTTGAACTGTTCAACTCAGCAATGGATCTTCTACCTCTTTGAAAATATGTAGTCAGTAATAATGAGAGAGAAATACTCCTATAAATATAAAATACATACTTACTGGATAGAAGACCTTCACAAAGAATTTTAAATACTTTTTAAACTTCTTCAAACTAAACAGTTTCAAAACCCCAACATTAATGTGATTTTGTTATGAGTTGCATTTATTTACCTAAAAATATTGGGAAGCTTGCAGAAAATAAAACATATCAACAAGCATAAGAAAGAAAATGAACCTAGAGGTGCCATGGAAGAAAAAAAATGTGTGGATACATTTTTAATTCATATCATTTACTTGGATTTATAACTGTATTTAAAACTGTTCACAAATAGATCATAATGAAACTACGATAAAATTAAAATGATAATCAGTTAGGAAATTTTACATGCAGAAAACAGTATCTAATGAGTGTATGTACATAATTTACCATTCACGTGTATGTTTTGAGCTACTACAAGAAAGGAGAGGGAGGTTGCTCTCTTCACAATGTTTGGAACTGTGTTCTCCAGGCCTAATCCACACAAAGGAAATTTATGACTCTTATCTTGAGCTTATAAAACTTCTTTGAAATTAAATAAAGAAAGGAATTATGCAGAATAACGAAAGTGTATATTTTTCAGAAATATCTTACTATACACTACTACATCAAGAATTATCATTCACTTACAGATTTATTAATTATGCTAAAGAAGTACTTTAAGGAACAATTCCTTTCTTTCTATACAGTGTTTCATTCAACAGGAGAAAGTTTAGTTACCTCACTTATAAAATACATTGTAAACTACGGGCTTAATATAAACAATTGCAGAGAATAAGGTGATGACAACATGCTTGAAAAAATGGATACAAAATAAAAATCTAGAGACATATCCTAGAGTATTATTCTTATGACTGTCATTCATCAATTCAGTTACTGAATGATTCTCATCATTAGTGAAGAATGCACTTCAATATGGTATGTTCCAGCATTTGTTTTTCCTTTTCTGCAATTCAAATTTTATTCAGTTCATTGGAAACAAAATAAAATGGCATGGATGGCCATGAACATTATGATGCAGAGGGTGGAAAACATGGCCAAGAAAATTATTCATAAAAGTGCAGCTACTTCTAGATAAAGCACTATCTCATCCAGATCTATTTGCAAAATACCCAGCACATGTTTTTTTTAAATACCAAACATTACCATAACCTTCAGCCACTTTATTATGGAGTGACAAAGAACTTCAAAGTTCAGAGAACTGGTAAGCAAGCACATCATTACAGAATTCGATAACAAGGAAGCCTCTTCCTTTCTTGGAAGTGTTGAAAACAGTGTTGTTATGATAAATTAAATTTAAAGGGAGTCATTAATCGACTCCCTTTAAATTTAAGGAAGCCTCTCTTCATATCATGATAAAATGAACTGAATAATTCTTACAACAGCAACTGAGCATTCCAGAAAAACCAACCCATGGCCCACCAATAGTTATACTGTAAAGCTTTAGGCATGGGTAAGAGGCTGAGTTCTACAGCACCTGAAGATATGAATCAGGTTTAACTTGAAACAAGATCTTTTTTGCACAACAAAAATGCAATTGCAAAGCCACAGTATGTGAAACCTGCATTAAATGTCTCTCTGAAGTTATCCCACAGAGAGCCACATTTTCTAAAATATATATGTACCTGATGGACATAAAAGAGAGAAAAAAACTCAAGTGTTTAGTTTGAAAGCAATAATACATAGCTAAGTGAAATATGCTTATACACAACTTTTCCTTTCAATACATACCAAAATATTCATGCAAATACATATCATGCATATATTATGCAGAATATAATTTTGTATATTTATGCATATATTGTACATATTTCTTAGGCATACATACCAAATCTTTATTTGAATTTTTGTAGGGAACATTCTTGGGGCTGTAAAAATGATCCCGTCTAATGCAGACAGCTTTTGTAAACCAAGAGCATGCACATGTGCACCCAAAAGAGTACAGACTTTGCTATGCTTATTTATCACTTGTGGTAGTTTCTAATTTCGTAATTTTTATTAGCTTCAACAATAACATACTACATTATAGTTTGTTTGGCATGTTAAGCGTCCTACAATTTCTGGTTATTAGCACCAGCAACATTAGCACTCTCAATTGCTAGCTAACCCATAATGTTAAGGTAAAGATTTTTATTTACATGCTGGTACATTACCATCTCAATTGCTGGATTTTGTTATCCACATCTGTCCAAACACCTTTTTCATCTTATTGTATGTGTAGGATAAGTGGATTTGAAAATTATCACCATAATAAAAACATAGCTTCTGAGCTTATACTGCCAACACTCTTACCATATGGGTTAATTACCTTCTCTTCTGTAAGTGTAAATATTCCTTATTCATGCATATATACAATAGAAGTTTATATAGTGAAACACGTCAAGAGTTGCAACACTATGCTTCACTTACTTATAATTAGTTAGAACAAGTTTTTAGAGTATTTGCTCATAAACTTAGCTTGGCCCAGCTTAGAAAGAGGTACCTTTCATATGATCATTGTATTTCATTGTATTTGCATTTTTGGCATTTCTATCCCAAACTTTAAAAACATGTAGCCTTTCATAGTTTGATAAAGAGATTAATGAACATTTTCCCTTGTAAAGTATAACAGAAAGAATACCAGGATACCTTGAATACAACAGTCACAATGGCTTCAAATCTAGTTTTATATAAACAAAAGCAAAATTTAAGAAGCACAAGGCTATTAACCAGATCACATAAGAAAAAGAAACTACTTGCTATTCTAGTGCAGACTAAGTTTGATAAAAATATTTAAACAATACCAAATAAAGTTAAAACATAGAAAGCCAATACCCTAAAAACCAGTAAGGCAAAATTCCAGAAATCAAAAAATCAAGGTTATATTACCAATGGTTTAGACAGTGAAAATACAATGAAACCCATAAACAGAATTAACAAAAATTATTTGATAAACACTGAATTCAAACTAACAGATAAATCAGCAACAGCTTATTTTGATCCAAAAACCATGAAATCAACTCAGCTGCAAAACTTCTAAAGATTAAAAAATATCCCATTGGCTATTGTAATATGGACGAAAATACACATCTTGAACAAAGACCATTCATGGAATACTCCTAAGACCAACTCAGCACATTCATCATCCATTACATCTACAATAATTACGAGTTGCTAAACTTGATGTTTCCATATCCTCCAAAATCTCTCACCAGTCAGGCCATAGCAAACACTCTTGAAACATGTTCTAACAAATCAAAAATGAGTGAAGTGTAGTGTTACAACAATGACTAGATGACTGTTTTATTTGATTTTCTTATTAGTTTACTGCTGTATAGGTTAAGGTTTGGAAAAGGTAAATCATAACAGACAAATTCAGTGCCATTGTGAGGACTGAATAAACTGCTTACTGTGCAGCATACCAAATAGTCCTTTCTGAACATTATAACTTTCCTCATCTGACGATGCATACACAAGTAAAAATTCAATATCCTAAAAATACTTTTAAACTCAAGGTTCATGTAACAATTTGTGGTAATAATCTACTTAACAGTGCTTATGCCCTGCAAACAATGAAATAGGTAGCTGAAATATTACAATCCTTTAGAGAGATGTACTGGGTTCAAGTTTTAACTGTTACCATAAAAGAATCACTGATCTTGCAGGTGAAGCAAGATGAACTTTGGTAACCTAGTAATAAATAATGCAACTTGCACTGAATTGCAAGTGGCGAATAAAAAGTTTCTCTGAAAGTTTCCTTGAACTTTACTAAGAAGCACTTCAGTTGGAACAGACCAATTTAGATGAAATTTAGTGATACGATCAATTAAGATATCCTAAATACATTGGCAATAATCATTATCTTTATAAAATCAATGGTAAAACAATAACTGTTTGTTCAACATCAGCTGGAGGCACTCATGACATAGATTTATGCAGTAGCACCTACACTCAATTGTAACCTTGAGCATGTGAAGAGTTGCCATCTAGCACAGTTGAAATATAGGAAAACATGAGGTCTATTAATCCAGTGTATATTATCAACATATTAAAGAACAGAGTTAAAATACAGTTTGCAAACAGCATGTGACCTGGTGTATAGGATCAGCAATTTATAAATATTCTCCAGGACATAATAGAGCAAAACTATTATTATGCTTGTGAAGAAAATGTAAAGATGGCATTAGATTTTAGTGATATAAATGAGGCATTACAGAGTATAGTAGTTGTAAAAGTGAGGACAATATACTGTTCGGCAAAACAAATGTGAGCTCTAGGAGTTATGCAGTATCTCCACAAAAGCAACCTGGAAGAGCTGATAAATTGAAAAGCTGTGATGAGACTTAGAAAGCGTTATGAATTCAGAAGGGAGGAGGTGAGGGGGGAAGGACTGAAATCAAATGCACAGATTCCAAAAAGGTGGCCTTCTCTTCTCAAACATTGAAATTTTTTTTATGTAACACATAAAGGTGTTATTGCTCATTGTAGGCACTTACAAAATTGGGCAGAAATTATTGCAGAGGAAGCATATTTAAGGAACTTCAAATCATTATATGTGTTTGGAGGAATTTAGTAACCGTGACATCAAAATTAATCTCAAAACCTATTTGTAGTTGGTTTATTGATACTCGTCACTTACTTTTTTATATTAATGAGAGACTAGTTTCAAAGGCAGTTGGAAAGAGATTAAAAATGAAGGTGATTGCCTTTGAAACTAGTCTCTCATTAATATAAAAAAGTGACGAGTATCAATAAACCAACTGCAAATAGTTTTTGAGATTCAAATCATTAATTTTATTAAACCAAAGAAACAACAAACTCATATTAGCGAGAAAAGGAGAAAAATATATTATTGTGTCAGTTCAATCCCTACATGACATGACATGACATTTGTACGCAGCTGAGGTGTTAGTATTGACGTATGGTGAGCCAGTATACAATATTATATTTGTTTTCAAGCAATGCACATTGCCCAATATTAATGAACAAAGAGATTCCCGGTTTATTGTATGCGGATGATTTAACAGTAGGAGCAATATCTGTAATAGGTCTACAAAAATCAATTGAGGCAATTCATAGGTTTTCCACTGATTGGACATTAAGAATAAACAGCAAAAAATAAAAAATAATGGTATTTAAAAGAGGATCGATACTGAGGAAAGGAGACGAGTGGTTCATAGGAGATCAAAAGGTAAAAGTGGTAAAGGAATATGACTATTTAGGTGTAAGGATGTGTAGCAGTGGAGGGTGGACAGCACAAGTCAGAAAAGTGATAGCTAATGACAGGGCGGCAATGACAGAGGTAAGAATATGTAAACAAACGGGAGACATCAGTTAGATGGTTAGAAAGAATGTATGAAACGGTCATTGAATCCAGAACAATGTATGCAGTGGAGGTATAAGGCACATCAGAGATAGGAACACAATTAAACCAGATGTATGGACTGTTTTGCAAAGAACTTCTAGGGCTGCCAAAATCGACACCAAGGGAAGTGGCATTATTAGATTTGGGTAATACAGAGAGGGGAATAATAATAAAAAGAATATTGAAATTCTAGTATAAGTGAATTATAGGGCGGAGAGGGGAATTATTGAATCTGTGCATGAAGCAATAGAAAAGCATTAAGAACACATAGTTGGTGGTCAGAATTGGAAAGAATGGTATCGAAGATAGGCATGGGAGATTTATGGAGAGCAGAGGAGTTGAATCATAGAACATAGTTGAACATAGTTTTTGGAAGGAAGTGAGAACCAGGGTACAAGACATAGATAGGCAGGAGATTTGGGAAAGTATAGAAGAAAAGAAATCTTTGAAATTTTATAAGCAATTAAAGACAGAATGGGGTAGGGAAAATATATAGATCAATGTGACAAAATTGGAAGAGAAGACATAGCATGGATGAGAGTAGGAATAATATATCTAAAGGGGTTGAGAAGTAATGAGGCAGGGATATGTGAATTTTGTGGAGATGAAGATAGCACTCTTCATTACCTGATAGAATGTAAGGAGTTAACAAATTGCAGGATAAAAATATGGGATAAGAAGTCGGACAGCGTGAGCAAAGATGGAGTGGCATTATACATGTTAACGGGGATGAGTGAAAAGAAAAACAGATGTATAGGAGAATTCTTATATAGGCTAAGAGAAAAGTGGATTAGGGTAAAAGAAGCAAAGTTCAGGAAGAAATGACAACAAGCTGCTCAGGAAAACCAAAGGCTTATGGCCAGGGGACCTGAGTCAGCGAGTAAATCTTGGGTCAGCAATTTCATGTATTTGTACAGGATGTATAATACTGCTTGTTATATGTCAAAGTGACTAGCGAAAATGTAATGGAAACTGTACAAATAAATATCATATCAAATATCATACCAAATATTTGTTTTCAGGAAGTTACAAGAAACCGATTCAAATTAAATGTAGAAAAGAACATTTGTGAAAATCTTCCAATAAACATATATGTGGATTTTATTACTAGTGGAAAAATGTCTACAGAGCATTTGAGAAACTTTTAAAGAAACATTCTTAATGATACAGTGTAGTCAAATTCACCTCCACAAAATTCCTTGTCTGCTTATAAAAATAAAATTTCCTTCAAGAATTATCGTTAGAAAAGGTAAAAATATTGAAGATTATTCTCCATAAAGCTATAAAATGTGCACAACTTTTAGACTTTCTTTTGAACAATTGTTTTTGAAGAACAAAGTATATGTATCATAGACTGAAGATTACGTACACTTTTCATGTCAGATGGCAGCACCGTGGCTCAGTGGTTAGACTGCTTGGCTCTCACCAAGGCGGCCCGGGTTCGATCCCAGGCGACTGCAAAGTGAGATTTGTGGTGGACAACATGGCGCTGGGGCGGGTTTTCTCCAGGACCTCCGGTTTCCCCTGCCATCTCATTCCACCGGTGCTCCATCTTCATCTCATGTATCACCAGTGTCACCGCCTGCGGTGCCGTAAGTAGTAAAAGCAGGTGTTAAACACTACACATTTCATTTTTTCCTGTCAGATGATCAAAATTGATGGACTGAATGTTCATAATCAAGTTCATTCCACTATTTATAACCTACTATCTGCAAAATGCTATGACATGCATGATTATGTGTGTAAAAAATTTGGATATGAGGTGCAAAATAAAATATTACAGATAGAGTCAACATGAGAAGTTCAATGCCACGGCCGGGATTTGAACCACGGATCTCCTGGTTTCCGTCCAGTCGCTCTTATCTGTTGAGCTCTTACCCATGCCATTAAATTCTCCATTTGAATCATATATTTCCCCGGTAAACCACTAGGGACTCTTGCATTCGAGATACACCATTTGTGGCGACTTACTATCGTAAGTACTTGAGTCCCAGGCTTCATTGTTAAACTCTTATTATTTAAGTTAATTGATGGAAATTAATCATTCCTTCACACTAGCCGTGTATAGGCTAAGGTTTTGGATAGATAGAGCCAAATTGAAAAATTCAATGCCATGGCCGGGATTTGAACCATGGAGAATTTGATGTCACGACGTCATGTTGGCCATGGTAGCTCAGTAGGTAAGAGCGACTGGACTGAAACCAGGACCATACTAATAATAGTAGGGCCATATTATTAATAACACTGGCCAACAATGAATTTCTTACATAAACAATTTTTGCTGTTTCTTATATATTTTCAAATCTGATTCCAGAAATTAAGTCAGAAATTCTCCATCAACAACCATTTTTTAGAAATTTTGAAAATATTTTTTTTTCTCTCTTTATTGGCATTTGTTATATAATGTGCTGATTAGAATGATGTTTTATATGTGTATTTCAATTCATTGGGTCAACAATTGACTTGTAACACTTGGTGATTGTTGCCTTGAATTCTTGAGTTGCAACAATGACATTTGCTTACAGAACTGTGATTGTAAGGTAACGTTTATAGTTCAATAGAAAGTTTCTTAAAAGAAAGAAGCTAATTCTGTGCTCTTTTCCATTGTGAATTGAGACAGAAGTGTGCAATACTGTCCACAGTAGTGAGTTATGAGAAATACTGTAAAAGTGTATGATGTATAAGAAACAGTCTCAAAAGTGTGTTAATGACAGAAGCATGTCCTAAAGCTGTGTTAATGACAGAAGCACCCTCTGTTACACGTGTGGTGAGCTGACTTTCAAAGGACAGAGATGAAAATTTACTCCTCTATTAAGAAGAACTTATGACAATTATTTTAACAACAAAATAGACCAGAACAAGACATGGGCCCTAGAAATCTATTGTGCCAAATGTGTAACACTGTTAACTGGCTGATTAAAAGGATCCCATCATATGCCATTTTGCAATCCCAATGATATGGTGCAAACCTAAACATCATTTTACAGACTGCTATTTCTGCATGACAAATATATCTGGAATAAGTCCAAACACTCTGTTAACTATCCATCTTCAGTATAATTTTGAGTTGAACTAGTACTCAATGTTCCACTTATTGCTAGTATTTACCTAAAATGAGTTTTGTTAGGATCTTCCTAACATCATCAGCGGTTGTTGACTAATGGATGTTGGTTCGGTGAACTCCTTGGAGGTGATAGGGGCATCTCTGTTGGTATCTTGATGAACTTGAAGTTTGGGTTCTCTTCAAAGGTAGTGTCAAAATTGAACAATTTTATTTCATATTTCTTTATGAAAAATTTTTCCCATGTGGTTAATGTGGCTGGACCTTGGACACTTTTTAATAAGTGGATTTCTCATTCTATATCATGATTCTCCTTCCAAGAATGGTACGCTACCACCGATTTGGAAAGAGGTTAAAGATGGAGGCGACGACTTCTGAAACTAGTCCCTCAATAATATAAAAATGTAAGTGACAAAAGTGCCAAAAAGACCCTCCAATAATGTATAAATATTTAACTTTTAAAAGGGGTGGAGTATGTAGATTTTTATTGGTCTAGAAAAAGCATTTGATACTACTATTAACAGGGGGAAACTTTTATTGAAACTAATTATATGTGAATCATATAAAAGGAATACAAAGAACTTACATGCAAAAAATGAGTTGTGTGAAAATAGTTAACGGAAGAATTACTAAATAGAACAATAATAATTCAGGTTTAGACAATATGGGTTGTACTCAGTAGAGTGCCATTTAATGTATTTATGTATGAAGATATATAAGAAAAAGAAAAATTCAATAAGCATTCACCAGTCATAAATAATAAGGAAGTACCATGGTTACTATTCCTTTCTTGGAAGGGTTGAAAACAGTGTTGTTATAATAAATTAAATTTAAAGGGAGTCGATTAATGACACTAAACAACACTTTTAAATTTTTCCGGAACATGTTTCAGAGACTTTGCCTCCATCCTCAACCGGCCATCGACTGGTTGAGGATGGAGGCAAAGTCTCTGAAACATGTTCCGGAAAAATTTAAAAGTGTTGTTTAGTGTCATTAATTTACTACCTTTAAATTTAACCATGGTTACTGTTTTCAATTGACCTAGTAGCAGTTCCATTTCAGTTGTGAAGCACAAAGCTATGGAAACAATTAGTAAATTCTGCAAAGATTGAGGGCTGAAAATAAACAAGATATCAAAAATCATGATCTTTAAGAAAGGATGTGAACTATGTAAGTATGAAAAATGGCATTGGGAAGGAACAGAGTTGGAAGTAGTGAAGAAAATTGATTACATAGGGGTAAGGTTCAATTGGGGTGAACAAAAGAAAAAAGTATTAGCAACAAGGAAACCATAATACAGGCAAACAGAGCATTCTGAGCAAATTACCAGAAATGCAAATTACATGGATAGATAGGATTCACATCATAGTGGTAGAAGCAAAGATATTATATGCAAAAGAGATCTGGTGGCTGGAAAAGGGCTGGGAAAATGTACAGGCAACACAAATGAATTTTTGCAAAATAACTCTGGGATTAACAAGAAAGAAGTTCAAATGGAGTGACACAAGTAACCCTATGGAGAGTGGGAGTAAAAGGTAATATAGTACAAAGAGTTTAAAACTGGTTCAGAGTAAATTTGTAAGAATAAAACAATATACATGACAGTTGTAGTGAAATTAAGTGAGAGTCAAACTGTCATACCATTTTTGGAAGGAGAGTCACAATATAGAACGAGAAATCCACTTATTAAAAAGTGTCCAAGGTCCAGCGGCATTAACCACATGGGAATAAATTTTCATAAAGAAATATGAAAGAAAATTGTTCAATTTCGACACTATCTTTGAAGAGAACCCAAACTTCAAGTTCATCAAGATACTGACAGAGATGACCCTATCACCTCCAAGGAGTTCACCAAACCAACATCCATTAGTCGACAACAGCTGATGATGTTAGGAAGATCCTAACAAAATGCGTTCTAGGTAAATACTAACAATAAGTGGAGCATTGAGTACTAGTTCGCCTCAAAATTATATCAATCGTACCACCTTTGTTGTTTGCTAGCGGCAGAAGCAAAAAATGCAATGTTCAAGGTCAGCCATTAGCTATCACCAAGCTGGAAAATGGAATAGGGGAATAAGGGAGAGAAAAATACACTGAGGAATGTAACAAAGGTGCTAAAATGGGGTATGGATGGGGAAGGTCAGGTGTAATAAATTTAAGTGGCTTAGTAGGGAGGAAAATTGGCAGGGGGAGATGCACTAAATGTAACAAATTATTTATAATTGGCATTACATTCTGGAATTAAAAAAAGAGAACTCAATACTAGAGAAATGTAAAGATTTGCTGTTAGAGCTTAAAGTTAAGATGATTTTTAACTCAAGATTAGATGAATATATGGAGAAAGCAGAAAAGTGAAGAACAAATGGAAAAGGGTAAAGAGGTGTAAAAATAAAGTATAAAAAAAATAATGGACTTTACCATTATATAACCAACAGAATGTTAAATACTATGGGAAGAAACAGAAGTAACTCCAAAAGGGAGAAATAAATTGTGTAAATTTTATGTACAGTTTAAAGAAGATTATAAATCATACATTCATTCATAATGCAAATGCTGAAAATAAACTTTTAGATTCTTTAATCTCATGTAGTAGCAGACGAATGTTATTAGAGCAGAATAGATTATAAAACCCTTCTTTCCTTCTTTCAGTAAATCTAAAATATTATGTCATAAAAATACGTAGAAATTGGGTTATAAACACTGTCATTTGACTTCTTAGCAGGGGAAATGTATTGCTTTCTGAGGCCTGCCATTCTGCTTTCACCAGGAACTGCTCAGAGAGGACAAAGTGCCTTAGCAACCAGGTTGAACTTCCCTGACCTTGTTGAACAAAAGAAAATTTAAAACTACAAGAAAAACTAGACAATATTTTACTGTGTAAACATATTTTATTGAAAAATGATTTCAATAGCTCCTTTAAGACATCATTATTGATAAGTCTACGAAGTTTCATGGAAATTGGTCTGATCCAACTAAAACGAATTCCTTATAAGCATAACATTTTCTTTCAAGATTACAGTTTAAATTATCAGATTTAGGTATATTTAACTTCAAAGAAAATACATTAATCTCTCACAATTATTGTATATCAACTAATACAACTACTGTATCAAAAGCATAAATGGTATGCTATTTTAAATATGATCTAGCGTTTATAAATTGTATAGTTCATTACACTGCATATACACCTAAGAGTAATATGAAGTCAGACATTGAACTTGGTGCAGCAATTCCAACTGAAGCATGCTTCTTGATATTTTGATATCTTGGAAATGTCATTTCATCCAGCTGTACAGTACAGTTCATGCAAATGGTGAAATGCTATTAAGAATATTTGGTTTGCACTGTTACAGTGTGTATACCATTAAGATGGATTTCAAAATTCAAGGATGCAAATCAAGTATCCTTTCATCATTTCTTGAAGTTCCATTACGTACTTCTTGGAGTCAAGTCCCTATTTCACAGCTGTGTAGCAGAGGAACCATTCCCACGATGAAATGTTCTCAAGGATATTTGATTTGCATCGTTTCCCTAGCAGCTGCTCGTGACAAACCTGGAAGATTTAAAACAAAAACAATTTAGTACATTCCTATGAGTAAGGACTATGATACAATGAAGCACAAAATTAATATAATTCTGAGTCAAACTAGTACTCAATGCTCAATATATTGCTAGTGTTTACTTAGAATGTATTTTGTTAGGACCTTCCTAACATCCTCAGCTAATGTCGACTACTGAATGTTGGTTTGGTGAACTCCTTGGAGGCGATAGGGGCATCTCTGTCGGTATCTTGATGAACTTGAAGTTTGGGTTCTCTTCAAATGTGGTGTCGAAATTGAACAGTTTTCCTTCATATTTCTTTATGGATATTTTTTCCCACCTGGTTAATGCAGTTGGAGCCTGAACACTTTTTAATAAGTGGCCTTCTCATTCTATATCATGATTACCATTCCAAAAATGGTATCTACCGCCGATTTATGTATTTCTTTGTTCCTGATGTTCCTAAAATGCTCTTTAAGCCCAATATTCATAAAAAAATAGGAAGAAAAAACTGTTCAATTTTGACACCACATTTGAAGAGAACCCAAGCTTCAAGTTCATCAAGATACTGACAGAGACGCCCCTATCACATCCAAGGAGTTCACCAAACCAACATTCAACAGTCAACATTAACTGAGGATGTTAAGGTCCTAACAAAATGCATTCTAGGTAAACACTAGCAACTATGGAGCATTGAGTACTACTTCGACTCATAATTATATTAATTTAGTACATGTTACTTAACATTGTAGATTTATTTTTTATATGTAGAAATAAACATTTTTGAGAAGGAAAAACACTATGCACATTATGGTACGGGGATGGAAAAGAAACTATTATGTTGAAATTACAGCATTCCTTCACTTCCAGATCTCAACTATTTTTATTTTAGTATAAAGAAACTTCAATGTTCATATTCTCTGATTTTACATTTTACAATATTTTATGTAACAAATTTAAAGACCCACCTTAATTTCATTATAATAATGTAAACATTTCCACAATTCTATGACCTATGATTTTATTTTCCTCAACTTTATATAAGTAAAAAAAAAAAAAAAAAAAAAAAAAAAAAAAAAAAAAAAAAAAAAAAAAAAAAAAATACTGTATCCTAATGGTACACTAAGCATCAATCTTACATGGAACATAGCAAACAGAGGACTTCTCTGCTCTCTTTAAGTGTGTTTCTGGATGTACGAATATCAACAACGGCATCTAGAGTAAGGGAACATATTTTTAGGTAAATACACAATTTTTATGTAATTAAATATTTTGCACAATTTAGCTATTAGTACATATTTTGTGTGTTTTACAGATATACTATAATAGTTTTGTTTCTGCTTTTATTGTGTGTGGCACACAACATGAGTTTTGGTTTTGAGAAGAGAAGCTATGCAACCTTCTGCTTATCCTGTAACCTTAGATTAAATTATGGGTTGTCAACAGCTCACTACAATATGAACATATACACGCAACTCACAGAAAAGAAGTTTAAGATGCCAAAGTATTGCACAATGTACTTGAACTCAACATCATTAGGCATTCAACTTATTCTTGTTCCTTCAGGTCAGAAGTGTTGGGCAATACTTAATATACGTGTTGAGTGATTCCTACATAACAAAATGACATAGGCAAAAGGAAGTGTAACTTTTCAGTTACATCAGTATGTTAAACAATTATCATATGCATTCAAGACAGATGGAAAAATTCTATATTGTCAGCCTTATGGAAAGTCTATATATGATATGATATATTGTGTAATAAAACAAATACATCTTGTGCTACCCCTGATCTGGGCCTCAGCCCTTTTGCTAACAAAGAGCCTTAATAGCCCTGGCCCTTTTGCAGCCCTTCAATACAATTACATACTCTACACGTGTTTGCCCCTTTTAAGAATCATTGCTTTTCATTTAATTTTCCATCCTGTGCTAGATTTTTCATATTTTCCAAATTTTTGTCTATCTCTGTAAATTATTACCTTCATTTCTATCTCATATTGTTATTTCCGTATTCACTTTCTGTATGTCTTCTGTATTCTGTATGTCTGTATTCACTTAACCTTATTTTTCAATACTTCTCAGTTACACATCGTCCCATTTGCATCCCCTTTCCTTACTACTAATTTAACTTCACTAGCACCTTTCCACAATTTGTACAGCCATATCACATTTGTTCATATCTCTTCCTAAACCTCTCGTAACACCATTCTGTTTCTTCCTTTCTACAATTTACCCATAAAAACCATTTTTTTTTTTTGCTTTGTTGATATGTTCCTACATCTTGATATCCCCTGCCTAAATCTAACCCCTTGAATCCTCACACTTGCTTCACACTGTTTTTCCCTAATCCCTTGCACTTCCACACTTGCTTCATTCTGCTTTTCCCTGATCCCTTGTATCCCCACACTTTTTTCACTCATTTTCCTAATCACCTCGATTCCCATACTTGTTTCTTTTTGTACTCAATGTAAAGCAATTACATTTTTTATTTTCTTCTTTGCTCCGCCAACCACCATTTCTGACATTTCCCCCTCTTCTCTTTGATTTACATTGTTCATCACTTCTCCTCCATCAGTGCACACTGCATTTATTCCATGCACATTCTGGACATTCACACCGGATACTGAAGTCAGATTGTTTAAGTCTGCTGCACCAACATTTGTATGCTCTGCATCTTGGATGTTCCTTATGCTGCTTCTCTGCTCAGTCACTCGCCCATCAATCAATCCAGTTTTGTATAAATGCATTGAAACCTTGTTTCCTTGCCTTACTTCTTTCTTCAATCAGCCTCTTCCTTTGTTCTCTTTGTTCATAAAAAAGATCCTTATTAATATAGATATTCCCCTTAGCATTTTTGTTTGTTTTAATACTTTCTTTACGAATTCTGTATTGCTGAATTTCACCAATATATTTCTTTTGCTTGCCAATTTCCCAATTCTAAATGTGCCCCGCAGTTCAAAACCTCTCATATTCATTCCTAGCCTCTTCATTAACAATTCCTGTATCATGTTTAAAAGGTATGACTCAATTTTAGTCTTTATACATGAAATTAGCTTCACTGTTAACAATGCTTTTATTTATAACTATTCAAATTCCTGTATCTCTTGAAATGCTCCAATTCCTTTTTGTTCTTCTACCCCAGAGATTATTAAGTTATATCTTCTCATAAAGTCTTCCATACTTTCCATTTTTTCCATCTTCGTTTTTATCTTCTCCAACTCCTTAGTTTTAATCTTCAACTCTATATTATACCACTTCCTCCATTCTTGCTTAAATCTCAACGCCAAACCATTATTTCTTATAATTTCTCCTGTCTCCTTTGCGGCTGCCATATCACGTAGTTCCTTTTTCCTCACTTCCATGGGAACAACCATACTGCATGTCCGTTCTGCTCCATTGCAAGTTTGGTACTCCGGAAAGTCTATAACAGCCGATCAATGCTTCCAAGTAACGCAGCATTTATCTAGCAACAAATATATCTTGGCAGCTTCATGTTTTTCTATGAAGCAGGTGCTTTTAAGTGAAGTAGGATTCTCCAGCTCATATTCTGGACCTTCCATATGTTATGAATTTTGTTCAGATTTGTCAAATTTTTGTTTTGGCAGATATTCCTCTACATAAAGTGAAAAATGCAGAGGTTAAAGCTTTTCTCATGAAGTATTTGAACTTTGATCCTCCAGATGAAACTACTTAAAGGAAACACTACCTTCCAAAGTACCAAGAAGAAACATTTTGAAAAATCATGGCCTTGTCTATATATACTAGAAGTCGTGATGTTTGTTAGAAAACACTTGGTTTATTTTCATACATTTTCTATCTCACTAGAAATAGGCATAAACTGAGCATGGTTACACATAATACATCACTATTCAGCAAAAGCGTAAGACACTCTGGAATTACCTTATATAACAAGTTACCCGATAATATTAAACTCACCACCTCAGAAACTGCATTTAAGCACAAGGTGAAACATCTGCTATTGCAATATTGTTTTTACTCAGTTGATGAGTTTGTAAATACTTTTCCATGAACCCCTTCTGGGCGCGTAATTTATTATACTTGTATATAACTAATTATTTTATTTGTATTCATGTTTATTAATTTTGACAATACCATGAATTCTTGTAATTCCCAAGGGTGACAATAAATCTGTATGTAACTAATTATTTTATTTGTATTCATGTTTATTAATTTTGACAATACCATGAATTCTTGTAATTCCCAAGGGTGACAATAAATCTGTATGTAATTATTTTATTTGTATTCATGTTTATTAATTTTGACGATACCATGAATTCTTGTAATTCCCAAGGTTGACAATATATCTGTATGTAATTATTTTATTTGTATTCATGTTTATTAATTTTGACAATACCATGAATTCTTGTAATTCCCAAGGGTGACAATATATCTGTATGTAATTATTTTATTTGTATTCATGTTTATTAATTTTGACGATACCATGAATTCTTGTAATTCCCAAGGGTGACAATAAATCTGTATGTAACTAATTATTTTATTTGTATTCATGTTTATTAATTTTGACGATACCATGAATTCTTGTAATTCCCAAGGTTGACAATAAATCTAATCTAATCTGAAAAATGAGAAAATATGGGTGTGTATTGATGAAACTCAAGACTCAACAGGAAGAAGAGTGGAAAATGTAGTGGTCAGGGTTCCTAAAATTGATGAGACAGTTTCTAATTGTGCGTTTTTACTAGCTTGCAAAGAAATGTCGGCAGCAAATAACAATGTTGCTAAGCTCTTCAAAGAAAGTATGCACATATTATGGCCAAATGGTGCTAAGTATGATAATGTGCTTAATTTCCTGACCAACGCAGCATCTTACATGAAGAAAGCAGCAGATGTACTTAGCATCAGCTATCCAAAAATGAGACATGAGACTTGCCTTGTGCATATGCTACAAAGGGTGTGGGAAACTGTTTGGTTACTGTATACCAGTGTGGACAGGTTGGTATCCAATGGAAAGGTGTTTTTTAAAGACTCTAAGAGAGTTGATCTCTTTAGGAATAAAATTCCAATGTTTTATGACCCAACACCGTTACTGTGGTACTTGGCTTTCAGTTGTGGTTGTACTATGTGCAGCATTTTGATAGCTTTAAATTGGTTTTGGATGAACTGGACAAAGATGAGTTTGATCTAAAATATGCACGGCAATAAAATACAATTGACATTACAGTTTCATAATCCAGAACTGTATCATTTTCTAGATAAATGACACAGAAGTGGTTATGGAATAAATATCTAAATATAGAGATGATTGTGGTGCTTTGACTAAAGATTTATATTTCCCAACGTTTTCTGATAGACATAAATGTAAATTTATTAATCCTAATTATGTTCTCACTCAATTCTTAACTGGTCATGGCAAATTTTCTGCTTACTTAGTTTGATACAAAATCAAACCTAGCTCTGATTGTGCTTGTGGAAATCACCTTCAAGATGTCCCTCACATTTTATTTGATTGCCCCATTCTCTGTTTCGAAAGATATGAACTTGAATTTTTGCTTCAATCTTAGGTTACACTTTTTCAAAATCACTTAGACATTTTGATGAATTACAAAACATCAATGTTTCAGGGCTTTCTTGAACAAAATATTTCTTAAACTAAATGATTAATTCTGGTGTTTACTGTGTCATCTTGATGATATTGTATTGTATTTGGTTATATCTTGTAATTTTATTACATTCATGTTATAATTTGTAAACTATATTCCTAATATACCTTTGGGTAAAATAGGAATCACAAAATTGGTTAATAAATAAATAAATAAATAAATAAATATAGGTTTTAATAATTATAATAATATTGAGTTGTAATCAATGTTACAATTGGAGAACACGATGTGAATTTAATGAATGTTTGGAAGTATAATAACGTAGTAGAAATAAAACAGAATCTCAGACAAAATGTAAACTGAAGGGAAAAAAAAAAAAAAAAAAAAAAAAAAAAAAAAAAAAAAAACAACATAAAATGTTGGACAAAAACAGTAAGAGAATAATTTATGAACATATAAATAATATATAGCAAAGTATAATGTAGACTATAACATGTGTCGCCAGCATCTATTTCAGTCTGCAGTTCAATACATGTCATGTACTAGTGCTTCAATAAATTACTACTGTAACAAATGAAAATACTAGTTGCTGCTAAACACATTTTATCACTTAGATGCTTAGCATTGCACTTGAGACACTATTGCCTGCATTTAGAAGAAGACACAACTGACTCGTCAAACCAAAATCACAACTGCTGAGTCACTTCACAACTGAACTTCACTCAGCACTATTCACTGCACTCAACTCAAATTGCACTGTCAATTGTCTACTGAAAACTGTTCACCCCAGACTAGCCAGTTTCTTATGAAGGGCCTAAATACAATGCAAATGTTCTGAAAATGGAAGCTACCTGAAATAGACAAAACAAATCTTCTAGAGCAGGGAAATGGAACACAATGGCTTTGGCTCTGAAGATTGGCCATTAGTTCCACCTAAGACCAGGTAGCCAGGGAGTATGTAATGAATTTATTTGTAGCCGGTTTATTGACACTTCATCACTTACATTTTTATATTATCGAGGGACTAGTTTTGGAAGCCATTCAACCTCTCTCCAACTAGCATCTGTTGTCTGCTTTCCTTTCTCTGGCGGTGGAACTACAAACTTCTTTGTCAAATTATCTGCTGGTGGGATTTCAAAGTTCATTACTAAGACCTTATTTTTCCATGTGAATATATTCTCCCATGTTGTCAGTTTATTTTGGTTTATCACTCCAGTTAATTTTGGATTTGGATCAATGCCATTTATTTTATTTATTTATTTTTATCCAATTTATCATACATATGATTTTGGACATGTCAGAATGCAGATTTAATTTCTTGTGGTAGTTTGTTATAGAGCGTGATTCCGGAAATATATACATCTTTTAGAGATACAATTTTATTCACTCTATGCCTAAAATAGTCCACGTTTCCTCTTGTACAGCGCTCATGAATTGGTTGTTTTTGATTGGTTTGAACTTATCTATTACATACATTATTGTTCTGAATGCATAGAGAGAGTAGATGGTAACTACTTTATTATTAATGATTTTCGTTCTAAAAATGAAATGCTACTGCTGACTTATCTTCTTGTTTCAATCTGATGTTTCTAAAGTGCTATTTGACTCTGGTTTTTAGATTTCTTTTAATTTGACCTATGCAGCATTTCTCACAAATTTTACAACTTATTTGGTATATTCCAGATCTGTTAACAGATGGGATTTCATCTTTTGTTTTTGAATTTAGCAATTTTAAAATTGAGTATCTATTAGTAGGTGCCAAGTTGATATTTTGTTCCTTAAATATCTTTTTAAATTTATTAAATGTGGTTGCTTCCTTAATGATTTTCTTTAATTTAGCTTTTCTAATTTTCTTAAACACCGAACTTTTGTTGTATCCATTTTCTTCTGCTATGTGTAGTATGACTTTTTCTTTTTTGAAGTATTCTGCTTTATCCATGGGTATGTTGACTAGTCTGTGTGCAAGACTGTTTATTATTGCATGTTTATGTATAATTGGGTAGTAGCTATTATTTTTTATGTAATTTTCTGAATGTGTTGGTTTACTGTAAATTCCAAATTTTATTTTTGTGTTATTCCTGATGATATTTAGATCCAAGAAAGAGAGTTGTCCATTGATTTCCTTTTCTATTGTGAATTTGATAGTCCTTTCTTGCAGATTGAGTAATTCTTATGCATCATCTAAATTTAATTTATCATAACAACACTGTTTTCAACACTTCCAAGAAAGGAATTGCATCATCTAAATGTTTTCTTTTGGCACTATTGCAAAGATGTCAACATATCTATACCAAACTTTGAAGATCCATGGAAAGGCCTTTTTAATTTGTTTCGAATGCAGTCATAAATAAGTTTGCCAAAAAGGTGAAAGTGGGTTGCCAATTGATAACCCTGATTTCTGCTTGTAGTGTTTTCCATTAAAGCTGATGAAGTTTTGCTCAATGCATAATTTTGTTAGTGAAATGTATTCTTCTGCTTCTACTGTTTCCATTTCTATTGTAGTTAACCATTTTTTTTTTATTAGTCTGTAATTTTTCTGTTGGTATGTTTGGGAATAAAGATGTGACATCAAATTAAACCAATCTGTCCTTTTCGTTCAAATTTATATCTTTGATTCTTTCTACCAGATCTAAAGCATTTTTTAAAGTTTCACTTTCAAATTTTAGGAATCTATTGAATTTATTTAGTAATCATTTGGCCAAATTATATGTGGGTCATTGACGTTACTAGTGATAGGTCTCATGCCTTTTCCTGTTCTGTGAGGTTTTGGTAACCCATATACTCTTGGTAATGTTGGATTATCTACTTTAATTTTGAAAAATTCCTTTTTTTGTTGATTATTTTGCTCTCTTTTAAAGTTTTATTTGCGGTTTCAATGAAGTACTTTAATGGATTAGTTTCTACCTTTTGGTAATTATTGTCTTCTAACAGGTCTTCCATCCTCTTTGTGTAATCTGCTTTTTCCAAAATTACTAGTTTATTTCCCTTGTCTACTTTAGTGTAAATAACTGGTTTCTTTTTAAGAGCTTTTGTGATTTGATTATTAAAACTAATTTTCTTTTCATATATAATTTGTTCTACTATTTTGGAGCATTTGTTTTCTACTGTGTTTCTATTTTCTTCATTTAATGTTTGTGTGGCAATTTGGATGTCACCAATATAATCTTCAATTTGGTTAGAATAGTGTACACATGTTTTTAAACCTAGATTAAGCATATTCAATTCTGATTTTGTGAACATTTGGTTTGATAAGTTAACAGCACTGTTTGGTTGATCTTTTAGGTTATGTTTGGCTTTCTTGGTTGGCTTTTCAAAAGTGTTTGTCTTTTGGCATACATTTTTAAGTTTATTTTTTAAATTTGCCGTTTTGCTCTTAATTTTCCCATTGAGATATTCAAACATTGTATTCAAAATTTTCCCAAAATATATTTCCTAATTTTTTAGTAAGTTTTTGATGCAGGTGGTACAATTTTATTTCTAACTTATTTCTATTTCGTAATATTTGTTCTTTTCCACTTTTAACACTTTTTTCTCTGCTACTTTTTGATGTTTACTATTTTTATCAAAATTTTTGCTACTTTTCTGATGAAATTAGGCACAAATTTTTTCTTGATACACATACTGATAAAGCTTGTCAGTTGCAATTCTCCTTTTTTCTGGTAATTTTGCAAAAAGTTTTATTTCCTGCTTGTTTTTCAATATTATTGTTGTTGTTGACTAATGTCACTGGGGATTAATTCCTTTGCATCATTTTCCTCCTGGCTTCCCAATATAAAGCCTGTAGGTTCTCGCTTTTGAGACCTTTGCATTTGTCCAAATGATTGAGAAGTACTCTTCTTTTGGGAAGCATGCCTGTGTTGTAGTCCATTTAGCATTACCCAATAATAATGTTTTCCAATAATAAAAGTTCAGATCCTACCTTATTTGTATCCATTTTTTTCGGTTTTTGTTCCAAACTTTTACCTCCGATTTCCTATTCCTGAAGACTTGCTAGCCTATTAGTTATGCATGATTGGAGGAATTTAGTAACACTGATGTCAAAATTAATCGGAAAAACTATTTGTAGACAATTTGACACTTTGCCACTTATGTTTTTATATTATCGAGGGACTAATTTCGGAAGCCATTCAACCTCTCTCCAACTAGCATCTGTTGTCTGCTCTCCTTTCTCTGGCGGTGGAACTATGAACTTCTTTGTCAAAATATCTACTGGTGGTATTTTAAAGTTCTTTACGTGGTTCTTAGTCTTCCATATGAATACGTTCTCCCATGATGTCAGTTTATTTTGGTTTATAACTCCTTTTAATAATTTTGGATTTGGATCAATGTCACGATTTTTGTTCCAAAAATGAAATGCTACCGCTGACTTACCTTCTTGTTTCATTCTGATGTTTCTAAAGTGCTCTTTGACTCTGGTTTTTAGATTTCTTTTAGTTTGACCTATGTAGCATTTTTCACAATTTTTACAACTTACTTGGTATATTCTTATTTAGTATGTAGTGATCTTGGGATCTGTAGGTAACTTCATGTCACTCTGACGCTGCTCCCTTCTTAGATCTGATCTTCCCAACCAGCATTGTCACAGCGGCTCAGATGATCAAAGACCACCACCAGCAATTTCCTTAGGGCAGCCTCTGGAAGTGGTAACACTGTACTGTTGAGCCTTTTTGCCATGCAGTGCATTCCTTTCATGGTTATTAAGACTTGGGACAATACCTCTTAGCCTGGATAAGGCAATACAGCTACAACAGATCACCTTCCTGAGTATCTTGGCTGCTAACTTGCTGATCCTATTGGTTCTTCATCCAGATGCTTTTGACGTGTCATCTTATGTACATCATGAAGACAGTCCATGACATTCTCTACATAGTCAACTGCTGGCTTTCTACCACAGGGGGAAGGTTTCCAAACATCAGATCAAATGAAAGGCAAGGACCAAACTGAATGGCATCATTCTGGTGTGTAATGAGTTGATGAGAGGTAGGCCAGCAAGAAAGTGACACTCTGACTTCCCAGTCCTTTTGGTGATTGGCTACAACCTTCCCAAGTTGTTTAAGACCATACACCAGCCACTAAGTAAAGTAATTCATCCCACCAACAGATAATTGTTACCCCTATCAGACACAGGAAATGGTTCAGCTATTTCAATGGTGATGTGCACTAAGATTCTACCACATTATACTCTTGTATGCAATCACAGTTCCTAGTCTGTAGACCACCACTTGCTGCACATATGATATTGGTAGCACTACCTCTCAGAGTTTGCTTGCAGCCTCAACCTTTTTAAAATTAGACTGACATCTAACTAAGGTGTTCACAGAAGTAAACCACAATCATCTCCTAGCATATGATTTATTCCACATGGGGGAAGATATTCTGATGTCTCTGACTGGCTAAAGTTAGCTATGACTAAATTCCTACTAAATGGAAGCAAGGCAGCAATAAACTTTATTCCAGCCAACAAAGTGTGTGACTGTAGAATGGATGACAACACATAGCAAGTATTGTAGTATTGTTGGTTACAATGTTAGTCTAATTTTAAATGAACTGTATTTTGAAGCAAACAAACCAACCAACAAACAAATAAATATTCTAAATCCTTTCATGGAAGTGTTGAAAACAGTGTTGTTGTATAAATTAAATTTATTGGGAGTCGATTAATGACACTAAACAACACTTACTTTTAAATTTTCCCGGAACTAGTTTCAGAGGCCTTCCCTCTATCTTCCGGGAAAATTTAAAATAAGTGTTGTTTAGTGTCATTAATCGACTCCCAATAAATTTAATTAAATAAATATTCTGTTTGTCAATGACACTATCAATTGCCAGTAAATCGACTATTATGGTTCTTTCACTTTTGAGCATACTTGAAAACCATTGATCTGGGCCAGACTGAACTATATTTTTGTCAGAGTCCATTGATTGTTTGGTTTGATCCAAGATACCTCCTGAAATACCCACATTTACTTCCTTCAAGAATTCCGCAACCTCACTCAAGGAAGGATCAGCTACACTCTCTGAATCTCCCCATCAGACAACTCCAAAAATCTGAACAGCACACCTTTTTTGTTCTTCGGCATTCAAATTGGTTGTACAGCAATTCAAAATTTATGAAGTTCACAAATTTAAAAATGCTTTTTCAAAAAATGTTAACCATTTCCTGCTTCTGCTCTACCATTTTCCTCTTCTGAGCATTACAATTTTTGCGAATGTTTCATCTTTCAGACGACTCTTGTAGTTGTAGAGAATGTGGTCTACCAATTGTTGTTCAGCATCGCAAGGGCATCGTGGAATTTCTTCTATCTTAAATTTATGGCAGTAGGCTCGTAGCTTTCTATGTCTGGTTAAAATAACTTGTGCTGGGAGTCAGATTTAACTTATTTTTGAGACTTCCTTTGAGTGTAGAGAAAAATAATTTTGTTAGTTGCCCTTTTGTGGTCTTCTCCCATTCTCTCCCCCCCATTTCTGCATGCTGACTTCTCTAGTTGCTTTCTAGCTTGACATTTTTTTGGGATGATGCTGTAGCAGACTTAAGATCATTGTGTTGTGGAGTTTTGTTTAGCGAACTAGTCAGTCAATTCGTTTCCAAAGTGTCTGGCACATGCTTGAATCCATTCAACAAAGTCAATAGTGCAGTTGTGCGATTCTAGAATCTATAATTCCATTCTGATCTGAACTATTAGTGTTTTGTGGTTGCAGCTATTTTTAATTGAATACTGAGTAATCAAGAGTGTTAGTTCGACTCAAAATTATATTAACAGAGTAATCTGTCTGTGTAAATTGCTGCACTCTTTTGCTGTTCTTGTGGGCCTCTAATTTTTTTAACTTTTGTAATGCTTTTTTGATGATCATTTGTTCAGCTTGAATATCTGAACTGGAATCCAACTGGAGTCCCAGTAAGCAGAGCTGATTGGAGAATATGGCTACCCATGAACCCCACCTTGCTTGCTCTTGCTAGTGTTTGTGTAGATTTCAAAGTTTTACTCCTATCCATTTTGATATCTCTAATTTTTTTTAAAGTTCCCAGATGACACTAGTTTTCTACTTTCACATCTCGATCTACCACTCTGTCAATGTTTTCTTCTTTTGTTGCAGTGTACAGTGATGCTATTTCTTCCAACATTATAGTTAACAACTATATACATACCATTCAGAAGTAACTTAACAGAGCAAACAATATATTAGACATTTTCATGGTATCATGCAATATAATCTTTTGCAATTACTCTAAAAAGCCATATTTTAGATTTAATTGATGAAAATTGAAATCCTACATTAACAGTGTGTCTGCTCTACATTCAAGAGGTGCTAAGTTCGAATCTTGTTCAAGGTGAGTTATCTGGATAAGGTTTATACCAGGGTTTTCCCTTATCCTGAAAGATGAGTGTCAGGTAACTTGAAGCTTATAGACCCTGGGCTCATTTGAGCACCATTTCACTCATTTCATTCATCATCCAATTTAAAAAATAAAAGAAATTACTTCAAATATACAATCTCAATATTTATTGGTACTATATAACTAATACTAGAAATAATTTTAACACAGCTGATCATGCATTTCCTATTTCCATGGCACAAACATTTCATTGCATATAGTCTAAGAATGCCTATTTTTTACTATATATGCTAATCTATTTATGGGACAAATAATACAATTCTTAAATTCTAAAGACATTGATGGCAATCATTTGAACTTTTTACGTGTATTTTAGTTAATTGATGGAAATTAATCATTTCTCCACACTAGCCGTATATAGGCTAAGATATTTGATGGATAGAGTCAACATGAAAAATTCAATGCCATGGCCGGGATTTGAACCACGGATCTCCTGGTTCAAATCCCGGCCATGGCATTGAATTTTTCATGTTGACTCTATCCATCAAATATTTTTACGTGTATATTACAGATTGCACTACCCAACATGAAATTTACCTCTGTGAAGATAACACACATTTTTAGTCCATTTTCACACATAGTTTCTGAAAATGATGCTTAAAATGGCACATCACAATTTTTAAATATTTTAGATATACATAATCGAAAACAGGTTTGCCTAGCAACTGGTAACATGCATGTCATAGGTAGTCCACCCTTGTCCTACACAATTTCTTAAAAAAATGCGAAGATGAAAATATTCTGTACAACTTAACCAGACCTCTACCTCAAACGATCCCAACTTTCAACCAGAAAATTCCGAAAGTGAAGGACATTTTGTAAAGCAAGGAGACTGAAATGATTTTGCATGCAACTTAAATTTGTCAAAAGAAGAATCTGAACTTCTAGGTTCCACGCTGCAACAATGGAAATTATTTGAACCCGGTACATAAAGTACAGAGTTTCAAAATAGATATCAGAAATTTGAAAAATATTTTTCAATGGAAGAATATATGTTTTCATACAGACATCAATGCTTTAATGAGTGAGCTAGGTATTGAGCATAATCCAGATGACTGGTAATTGTTTATAGATGTATCAAAGTTCAGCTTAAAGGCTGTGTTATTTCATAACGTAAAAAATTTCCATCTGTTCCAGTTTTCCATTATGTAGGTCTTAAAGTTATGAAAGTATGGCCAAAATTGCATGCATTTTAAAGTAAATGGTTTGCTGCTTGGATTAAAAGGGGGATTACCAAAACATTGTTATTTTTTGTGTTTGTGGGACAGCCTTGATAAGCAAAAACATACAGTACAACAATGGGGCAGTTAGCAGTAATTTGTCCCAGAATAATGTGAAACAAACACCACTGGTTCAGCCTGATAAGATTCTTCTCCCTCCATTACATATAAAACTTGGGCTGATGAATTTTGTTAAGGCACTCAACATGGACGGTAGTGGATTTGCATATTTCCAAGGTAAGCTTCCATAGTTAACTTAACAAAATTGGAACTTTTGTTGGACTTGTGAGAACAAAATGTTAACTTTGGTCTCAAGTTTGTTAAAATGCAACAAAGACATAGGTTGTACAATGTCTTTGAAAATCTATTTCCTCCATTCACATTTAGACTTTTTCCTGGAAAATCTGGGTAATATTAATGATGAACAAGGGGAACTGTTTTATCAGGCCGTTTCCATTATGGAGAAGAGGTACGAAGGTTACAAGGACCTGGTAATGATGGGGGATTATTGTTGGTTTCTTGTGAGGGAAAGCAGACAGGAGTACAAGAGGCAATCACATGCTACCAAGCACTTTTAAGTACAGTTACAGATGTCCCTTAAACAAATAGTTCATACTATGACGTGTCTGATATCAATCAAAAGGACAAAATAAATTGAATATATATATATATATAGTTTATATTTATTTGCTTTTTCTACTTTAGACTTTTGTTGGATCCTGTATCTGTTACAGTTTTTAGTCTTATGTAACTTTTTATATTTATCTTTATCTCTTGAACTGACGTGTCCTATAACATATGTATTATGTTCCAAAGGATGAAATAAATACAATACAATACAAATATTATTGTGTACATGTAAAACAGCATTTTGAATTAATTTTAATTCATTATGATGTATATACTATACCATATATCATTATATCACAGTAATAAATGTAACATAATATCTTATGTAAAATGTTGTAGGTGAAAACCTAATGTCTTCATATCTTTTTAACCTGACACGATGGATTTCTGTCGCAGGTTTCAAAATCAGCAAATCTTTTTTCTTAAGAATTACCTACTTTTACTACGGAGGTATAAAAAAGTTTCTCTTTGTTGGGTAGTGTTATCAAAGTGACATAAGATTCCTATCTAGGCCATATACTCACTGACTGTGTAAACAGCATGTTGTAGGAGGAACGAGCAAACTTCATTTTTAAATCTAGTAATTGCATTATATTGTCTAATCGTGAGGAGTAACTTATCAAAAAATTCAGCACCTATTTTAATTACATTGCTTTATTTCTGTCCTACCTTACTGCAAGTATGTCCAATTTATTTCTTGTGTTGTGCTCATGATAGTTATTTCTCAGAAACTGCCCCAAGTGAGATTTAATGAAACATAACACTTCCAAAATGTATAAGCATTTTCAGGTACGTATTTTGTTTATTTTGAAGATTTTGCTGTATCATTAATGAGTTTTCATTCTATTCATTGTTCTTAGAACTTTTTTTGAATATTATTCCATATTTCACAAGAAACTGAAAATGCGCAAAATATACACTTCTTAACATTTAATAGCTGACTGTATTCCTAAGTGAATAGATAATATGTACAACAGAACAGTGACTTTAAATGCCCATTACAGAAATATTGAAGTGGAATATATATTCCTAAGAACTATGTTTTCCCTTTGTAGCAAATTTCACTTGCATTTAATGACAGTCTGCATCTAACTATTTTCATATTTTATGTTCTGAAAATGCATAGCTGCAGTGTTTGTTAATATTGATTATGAGTTCATTTGATTGGAACTATGCATAAATAACTGATTTGTCTTTTCCTGAATCATTTCTTCATTTTCCCCTATTACCAAAATATTTGTATCTGCAAATAAAATTAAGTCTAGAACCTCAATATTTACTGGCAAATCATTAATATACAGGAAGAAGAGAAGGGGTTCAAGAATTGATCCTTTTAGGATACTATACTTTATTTCTCTTTGCTAGGAAATGAAATTACATATTAAAAGTTTATCTACACCTTGTACCACTAAAAATCTGCTTGCAGTTTATAAGCAATACGTGTGATCCCATAACTGTTTAATTTTTAAAGTAATATTTCATGATTCAGCACTCATAAGGTTTGGACAAGTCTAAAAATATACCTAAAGAGTGCAATTGTTGATCGACTCCTGTACCTTTGACATTAAGCTGAAAATTGATCTATCAGTAGATATGTTACAAATACATGTTGACAATGTCTTAGTATGTCATACTTCCTTATAAAAGTAGTTAATCAATTATACATTAGCTTTTCAAATATCTTTGAAAATATGATAATAATAGGATTATGGGCCTACAGCATTCTGTATCACCTCTTTCTTCCTGCCTTGTGTAATGGTTTTATTTTGGTGCAATTTAATTTATCAGCAAAAATTACTGATGATATTGATTCATTAAAAATGTTTTTCAAGGAAGATTTTATGTGCTCTATACACAGATTTGGTCTGGTATTTCACCTTTTCTGGTTTACACTTTATTTTTCAGACCTTTCACTATTTCTGCTATTTCATCCTCTGATGCAGCTGAGGCAGAAAAGGAGCTCATGCAGCAATTTATGTTACCTAGATGTTAGCCGTTTTTTCAATTAAAAAAAAAACCTGGAAAAACTGGTCCACAACCTCTGAAAAGTAATAGCAAATGTAGGAGTACTTTTAGAAATGGGAAAAAGTAGTGCAAAAGAAATGGTGATAGAGTGGTTAAGTACTGGTACTGTACAGTACAGTTGCCAGAGGATTGCTTGATCAAGTGTTTTCTCAGTTTTCAAGAGAAGTATCCCAGCCAGGGAACTTGGTTGAAAAGAGTAAAAGAACAGTTGGAAAAGGGTGGATTATATGATATATGGCTGCATAGATATAGCTTAGCATGAGGAGTATGGAAGGAAGTTAGTTCTAGATTTGAGGATATGGATCGTCAAACTTTGTGAACTGAGATGGAAGAGAAAAGGTCACTGACATTTTTTGGGATGTTTGGGACAGAATCTCAGTCAAAAAAGTATTTAGAAATCTATAATAAAAGGGAAAGAGAAGCAATACCACGGAGGTTGGAAACTGAAAGGTCTACAAGGTAGTGTACTGCAAGGTTCCTGTCTGATATGTGAGAACAAAGAGGATGGACAGCATATTATATGGGAATGTAAAGGTAAAGATGAATGGAGGAAAAAACTGATTAGGGAAAAGTGGATGAGAAATAATAGTATTTTAACAATACAGAAAATTCTGATATGATTATATAGATGAGTTGGACAGACTTTTCTCAAATGTGGAGGTCCTGAAACAATTGGGAAGCTTTGAAAAGAATAAAACAGTGGGAACAGATGGTTTGCCAGTAGAATTTCTTCAAGTGTGATGTGAGAATAGGGGCAGATTGCAGTGCTTGACTAGGCTTTTGAATGCTGTGAAGGAGAAGAGATCAGTGCCAAAAAGATGGAAGGAGGCTATAATCAAGTCTATATATAAAGGAAAGGGAAGTGAAGATGACCTGGGGAATTACAGAGGGATAGCATTATTATCAAATATGGGAACAATTTTTACAGGAATGTTGGCTGAAAGGATACAAACCTGGGCAGAGGTTAACCAAAGATTATCTCCATTTCAATCGGGATTTAGGAAAGGGAGGCAAAACAATGGACAACAAAGGTTATCAAAACACTAGTTGAAAAATATTTACAGGTGAAAAGAGGAAGGATGTATGCGATATTAATAAATTTTAAGAAGGCATATGATAAAATAAGGGAAGCTTTGTGGTATAAGCTGAGGCTTAAAGTATTAAATAAAGGGATTGTAGAACTATTAATTGAACTATATCATGAAAATACTTTGTGTCAAATGTGGGGAAGAGGAGGTAACTGTTGAGGTGAATCAGAAAAGAGGTCTCAGGCAAGGATGTAAATTGAGTCCTATCTTGTTTAATCTTTTCTTTGATGACATTGTGGATTATCTAAACTTAGCCAATACACATATGTTAGTGATAGAAAACAGGGAGATCCTGGGCTTATTATATGCAGATGACTTAATGGTGGCATCAGTAACAGGAATTGGTTTAACTCGTGCAATAATTGAGATAGAAAGATATTGTAAGGTCTGGGGTCTTAAGAGTGAATCAAAATAAAACTAAAATAATATTCAAAGTATGAAACTGAAAGAAGCATAGAGACAGTGAAGCACAACTTAGCACAAAAGTGAATTGAGAAGATATTGATACACTGCTTCACTCACACTGTTTTTTCACAGGACATGTTTCAAGAGGTTTTGCTCTTATCAGCTGGAACTGAGTCGAGTTCCAGCTGATAAGAGCAAAACCTCTTGAAACATGTCCTGTGAAAAAACAGTGTGAGTGAAGCAGTGTATCAATATCTTCTCGATTCACTTTTGTGCTAAAATAATATTGTTTAAAAAAGGAAATGAATTGAAGTCTGAAAAGTGGGTTATGGGAGGCACAGAAAGGAGACTGGGAGTTACAGAAGAACTGGGCTCTAGCCAAGGGGAGGTAAGCACTGGGTTTACTGAGAAATTGCTTATACAGCACCAATGATGAAGGTATCCTGGTTTGAAAGGCTATACTCAGCCTTAGTAGGGACTAGGGAGGAGTATGGGATGGAAATATGGGGGGTTGAAAATGGACTTTGTATTAAGAGCATACTGTAAATTTTGGGCTTACCCCAGAATTCAGTAATGTAGGAGTACTTTTAGAAATGGGAAAAAGTAGTGCAAGGAATGGTGATACAAAGAGTGGCTAAGTACTGGTACAGGATACTGCAGTTGCCAGAGGATAGCTTGATCAAGTACTGTCTCAGTTTTCAAGAAGAGTTTGCCAGTCAGGGAACTTGGTTGAAAAGAGTAAAAGAACAATTGGAAAAGGGTGGATTATGTGATATATGGCTGCACAGACATAGCTTAGCATGAGGAGTATGGAAGGAAGTTAGTTCTAGATTTGAAGATATGGATCGTGAAGCTATGTGGGCTGAGATGGAAGAGAAAAGGTCACTGGCTCTTTTTAGGATGTTTGGGACAGAATCAAGGTCAGAAAAGTATTTAGAAAACTGTAACAAAAGGGAAAGAGAAGCAATAGCATGGTACAGATTAGGGGTTTGGCAACTGAGAGGTCTAAGGGGTAGTGTACTACAAGGTTACTCTCCGATATGTCGACACAAAGAGGATGGACAGTTTACTGTATGGGAATGTAGAGTAACAGATGAATGGAGGAAAAAACTGATTAGGGAAAAGTGGCTGAGAAATAAAAGTATTGTAACCATAAAGAAAATGTCTTCTGATCAGAGTCAGATTAGACAATTAGGAAAATTTCTATGAAAGGTTAGATCCAAATGGAAATGGTCAATTGACAGATGAGTAAGAGTTTACAATGTAAATTTTAGATCACAGGATGTATTAGAAAAAGGATGTGAAGGATTGGTAGCATTTTAGACATCTACTGGATAAGTGACTATGGTCAATTCCAGTAGATGCAATTTATGTAATAGCTTGGCACTAAAATAAATAAATAAATAAATAAATAAATAAATAAATAAATAAATAAATAAAAAAGGAAATAACTTTGTTACAACTTGTTATGATCCCCTTTGTAAACTATATCTTTGTCTGGTTCTTTATGGGATATGCTTTCATAGGGAAAGCAATGTCAAAATAGGAGTAACTGTTAGAGTCAACATGAAAAATTCAATGCCATGCATGTTGACTATCTATCAAAAAACCTTAGCCTATATACGTATAGTGTGAAGAAATGATTAATTTCCATCAATTAACTAAAATAATAGGGGTAACTGTATTTATAAATGCCATAAATTTGCTGTTAGCACATTTTGCTGCAGTAATTTCTTCCCGATTTCCCTTTGCTAATACATGCTGGAATTCTGCTATACCAAACTTTCTTTTATGGACTCTGCATGGCTTTTTTTTTTTTTTAAGCAAGTTTCTGCAGATTTGCATTTGCCATTTATGCATAATGAAATCCAATGTTTTATTTTCTTTAGATCTTTTATAGCAATAACATCTATTGATATTTTTGTCTCTTATAGTATTCTAGTTGGCAGTTTATGTTTGTTAGATTGTATGCTTTTAAGGTTTAATGATTTGGTACTATCAGTTAAAAAGCCCACATTTCAGTCACCATGGAGGATTAACATTTTGTATTTACCTACATTTTATGGTTTAATTTAATTTATGGATGAAATTCTCAAAGTTGCCCTCTGGTGATTTATAGATGCAAACACAACTGTTTAAATCTGTGACAGGGAATTCAAATTCTCTCTCTCTCTCTTTAATCTACGTCCTCCAACGTTAAGTCATATTGAATGATGAATGAAATGGGTGAAGTGATGCTCAAATGAGCCCAGGGTCCATGGAACTTACAGTTACCCAACATTCGTCTTTCAGAATAATGGAAAATCATGGAGAAACCTTATCCAGGTAACTCGCCCTGACTGAGATTCGAACTTCGGACCTTTTGAACGTGAGGCAGACATGCTACCATCTATGCTACCGAGGCGGGCAGAAAATTCTCTTTCTTCATTTAATTTGTTCAGAAAAGTTATAAATGCATAAACATCCACACATATTTATTCCAACAGAATGCACTAATAAGCAAGCTTAAATTCATGGATATCATTTTATTTGCTAGCCTCTTTGCCAATGTTCATTTGGACAAATCACGTCCAAAAGATACAAGATCTGATTTTAACAATAATTCTAATTTTATAAATAAAGTTATATTCTGAATATTGTGGTGTGGAATATTTATTCTTCTAATATTTTTATCCTTCTTATTACAAACTCATTTTTTTCACCATCCGCCCCTTATAACTGCTCTACAAAAAATGTTTCCAGTGGCTGGCTCCTTCAGAATACATTCTGGATTTTTGAATTCCCCTCCATTTCTGCATACTTCTTGATCTGCAGCACTCTCTGAGCTGTTTTCTTCACCTCTCTTCATGCAATAATTCACTCCTTTCAGCTTGGTAGCTACTGTTGTCATCTGAAACCACTTTACTCTACTGGCATGGTTCAGTTGTTGTTTGTTCCTTTTTCCCTCTCTCCTGTTCATTTTCCCTCCAGGGATCACATAGCAGCTTGCCAAACTTTGCAGCACCTCTACAATTTAAGTGAACACCATCCTTACTGAGATCTCTGGCGTCCACCGTGCAATTTTCTTCTACCACCAGAGAGTTTTGTTTCTAGCTGCTGCCGCCACCACCACTATTGGAATTTTGGGTTTATCTCACCCATGGCTGTTTCAGGGTTTATTTTGGCTTCTTCAGCTGGCATGATTTTTTTATTTTAATTAGGTAGGGAGACAAGGAGACGGCTCTTTCTTTTTTTTTTTATTACATTATTTGTTTATTAGGAAAATTTGATGGTACAATTTATGAGATTATATTGTTTTATGGTATTATGCTCTGTTTTAGTGTTGCATTACGTTGTCTTTTTTTCTTAAGGTTACAGTTTTTTTGTCTACATGATTTTACAAGTTGTCGGTTTCTAGCCAATTCAAGTTTCATTTATATCCTCTATGTATAGCCTGTTTATGTTTCACCTGTACAGTACCCTCCTGATTATTACTTCTGAGTATTGGTTGCACTTCCTTATTTCATCAACTAAGTCCATTACATCCTCCATGACTTTTTCCATATACACACCTTTTCTTATATTATTTGTTCAATCTATGCTGTCCTATATCACAATTTGTTTTGTATACCCAGGAAACAATGCACTGCATATTCTTGTTATGGCATACGTTACCAGTGTATTTTATAATTGAGTCCCCCAGAAACATTAGTTTTGCTTTCTCTATTCTGTTTTCTTCTCGGTTATGGTTCACATTACCTATTGCATTGCATTCATTTGATTCATCTTCACCATTCACTAAGACGTGAAACCTATTTAAGGTCTACACATTTTCATAGTATTTGTACTTGGCTAAAAGATCTGATTTTTAACTAAATTTCTTTTAAACTACTGTGGCATAGTTAGTTAGTTAGTTAGTTTTTATTCATCCTTTTGATCATATTACATGATATAGGACACGTCAAGTACTTATAACTAAAAATTATACAATATACATATATATAACACAAGTTTGGAATGAAAATTCAACTGTATGTACAGTATAATGATAATGATGATAGTAATAATAATAATAATAGTAATAATAGTAATAATAACAATAATAATAATAATAATAATAATAGTAATAATAGTAATAATAATAATAATAGTAATAGTAATAATAATAATAATAATAATAATAATAACAGTTCAGTTGTAGTTAACATATTCAAACAATTCACCTATACTATAACACATTAACATCATTAACATTAACAAAATCATTGTCAAAGTAATCATAATATTCTTTTATGCTATAAAAACAATGGAGTGAAAGAAGTTTTTTGAGACAAATTCTAAATCGATGTAGTGCAGGTATTTGCTTCAGATAATTGGGTAATTTATTATAAAGCTGGAGGCCAGTATATACAAAACTTTTTTCAAAAGAACTAGTGCTATGTGTGATTACATGAAGGTTATCTTTTCTTCTGGTATCATGAGAATGTATCTGTGAGTTTGTTGTGTACATACTAAGATTATTTTTTATGTAGCATAATGTTTCATATATGTAAATACAGGGGAGGGGCAATATATTTAATTCCTTAAATAATGGCCTACAACTGGTTCTTTTATTAACATGTAGTATTATCCTAATTGCCCGTTTTTGCATTTTAAAAATAGATTTTGCTCCTATTGAATTACCCCAAAATAATATTCCAAAGCTAAGAACAGATTGAAAATATGCATGATATAAAGATATGACCGATTTCAAGTCCATGATTTTTGAAATGACTGTGATGGCATAAGTTATTTTACTCAGTTTTTGAGATAGTTTTTGAATGTGAGCCGACCACTTTAAATTATTATCCACCCATACTCCTAGAAATTTTGTACTATCTGTGTATGAGATATATTTGCCCTGGAACTCTATAAAGGGATGACTGGCAAGTGTATTTTGTTTATGATGAAAAGCTATTGCTGTTGTTTTTTCTGTATTTATTAATAATCTATTAATGTTGAACCAGTTTAGCAATTCAGACATTGTCTGTTCTATCTTAAATTTTAAGGATCTCAAGTTGCAACCAGAAATATATAAGTTTGTATCATCAGCAAATAATGTTGGATAACTATTTTTTAAGGAACACTCTAGATCATTTATATATATCAGAAATAAAACAGGTCCAAGAATTGAACCTTGGGGGACACCATATTTTATTACTGCCGTAGATGATAAATATGTTGTAATTTCATTTGTATTTACATGTGTATAAGTGATTTCTACCATCTGTTGTCGGGATGTTAAATATTCTTTAAACCACTTGTTCACTGTTCCACGTATACCAATAACAGCTAGTTTTTCCAATAAAATTTTGTGGTCTACTAAGTCGAATGCCTTTGACAAATCTAAAAATATACCAATATTTTCTTCTTTTTTATCCATAGATTCATATATACGTTTAACAAAATCTGCTATTGCTGTGTTTATTGACTTGTCTTTACGAAATCCATGTTGTTTGTTTGTTATTATACTGTGTTTATCGAGGAATGATGTAAGTCTGACGTACATTACTTTTTCTATTAATTTTGAAAAAACGGATAGTAGTGATACAGGTCTATAGTTACCTACATCAAATTCTTCCCCCTTCTTAAAGAGAGGTTTCACCTTAGCCACCTTCAATTTTTCTGGAAATTCACCCGTTGATAGTGAGAGGTTTATTATGTAACATAGGGGTTTTATTAAATTTTGGTAGCAGTTCTTTATAACACTGTCAGGAATTTCATCAATACCACAAGATGATTTACATTTCAAACCCTTGATTATGCTTTCCAGCTCCATTTCTGTGACTGGGGTTAAATACATACTATTGCATTGTCTTGGATATCTATTTGGCTGTGGGAAATCTTTCTTCAGGCTATCATTCGAACTATTTTGAACTATATTTGTGTAATAGTTATTAAAAAGATTGGCTACTTGTTTTGGGTCACTTATTTTAATTCCCTTGTGTCTAAGGTGTATATTCTCGGGGATATTCTTATCTTGTTTAATTTCTCGTTTAATTAAGGTCCACATTGCTTTTGATTTATTTTGTGATTCATGTATAAACCTTGCATTATGCAGTTTTTTTGCTTCAACCAATACTTTGGTATATATATGTTTGTATTTTTTATAGTAGGTTTTGAATTGTTCCGACACATTTCCAGCTTTTATGATTCTACTAAGAAATTTCATATGCCTCATATGCCTCAGCACACATCAAACTTTTCACTTGTGTCCTTAGCTCTTCATTTTCTGATGATAATGATTTTATCTTTTATTGAAATGATAAATGATTATTTTATTTCTATTATGCTCATGTCATAAAACAATACATTTAATAAAATGCAAGTCTAAGAAAACATTTATAAAATCTAGCTGTATTTCTATTCTGATTCAAAATACTTAACGTACTCTGGAAAAATCAATTTTGTGATATTACTACTTGAAGTTTTTAATATACTGTTAATTACAGATTATAAGCAGTGTATAAGTATCCTGTTTTATATACATATTACTGAATCATTTCAATTTGCATTCAATTTGCATAAGGAAATCATCTGTTTATATATCTTCTGATATATCCTAAAAACTATATATATATTTATTTGATTAACAAATAGTCATATTAATTATGGAATACAACTTTGGGGCAGTACTGGTATTATAGGACTAACCAGGATTCTAATTCTTCAAAAAGTGTACTTATAATGTACATCACTCTGAAAATTGTGAGCACAATTTTTAAAAATCTTAGTCTTAATTTTTTAGTCAAACCAAGTAAATTACCATCTTAATCCACAAACTTTCCAGCCACTCTTGTTGCACACTTTTTCCCATCATTCTGAAACTTTGAAAATATTCTTACAATAGAACTAACTCTGTTGTAGCTGCCCAAGAACACTGACACACTGCTTTCCAAATGCCTTCCTCTGTCTCGTGATATTAGCCTTGCATCTGTTCCTTAACAGAACTGAGAAAATGATAGTCAAAATGGTAGTGCTAAGTAAGGACTATTGGGAGGATGTGGAACAGTTTCCCATCCAAATATACTGATTTTCTTCACAGTGACACGAGTGGTGTGAGGATGCATGTTAACCTATTGCAGGATGGTCATCTTTTCCAGGTAATTATCATGCAATGTATAACAAAGCTTCAAAATTATTTGAACATGGTAGGCAGCATTTAGGTTTATCAAGGTACAAGAAAATCAACCAGAGTGCAACTTGTGTATATCACAGAATATGCTTGCCCACAATTTTACCTGCAGATTTCACCATCTTCACTTTCTTCTTTGATGGGAAATTCAAGTGGTGTTATCCATGCTCTGGCATTTTCTTTCAGTTTTGTAATGACAGAACCAGTTTTCATCACTTCTCACAATATTCATAAAAAATCATTACCTTCACTTTGAAATCTCTGAAGAAGGTTATCTGTGAAGATTTATCGCTTAAGTTTATGGTCTTCGGTCAATAAACATGGGACACAATGGGCACAAAAGTCCGAATAACCTAAGCTTTCAATAATTTCTTATACATGGCAAATCAGATAGTTATAGAATATGCTTAAATAATAAAGAATGAAAGATACTTTAATTAAATAAGTACTAATATAGAATACAATGTCTTAGCAGGCAAGGAATTTTATGAAAACTAGTTAAGTGCATGAAAAATGGCCCTAAAAGTATGATGAATTGTATACTTTGGGTATAAGTATGCAAGCTCCTAGATCGTGTACAATCACACAACTTGAACATTGATTTATATAAACATGTGAATATTACAGATAAATAATATTTGTACGTATTTTGTTTAAAATGAGTATAATTTTGCAAATGTTGATGAGCAATTCAACAGGAGTATTATTGATAATAGAATTAATTTTATTACAACTCCCAAATCCCTTATTATTTAAGTTAATTGGTGGAAATTAATCATTTCTTTACACTAGCCGTACATAGGCTAAGGTTTTGTATGGATAGAGTCAACATGAAAAATTCAATGCCATGGCCGGGATTTGAACCATGGATCTCTTGGTTTCCATCCAGTTGCCCTAATCCATTGAGCTACCATGGCAAACATGCCGTCCTGACCAGGAGAACCGTGGTTCAAATTTTCATGTTGACTCCATCCATACAAAACCTTAGCTTATGTATGGCTAGTGTAAAGAAATGATTAATTTCCACCAATTAACTTAAATAATAAGAGTTTAATGGTGAAGCCTGGGATTTAAGTACTTACGGTAGTAAGTCACCACAAACGGTGTATCTTGGATATGAGAGCCTTTAGTGGTTTACCGGGAAAATATACGAGTCAATTGGAGAATTTAATGTCAGGACGGCACGTTGGCCATGGTAGCTCAATGGGTTAGGGAGACTGGATGGAAACCAGAAGATCTGTGGTTCAAATCCCGGCCATGGCATTGAATTTTTCATGCTGACTCTATCCATCACAAATCCCTGTTCTCACAAAAGGAAATCAAAAAGAGTAACATTTCAAACAGATTCAAACATTTGCACATTCAGATTCAGTTGGATCAAATTATCTTAAGACATAATAAAGCTATAGTTTGTGGTCCTGGATTTTTATTTTTAGTATTTTATTGCACCTATATTGAATCTTGTGATGTTTCAGAAACATTCATATTCTCAAAATAAAATGCTGCTAACAGCTTTCCTCTGATTTGAGTTTCACCATTTCTTGGTTTTATAATATGTATTAACCAGCATAAAAAAATACTGTGGCACAACATTAATCTCAGCAAGATATGTACCACAACAGAAAAAAATGTGGCAGATTGCTCTGACTGACTGACTGCTCTATGGTAAATAACTTGGGAAAGAGATTTCAATTGTGTGGAGTCTGTATGATATGGAATACCAAATAAAACTTAACTTTGTCTGCAAACAATGTCTCTCTGCATTTAATAGCTTCCTTACATAATTTAGATGATTTACACATAATTTTCATTTAACTGGTGTGTTGTATTTAATAGTGTTCCATTACAAGCAAGAAATATGTGTGCTTGCAGAACTGAAAGGCTACTAATTAAAGCAGCGCCTTATCAGTTATTTCTAAAATCCACTTCAGTCACGCATTGCATCACATCACATCACGATTACAACACATGTTATTTCCTGCCAAACTAGGATCTACTGGTGAAATATTAAGATATTTCTTATTTTCAACAGTTACACCCAAAAAATTGCAGATGTTCTACTGGACGCACGCACGCGCACACACACAGCTTAGAGAAAGGGTAAAACATAGACTTGCCTATGTCATTGTACATCTTAGTAGAGCTGGCAGGAGTAATTTTTTATGTTCACATGTAGAATACAATATAACAGGCCTATTGAAATGACCTAGGTGGTTTTTAACTTGTGGTATTTTAAAATTCATGAACTTCTTGTACTTACCGATTTCCAAAAAGGATTTCAGAACGAGAATTTGCCAAACACACTACTACAAAGGAAACCACAAAAACTATAACGCCTAATGAAAATGTCCATTTCTCATGACTACGAGAGGGTCTCAAGAACATTCGCACAGAGAACTCCTTCCAGATTGATTCAGTCCAAGTTGAATAAGATCCAGATGACCAGTTATAATCTGTAATCAAATAAATTTAAAGGTTAAATTAATATAAAAACCAAACATATTAAATCTCAAACTTCACTTACTTGTTGTTGTATAATTGAAACGTTTTCAAGATCATTCGATCTCATCCTCAGCTGTTTGGTGACTAAATGAACCTTCCTCTTCTTCCACTACTACGGAGCTCCGATCACTCTGCCATCTGGTTTTAGGGGCACTAAGTTTTAATACTTCATTTAATGCCGGGATTTCAAAATTTATAACTTCATCACGGTTTTTGTTTATGAATACTTTTTCCCAAATATCCAATTCTATGGGTGTACTTAAAGATTTTAACAGTTTAATGTTGTGGCCAATGTTGTGATTTTCTGTCCAAAAATGGTGTGAAACTACAGATTTTTCTGTTTGTTTCAACTTAATGTTCCTCTGGTGTTCCTTTTGCCTGGTTAACAAGTTTCTCTTAGTTTATCCTATGTAGCTGTTTTCACAGGTTTCACAATTAATCTGATAAATTCCTGATTTCAAATTGTTGGGGATTGTATTTTTCAGTGGTTTATTTAGCAGGTTCCTCAGACTGAATTTGTTTTGGGGTGCTAATTTTAAGTTTAGTCTTTTGAAAATTCATTCAAATTTTCTAAAAGCCCATGGATGGTAGGTGAATTTTCTATATTGCCAATTTGTGTTTTTAAGTGGTGTGAGAGTGGTATTTTTTGATATTATCTTCAGTTTTTCCTTTCTCTTCATCATGTTCCTTATGATGGCTGGGTTGAATCCATTTAATACCGCTATGTCTTTTATGTGTTGTTGTTCTTTCAAAAATTCCTCCTTACTCAGTGGGATGTTGTATAGCCGGTGAATTAGACTTCTAAAGGCAGCTAGTTAATGTGAAACTGGGTTGTATTCATGGGCTTTTAGAAAATTTGAACGAATCTTCAAAAGACTAAACTTAAAACTAGCACCCCAAAACAAATTCAGTCTGAGGAACCTGCTAAATAAACCACTGAAAAATACAATCCCCAACAATTTGAAATCAGGAATTTATCAGATTAATTGCGAAACCTGTGAAAAAAGCTACATAGGAAAAACTAAGAGAAACTTGTTAACCAGGCAAAAAGAACACCAGAGGAACATTAAGTTGAAACAAACAGAAAAATCTGCAGTGTCACACCATTTTTGGACAGAAAACCACAACATTGTCCACAACATTAAACTGTTAAAATCTTTAAGTACACCCATAGAATTGGATATTTGGGAAAAATATTCATAAACAAAAACCGTGATAAAGTTATAAATTTTGAAATCCTGGCATTAAATGAAGTATTAAAACTTAGTGCCCCTAACACCAGATGGCAGAGTGATCGGAGCTCCGTAGTAGTGGAAGAAGAGGAAGGTTCATTTAGTCACCAAAGAGCTGAGGATGAGATCGAATAATCTTGAAAACGTTTCAATTATACAACAAGTAAGTGAAGTTTGAGTGTAAACATAGTGACTCATAAATCAAGCTCAAATATGAAGAATACTTCACTGTTAATAATGCTTCTGCTTTTAATATTTATATTAAATCTGTCAAAAATTAAGAAGTTGGCATTTTTGACCAAGAGATTTATGTTCTAAAAATATACAATGGATAGAAGGGGTATAAATATAACATTTCAAACCACAGCGATATCTTGACGAGTATGTTGAAAAATGTTGTGATCACTTTCCTGCCAACTTTCACAAAATTTAGAAAAATGCTTTTGCAGAAGGAGATGTTTGGCAACCATATGTTTTCCCTTGTTGGTCAATGAGATAATTTTCATTTTTGGAATAAGTAACAGACAAGCATGAATGAATCACAGCAAAGTACATGTTGACTTTTGAAAGGTGATTGCAAATTTATTAGAGGATTAGATATTAATTAGATATTACTCAAAACATTTAGCAATAGCACTGATGGCACTGTTATGTTATGTTTACATTCCCGTAGCCTGTAAAGGATTATGATTAATTGAAAGGTATTAAGTCAAGGGACCAAGAGGGCCACAAATCTGTATTATTAATTCTGTCCTGAAACACACTTTCCAATTGTTCTCATTGAAATATTGGTCATATGAACTATTGCAAAGTCTTGTTGAAAAAAGGCAAAATCACACTCTGTCTGGTAATTCCCTTGTAAAAAGGGGGGGGGGGGTGAATTGTATTCATGCATGTATGGGCATCAACTGTAGACAAAAAAAGCCCTATGATTCCTTCTCCGGTAATGGTGCACCAAACACCAATTTTTTCAATTATTATTTCAAATAATATCATTTTCAATTCAATATTAGATTTCTCAGAGCTCCAATAATGATTATTTTAATATAATTTTGAGTCAAACTAGTATTCAATGCTCCACTTATTGCTAGTATTTACCTAGAATGCTTTTCGTTAGGATCTTCCTATCATCAGCTGTTGTCGACTGATAGATGTTAGGAAGATCCTAACGAAATGTGTTCTAGGTAAATACTAGCAATAAATGGAGCACTGAGTACTAGTTTGACTCAAAATTATATTAATTTTGTGCTTCATTGTATCACAGTCCTTACACATTGGAATGATTATTTTGCTTAAATACATCTATGATGGTGAAATCAAAACTCATCTGTGAAAAATTCTGTGGTGTAATTAGAAAATGTACAAGACAAACCCACACACACTGGAAGAATTAAATAATATCCACCAGGTAGTTGGCAGCATTTCACAATGCTGAGGTGCCAAAAATAGATGGATGACAGTGGCCAATTTCAGCATCTCCTTTCATGAAGCTGATATGTAAAGCCTTTAAAAGTAGTTTTAAAAAATGTTGTATGGTTTCTATGATAGTGGCAGATATCGAAAAGCACCAACAACATGACTCTCCCATTATATATATGTAATTATTAATGTTTAACGCAAAACATTTGCAACAAAATGTATGAATCTCGATATAAAATGTATAATATTTAATGAAAGCAACTAAAGCCAGTGTATTTTTTTAAATTATAAAAAAAGAATTAGAATAGTTATAAATAAAAGAATTAACAGTGAAGCTAATTTCATGTATAAAGAATAAAATTGAGTCATACCTTTTAAAACTTGTAACTTCACTCACGTCATTTTACAGAATCAGGAATGTTTTCAAACTGTTGCAGTTTCAACTGCATATTGATGCATGTATCAGTAATTCAACCAATAAAAGAAGACAATATGGAATATAATAAAAAAAGAAACTGCCAGCAATAAAGCATATCATAACAGTAAAAAAAAAAAGCATTAAAATTATTAATGTCATTGTTGATAATCCAGTAGAAGTTGCCAACATTTTCAATGACCATTTCATTAACATTGCTGATAAAGTAACAATCCCACAGCCAAATAATAGAAACATATGTACTAAACTAAACTGGAATGACAAAACTATTTTTCTTAAGCCAGCCACTTTAGATGAAATAAGTAAAATAATTAACTCATAAAAGAACAACTTTCAGCAGGACATGATGAGATACCTGAGTGTGTAATTAAATCTTGTATAAATAGTATAATAAATCCTATACTGGAAATATGCAATACCTCCCTGAAAACTGGGATATTTCCTAGTAAGATGAAAATAGCAAAAAATGTTCCAGTATATAAAAAAGATGATGTAAATAATATAGATAATTATAGGCCAATTGCCATCCAATCAGGCTTTTCGAAAATTATGGAATCGGTTGTGTATAATAGAATTGCCCCTTTCATGGAAAAGTACATATTTAGTGATAAACAAAATGGCTTTTGGAAGAACAAACCCATACTAAATGCCTTTTATGCATTCATTAAGGGAAAACTGGAAGGAATTGAAAATGATGAAACAACAGTTGGTATCGAGATTTAACTGTATTGGAACACCACAGTGAAGCGAAAAATTATTAAATTTTAGATGAGTCATATTTTTTACACATCTGCTTCACTTTTGTATCTATTTTGAGGACATGTTTCGCAAATCATCCTTTGCATCTACGGCTCTTATGCGACTGAAGCTAGATCCAGCGGTGTGGGTAATTCTGGGGTTGTTGCTGCCATCTGTTGATTTAGTGATGAACTTAAATGTGGGATTCTCTTCTAGCGGGATTTCAAAGTTCATTAGTTGGTTTTTATGTTTTTCTATGTATATCCTCTCCCATATGACGAGTTCACTATGTTTTTGTACGTATTTTAGTAATTCTGTGCTATCTTCAGTTTCATGATTTTCAGACCAGAAATGAGCTGCTATTGCGGACTTATCAATATTTTTGTATCTTAAGTGCCTGAAGTGTTCTTTCTTTCTAGTGCCTATGTTTCTTTTTGTCCTCCCTATGTAAATTTTTTCACAGTCTTTACACTTATATTGATAAGTCCGCAATAGCAGCTCATTTCTGGTCTGAAAATCATGAAATTGAAGATAGCACAGAATTACTAAAATACGTACAAAAACATAATGAACTCGTCATATGGGAGAGGATATACATAGAAAAACATAAAAACCAACTAATGAACTTTGAAATCCCGCTAGAAGAGAATCCCACATTTAAGTTCATCACTAAATCAACAGATGGCAGCAACAACCCCAGAATTACCCACACCGCTGGATCTAGCTTCAGTCGCATAAGAGCCGTAGATGCAAACGTTGATTTGCGAAACATGTCCTCAAAATAGGTACAAAAGTGAAGCAGATGTGTAAAAAATACGACTCATCTAAAATTTAATAACAGTTGGTATATTTATGGACTTGAGTAAGGCCTTTGATTTAGTGGATCATGATATATTATTGACAAAACTCGAGGCTTATGGAGTGCGTGGGGTAGCTTATGAGTGGTTCAAGTCTTACATAACTGAAAGACAACAAATTACTTGAATTACTTGTGATAACAACACTGTAAAATCTGAAACAAAGGTAGTAAAGTGTGGAGTTCCTCAAGGTTCGAATCTAGGTCCCTTACTTTTTTTTGGTATACATTAAGATCTACCAGTTAATGTAACACATGCTGAGACTATATTATATGCAGATGATACTAATTTTATTCTCAAAGGCAGTAATTCCACTGTTCTACAAATTCAAGCTGACAATACAATGATAAATATGGAGAAATGGCTAACAGCAAATAAACTAGTGTTAAATGGGAAAAAGTCTCACTGCATGTGCATCACTCATTCTAATAGAAGTAATAAATCAGTAAGACATAAAACTTTATATAAACAAAGAAGCTATTGAATATGTCTCTGAAGCAACATTTTTAGGAATTGTAATTGATAAATACTTAGATTGGAAAAGTCATATTAAAAATGTTATAGCAAGGATAAATAGAGCACATTATGTAATATATGTCTTAAAAATCGTCAAAACCTCCAAACACTAAAAATGATTTACTTCTCTTATGTGCAATCCGTGCTTGCTTATGGTATATTTATATGGGGATCCAGTAGTGAAATAAGTGCGTTATTTATAATGCAAAAGAAAATACTTAGACTAATGCTAAATCTGCATAAGACAGCATCATGTAAACCATACTTTAGGTAAAATCACATTCTGACACTACCAAGTCTGTATATTTTAGAAACTGTGTTTTATAAGGGACAATATTCACTTATTTAGCATAAACAACACTGTTCATACACATAGCACTAGAAATAGTAATAAAATGCACATAAAGACAGCCAGAACAACAAAGAAGGAAATTCCATATTGCATAAGGGCATACCCATGTATAATGAAATCACAAATAGAATCCACAATAGCAGTCAAACTAAGTTTAGGAAAGAAGTTAAAAACTTTTTAACTGAGCAAACCTTCAACAGTGTGCAGGAGTTTGATTACTTTAGAAACTAGTTTAAGACAGTACACATAATTAACAAATTATTGTATATACATTCTCTGAATTATTTTTATCTCTAACTTTCTACATATGTGAATTAGTCTCTAAAACCTGGTGGAATTGTGAATCTATATGTTAATCTGTAACTTTGTATATTTGATGCAATTCTTATTGCTGTAATGTTTGCCTCTGGATATATATTATTTGTATTCATGTTATTGTTTAAACAATCAATATCTATATTCTTTATTTGTCTTTACCTTGTTGCTACCTTGGCTTACATGACACCCTGGTCTTCTGCTCTGCCAGGTAGCTCTTAACCTCCTGCCTCCTTGTCAATTAGTCCCATTCTTCCCCCTCAACTTCCTTTCTTATATTCTTTAAATTTCTGGCTCATTTTTCTTTTACTTTCTGCAAGAACTCACCAATACTTATTACCTTCTATTCCTCCCTGCCCGTTAACATTTTCATAGCTACTATTCTCTTCTCTACTTTCTCCCATTTTTCCCGCCCAAACCTTTTTTCTCAATATTGCAACATCCCCACATTCTGTTAGATAGTGTTCTATGCTTTCTTTTCCTCCATACAATTCATAAATTCCCTTTTCCCTATCTCTTATCTCTCTTAGAAATATTGTTCCTGTTCTCATCCAGGCTAACCCTTCTCTATCTTGCCTACTGCAGTTATCTACATATGCTTCTCGTCCCCAATTATTTTTTTATTTGCTTGTAAAATTGTAATGATTTCATATTTTCTAGACTTCCCCATATTTCCTGTCTTTCTATATCTTCTATTCCGCATTTTAGCAATTTACCCACATTGCTTGTATTCCTTTCCTCTAATCTCCATATATCTCCCATTCCTAATTTTTCCATAATTCCTCCTATCTCTGCCCACCAACTATTTGAGTTCATTAGTCTTTTTTGCTGTCTCATGCATATTTTCATAATTTCACCTTTTTCTTTGGCCAAACACCTATACCAAAATGTTATTATTCTTTCCATTATTATTCCATTTCTTCTTGTCTTTCCAACAACATAAAACACTAACTAAAAATTAAAGAAAAAAGGAGATTTGTTTCACCAGACATCAAGTTCCTAAAGTCATGCATGAAAAACAAAGTATGCCCAAACTTTGTTAGAAAATGCGTAAAAATGAACCGCAACATAAAACAACAAAGGGCAGCTGAAAAGAAAATAATAGAAATAGAAATTTTAAAACACTACACTAAATTATCAAAATTAGATTTGAACCTCTATGAATTACTACTGAAATTGTGTAAAACATTAGGAAACATAATTTGAGACAACTTGGAAAACTATGCTTTTATGCATATAAACACTCGTGTAAACAAAAAAGAATGAAAACAAAATAGAAAAATGCAGGGTCTAATCTTGGAGAAAGCAAACAACATGAAATGCCAGCCCACAAACAAACAGAATCAGAATGAAGTAATAAATCTCTCCCATGAAACTTTCACACCTGCAGAAATAGCCTTCTTAAACAAAGGATTAAAAAATTGCGTAGATTTCTCCGATAACACAGAAAATTATATAGTTGACATTGAAGTAGATACTGAGGGTCCAAATACTGGGCAGAAATAAGCAATTAGAAGCAAATGTGGGAAGATCTTAGAAAAAAAATAGAAAGGGAAAGCCGTAAACCCAAACCATACTTGAAAATACTTAAATCTCTGAATAAAAAAGATATTGTTTATACGAAAGCAGACATAGGAAATAAGACGGTCATCATGGACAAACAAGACTACATTTCTAGAATGACAGATTTATTGGCAAGTGATGAATTCCAGGAAATAAAGTCTGACCCTTTAAATATGTGTGTAAAACAGTTAAATGAAACAATCAAGGATAAAATAATCATACCAAAAGAAATTAAACAAAGTTTAAAACCAGACAACCCTACAGTACCTAACATATATGGATTACCCAAAATTCATAAAAAGGGAAATTTGATGCGCCCAATCATAAACAACATAAACACACCCTGCTACAAACTATCCAAATGGCTAAACAAAAAATTTAAAGAGCTACCAACATTTGAAAGCCACAGTATTACAAATTCGTTGGAATTCATCAACAAAACTAAAAATCTACAATTTTCTCCCACCAACCGAATGGTATCTTTCAATGTAATCTCTTTGTTCCCAAGTGTGCCAAGAAACAAACTCATGGAGTACATGCGAATATGGCTTCAGTCCCTACAATTACACCAAAACATCATAGCGGAATACCTTCACTTAACAAATACTTGCACTGAACAGTCCATTTTTTACATTCAATAAACAATTTTTCAAACAAAAATCAGGACTATCTATGGGCAACCCATTGCCCCCATTTTTGGCAGAGCTGTTCATGAGCTTTTTGGAAACCCATATCACAAAGGCATTTCCACTAATTTTCAAACATTGGTATAGATATGTGGATGACATTTGGGCAATGTAAATGAGAAACAAGTGGATGATGCATTAAGACTACTTAATTTACAAAATCCTGCAATAAAATTTTACATAGAAAAAGAGACAAACAATGAAATCCCTTTCTTAGATTTAAAACTTACCAGAAAACATAATATACTTGAATTTGGCATACATAGGAAGGAAACACACACAGAAAATTTCATAAAAGCAGATGGATATAACCCAAGACAATACAAGCATGCTCTTATCAACAGTTTAACTTACAGGCTGGTTACTGTACCTTTAAACAAGATGGAATATATCAAAGAGTACAATAATATCATTCACATTGCAGAATACAATGGATTCAGTGCTGAATTGGTCAAAAAGAAAATTGATAAATTCAAAAGGCAACAAAGATGCAAACAAGTAACTACTTATTAAATTTTAGATGAGTCGTATTTCTTACACTACTTTTTTCCCAATCAGCAATGAGACTTCATACAGAAAATTTACATATCATCCCAGAGCTACACACCTTTTCCAAAAACTCTTCAAAGAGCACAATATTACATTGGCCCCACAGAATTAATTTAGTGTACAACACTTTTTGAAATCACATAATACAAAGGAGATACCCACAGACTAAAAATCAGGTGTGTACCGCATAAACTGCAAAGGCTGTGACAACTTTTACATTGGAAAAACAAAAAGGAACTTGAACATTAGGCTTAAAGAGCATTTTAGGAACATCAGGAACAAAGAAATAGATAAATTGGCGGTAGCGTACCATTTTTGGAAGGAGAATCATGATATAGAATGAGAAATCCACTTATTAAAAAGTGTCCAAGGTCCAGCTGTATTAACCAAGTGCGAAAAAATCTTCATAAAGAAATATGGAAGAAAATTGTTTAATTTTGACACTACCTTTGATGAAAACCCAAACTTCAGGTTCATCAAGATACTAACAGAGACGCACCTGTCGCCACCAATGTGTTTGCCAAACCAACGTCCATTAGTCGACAACAGCTGATGATGTTAGACAGATCTAGCGAAACACGTTCAAGGTAAATACTAGCAATAAATGGAGCATTGAGTATTAGTTTGACTCAAAATTATATTAAGTTAAATAAAATTGGACTCATTTTGTGTCCTTGTCTTAGGCCTATTTTTTGTACTGTCATCTCTGTAATTACATTTTTTTCCCACCTTATGCAAAACTTCACCCCTTCATGTTCTTTATATGCTCTGATTTTAGGTCTCAAACTATTTGATTTTTATTTGCTTGGTAATTTGTAATTTATTTCTCATCTTTCCTTTAACATCAAATGGAAATACAAAATTTAGATTACAATTATAAAATCCAAACTGAAAAATGCCATATATTCCTAAATCCTTAAAATCCAACTGTGTTGCTTGCCATTGAATAACAATTCGGTCCCATACACCTAACTAGCTTATTGTGTATTGGAGGCCCTCTACGCCTTTTTATATTTTTTGCCATTTCACCTATCCTAATCTACAATTTTCTCATAATTGTTCTTAGCCATTTCTCTTTAACTTTCCATAAATAATTCCCTATATTTCTCCTGTTCTTTTCCCCTTTTACTGACAAAATTTTTCTGATTACTACTTCGCCCCCCAAATTGTCCCATTTACGTACTGCTCTCTCCATATCTTTGTTTGACTACAATATAATATACATTGGAAGTCCACACAATGGACATTTATTGTCTATCTTGACCTATACCTATCAGTTTCTCAATCCTGTTCTTGCCCAAGCAAAACCTTCTCGCCCTAACTTATTAAATATGTCAATATATCCTTCCCTCCCCCAGGTTGTTTTTATTTCTCGATATAACCTCAGTGAGCTTTTGTCACTTGTACTGGCAAAAATGTCTTGTCTGTCAATATCCTCTAATCTTAACTTCTTTCCAGAAGCCTCTATACCCATACTCTGCATTTATCCAAGAATAACCCATACCTATCTGCTTCAACACGTCGTTCATTTTATGCGTCCAAGACCCACCCCAGTTACTTTTCTTTTGAATATGAAAACATTCTTTAATAATATTGCCATTTTCCAAGTTAGTGATTCTGTATAAATATTTCATTGCCCTTGACAAGATTTTAATTTTAGCAGAATGCCTGCCTAGTTCCAATTGTACTGCCCCATTAGGTGATGCTATCGGTAATCCCAGTATATATTTACAAAAGGATCTATGCACTCTTATCAGTCTCTCTCCAAGCCTCATCTACTGCCCATACCTCTGATCCATGTAACATTCTATTTTCTACTATTGCTGTATAAATCCTCTCTAACCATTTGACATTTATATTTGGCAGTTTACTGTAGCATGATCTTATCACCCTCATGGCCATTTTACCTTTTGCCACAGACATAATTTTTTGTTCTTTCCAGCTACCATCTGAACTCAACCGTATCCCCAAATAATCAAATCTCCTTACTACCTCTATTTCTCTTCTATTAACCTCCCATTTCTCATCCTTATGCAACCTGTATCATTTTTTGAAGACCATAATATTTGTTTTGTTTTCATTCACTTTCAAACCCCATTTATTGCAATAAGAATTGGCTGCCTCAATTGTCAACTACCTTTATTCTAAAGTAAATGTAGATGCAGCCTTTCTAGAATTTGTCAGTATTCTTAAGTTTCATGTAAGTATTGCGTGTCCTTGGAAAAAATTTACAACGAATGAGCATAAGCAGCAAAATTGGATGACCAAAGGTATTCTGATATCTAGTAAAAGGTTAAGATTTCTAAATAAAATCTCAAAGGAAAATAAAATATCAGAAACGTTTACACAGTACTTATTGAATCATAAAAGAATCTATAATAAGGTTATTAGAAAAGCAAAGAAACTGTACAATGATAAACAATTAGCAAATTCAGTAAATAAATCTAAGGCTGCCTGGAAAATTATAAAACAGGAAACCAAAGTAAAAGCCACGCGAGATGATTACAAACTCCAGAAAGAAGGCGAAATTATAGATGATCCTCGGATGGTTGCAGAGGTTTTTAGTGAGTATTATGCTGGGGTACCAAAATTGATTGTAGGGGAGTCAAAAGTAAGGGAAGGTAAAATAATAAGTAATAAAACACATCCGACTATCTTTCTTGCACCCACAACGGAAGATGAACTTCACACCATAATAAAAAACATGAAAAATAAAATCTCTACTGACTTGGATGGTTTTTCAAATTTCTTGGTAAAACAATGCTCTGCCCACTTAGTAAAACCATTAGTGCACTTAATAAATTTATCATTGAATGAAGGTAGGTTCCCAGACTGCTTTAAGATGGCAAAAATAAAGCCAATGTATAAAAAGGGATCAAAATTGGAAGTTCAAAATTTTAGACCCATCTCACTGCTATTGATCTTTTCCAAAATATTAGAAAGAGTGGTTTTTATTAGATTGTGCAACTTTATTTCAAAATTTAATGTAATATCTGATCGGCAGCATGGCTTTCAAAAAGGAAAGTCCATTAATACTACACAGTTTATATTTTTTTATTTATTTTTTATTTATTTATTTGTGTACTAAGCTATTACAACTGTTGAGCTGATCACCAGTATTTGGCCCAGGCCATTAATTGGTGAGCAGCCCATTGAATTACAAAATGTGTAGTACACTACTTACATTTCTATTACTACTACCATTACTACTATTGCTTACAAACTATTGTTCATTTCCTTTTTTCACAGTCCACTTCCATTTATTTTTCACTTTATCTAAGAACTGACCTACATTCTTGAGATTTTTATCTATAATTTTACATATATCAGGACACAGTTTATAGACGAAGTGCACCAAAAGCTTGACGATTCAGAAAAATGTATTGAAATATTCCTCGACCTGTCTAAAGCTTTCGATTTAGTTGATCATGGAATACTATTAAAGAAATTATCTCATTACGGAATTAGGGGAACTGCAAATAACTGGCTTGTCTCCTCCTTGAGAGAGCGAAGGCAAATAATAGAAATAGAGTATGTTGATAAAACTATAAAGGAAATAAAAACTATAAAATCAAAAGCTGCTAGCATAAACTGTGGAGTTCCGCAGGGTTCAGTTTTAGGGCCACTGCTATTTATTTTGTATATTAATGATTTGGCACTTTATTCATAAAATTCTTAAAATGCTCCTTATTTGCAGATGATACGAGCCTCTTGATATCAGGTCAAAATGATGACGAACTCAAAGAAAATGTGATAAATAATTTGAAAGAAGTATCAACTTGGTTTCAAAATAACAAATTAATTATAAATAAGGATAAGAGTCAGGCATTGGGTTTTCATAATAAAATCAATAAGGCAGTTAATTTACCTGAAATTATAATGGATGAAAATGAAATTAAATATACAGGAAAGACAAAATTTTTTAGGAGTTTGGATGGACGACAGTCTAAATTGGAATATACATATTGAAAGTCTAATGAAGAAATTAAGTAGCATTTGTTTCCAAATATCAATTTTGAAGCACAGTGTAAATTTGAATACATTAAGAATAGCCTATTTTGCAAATTTTCAATCATTAATTTCTTATGGTATAACAGTATGGGGAAATAGTAGTAGCATTATCAAAGTATTTAGAATCCAAAAAAGGGCAATTAGAATTATGATGAATTTAAAGAGAACAGATAGTTGTAAGCGATGGTTCAAAAAATTTAAATATAAAAAAAGCTGTTAATGATATTTCTACCCTTAAACAAAAATAAAATATGATTATAATTTTAACAAATTTACTTACCATCCTTGGTTTGATAAACATCTTCAAAAAATTGTTAGAGAGTTTGGTATAACTTTAGTTCCTCAAAATATAGTATTAAAAATGTATTGCATTTCTCTAATTAAGATAAAATTTGGCTGGCCCCGTAGCTCAGTCAGTAGAGCACCTGCCTGCCATGCTAGGGGTCCCGGGTTCGATTCCCGGCGGTGATGTGGGGATTTTTCTCCGACCAAGATAATTCCCCATCTTCCCCAGAGTCTGGAAGTATGAATGAGAGTGTGAATGTGTGAGTGATCTAATGATTAAAAACCAAAGATAACAAGTTAACACCTTCAGTATGTTCCAAAGGAGAACGGCTGCCGATATGACCATAGCAAGGGGGGGGGGGGGGGGGGAATCCTAATAATAACAAATCTGGTATTTATCAATTTAATTGTTTTGATTGTGATAAAGTTAATATTGGAAAGACAAAACGTAATTTGGAAACCAGAACAAAAGAACATTTTTGTAACATTAAGTACAAACAGACTGATAAATCGGCCGTAGCAGATCATTTTTGGTCATTTAACCATGAAATAAATCCAGAAGTTAAATTACTACAACAATTAAATGGTCCAATTGATTTAATGGTTTGGGAAAATATATTTATTTTAAATACGAAACATCGCGTAATGAATTTTGAAATACTGGCAATCAATTCCATTTTTAAATTTGTTTCATTTTCAGATTTTGGCAGTACTAACAAGAACACAGTGACATTTCTTTCTTGGAAGTGTTCAAAACAGTGTTGTTATGATAAATTAACTTTAATCGACTCTCTTTAAAGTTAACATAGTGACATCTAGCATTTGTAACGCTGACGACAAGCTTGTGATTATGGCTGATGATGTGGAAGAAGTTATCGCGATCCTATTCAATTTATAAGGAAAGTAACATCATTTCTTATAAGTGAAGTTTTAAGTTACAAATTATTATATTTGTATATATTTGTTTGCTTCACTGTTAATAGCTTCATATTTTACGTCTTTTTGGAAAAGAGTTTAAAGCAGATTGTAATATATAGATACACAGGATACGTGGACATTAATGATAGAAAATAGCTCTCTGAGCATTTCGGAAGAACTGAAGATTGATTGTTCAGATTTACCATAAAAACAATTGATAAATTTTAAAAAATGAGAATACTTCATGCTAGATTATCTATAAATAATACAAGAGATAATTCCTATTTCCAATAGCCAGTGAAACATTATAAATCTACACACTAATTACTTTATAAAAGGCATTACAGTTATATAAGACAGTAATGAAATTTATGTGGCATTAAAATATTTTTGGTGGATATTTTTCAATTTTTAGAACATATTCTCTACATTTGACTGCATAAATGCATACATATTTTCATGATTTTCAGTACATATAAATCTGCCCTCTTATATTCACACATCCAACAAATGGGTAGGCACTACCAAGTCACTAAAGAGGTCATGTCAAGTATACTGCTGACGTCTGCTGTCTTATAAATGAAATATCTGGGAAAATGAAAGCAAGGAACTCCAGTGGACTATTATCTCACAGCCCAGAAAACACTACTCATTCAATTGAACACTGGCATTAAAGCCCACAATCCTTAATTAAAGTTAAAAACATTTACTTCCTAATGCTTTATACCAAACAGAACTTATGATCTTATCACTGGGGAACAATGATTTAGGTGCCTTACAATTCTGGCCTATTTCAGACTATATTTGGATCACTGATTCCAAAAATGCTCTCAGTTTTGCCCTATAAGCTCTAGTTTTTGAGATAAAGCTTAATCATATTATACACCAATCTAACCTTAGTGGTCTGCATATACAACTATATGCACACAAATACAAAACACAGTTGGGTGAATTAAGCACTTTCTTTTTCATTAAGTAACATTCTATCAACTACCATAAATTTATTTATACACAAGTCGCATTAGGTTAATTTATTTTCTTCCATCAGTTTGCTGAATCCTCGTTTATGTGATTTCTTACAATGCAATGATCTTGGACATTTGCACTGGATGCTCCAACAGTAGTCTGCCATCATATGTATATCACGATACAGTTCTTCCATTGTACTTATTTCCTGGTGAAAACGCTACCATGCTCCTCACTTACATGTCCAAGACAATCTGGAAATTGATCCAAATAACTGTGCAGCTAATGTAATTTGATGCTTATGTAACAACCAAGTGAACAAAAAGCAGTGAGCAAATTCTCAACTAGTTCTTTATATATAGAATAAACAGAAGTATTTCAGAAAGTGGAGTGCCATTGTTACTAAAATTAGGCAAGTGAGTCAACCTTGTATATACTTTTCTCCACTTACAAGTTTTTTATGAAGACTAGTTTCTGGGGACTTCTCCCCTATCGTCAGTTCTGTGGTTGACTACTGTGGTTGACTGTAGTTCTTTATACTTTATTCTTTATACTTTACAGCCTTATAGTTTTCCAAGGAAATTCTGTACTACCATACAGAACGACGAAACGCAGCTGCCTCAGTATCATTCGAGTCCTCAAATTTCTCACCATTGAGTTGTAGGATTTGTAGCCCATCAAATATATCTGCTTTTATTTTCTCCATATTTAATGCAGGAAATTTTGTACATACATAGCCAAAACATGCTACATTTCTATTCAATGTCTTGATGAACTGTTTCATTAACCCAAGTTTGATATGCAGTGGTAGCAAAATGATCTTGCTTCTGTCAACCAAAGGTTCTGTGATAATGATTTTTTTCCAATGATCATGCTTTCTCTATGAGGCCACTGCCTTGTCACCCAATGTTGATCTTTAGTTCTAGAGTCCCAATGGCACATAAAGCATTGGCATTTTGTGTAACCACTTTGTTGTCCTAAAAGAAAATTCATCATCTTTATATTAACACAAATTACCCTTTGGTGATCATTGTATGAGGTCTTATCTAAGACTGCAGCTATTTTAGCTTGATTTTCATGCATAATAACTGAGTGATCAATTGGTATTGAGCTGTATTTGTTTTCAGTATGCAAAAGAACACATTTCAGGCTGTGTTTGGAGCTATGAATAAATAACCACCAATCCATTGGTGTGTATTTTCTTATGTACTGTTTCATTAACAGTCCTACATTGATGCAAAAAACAAATTGGTTTTTTGTTTGAAGAACAAACAGCAGGAAATCTTGTTCTATTTTTGCAATACACCATCACTTTTGTTCCCAGTAACAGACATTGCTTTTCTGCCAGCCTAGAAGCTAACAATTCTGATGACTTCTTTGGAAGACTAAGATCTCTAATAGCATCTCTCAGTTCTGCTTGATCAAAAACAAATACAACTGATGAAGGTTGATCACTGTCATTGGCATTTTGCTCAGCATAGCTTTCAGCTGATTCATCCACTTCTTCTGATGACTCTGGGATATTCCTCTGAATGTAAAACAGAGTGTCTTGCAGAGTGTAGATTGGGATATTTCCACGTATTCCAGTTTTTGCTATTGATAATCTTTACATTTACTGAGCAAAAGTAACAATTGTCACTGTGGTTTATTAGTTCTTACCATATCATTGTTTACCCAAATTTCAAACCTTCCGCTTCCCATGCTGCACATGTTCTGTGGACGTTTTACATATGATATATGAGGTGCCAAAGCCATATCTTGGTCACCCAGTTTTACTGTAAAATAGGCCAAATAAGCTCTTTTTACAAAGTCGGTTATGGGTTTTCTTTGCTGGTTGAATGTATATTCATCATAGATGAAACAAAACAAATCACGGTTATTCACACATTTTCTTTGTAATAAAGCCATATCAGTGCATATTAAGCCACATCACTATCTATAAAAAGGAGAAATAAATATCAATATAGTTCAAGTACATTTGCAAACAAAAATAGATTTTGGGTAAAATAAATTAGTATAATGCAAATGTAATCAATTTGCAAATGGTGGTGTAAAAAAGAAGTCATAAGAGCAAAACTTATTAATCCACTTAACCCTTCCTGAGCGGACATGTTTCACAGCTCTGAGCGGAAGGTAATTTTATAAAAAGATGTAACCCTTCAAAATACAAATAAAAGTATACTGTCATTTTAGTTAATTGATGGAAATTAATCATTTCTCCACACTAGCCGTATATAGGCTAAGGTTTTTAATAGACAGAGTCAACATGAAAAATTCAATGCCATGGCCGGGATTTGAACCACTGATCTCCTGGTTTCCGTCCAGTTGCTCTTAACCTTTCAGCTACCATGGTCAACGTGCCGTCCTGACATTAAATTCTCCATTTGACTCATATATTTTCCCAGGTAGATCACTAGGGGCTCTCGCATCAAAAACCTTAGCCTATATGTGGCTAGTGTGGAGAAGTGATTAATTACCATCAGTTAACTAAAATAAGAGTTAAATGATGAAGCCTGGGACCTAAGTACTTACGATAGTCGCCACAAACGGTGTATCAGGGATGCGAGAGCCCCTAGTGGTCTACCGGGGAAAATATGAGTCACACATGCACGCACACACTAGGAACAGTTCAGGAACTAAATATTGTCATATAAGTATACGTAATATATGTTTTGTAAAACCGATGGTAATGATAAATTATAATTCATAATTTTAATAGAAATGTGAGGTTACACCTAGCTGGAGCAGGGTATCTAGTATATATACGGTTTTGAGACTGATTATTTTATCTCAGGATTATTCACACAGGGAAGCAAATGAATAACAAATATCATAATGTTCAAGGGTGTGTAATCTTTCCCTAAAATTGTTCTTTTATGTGATATATTTTGAAACACACATCTGAATGCAGGGGAGGCTTGGAAATGCAGGTTTCGCAAAAATATATTGTTTTCTTTATTTGTTTTTGGGCCTTACATACCACACAAGGATTTGCCCAACTTCCTTGTTCTCTTCTCCCCATGAAATGCGGAAATCCATTTAGCCTTTCCAACGTTTGGCCCTGAGAAATACGACCCTTGCTTGATGTATTGTTTTGTCGCGCTCCCATGCGCTCCGCCATCAGAGATCTGACAAGATGCTTGCGAAATTTTCTATGTGAGAGGATCGGTTTACATTTGTTCGTCATGTGCATTGTGCATTACAAGTAATAATTCACAATGCAAACCTCCAGCAACCAGAAAAACATTTTTCTATACCACTTGCGTGTTCTCCTGCAGAACTGATACTGCACAATATAATTATCAGTTCTATCAACACTGCCCATGTGTCGAGTGTAGTCCAAAATAATGTTTGGTTTCAATGTTGCTGCCTGGTTTGGAAATTTAGAAGGCACCTCTGTCATTTCGTTTTTATCACCCTTGTAACTGGTACAGAGAACTGTTACAGTTCTTCTGTCTTTCCAGCACAGGGCAAGCTTTTGCTGATTGCGGAAGCTTTTTATCTCACCCCTCTTCATTTTCTTTACGTTTCCTGGCTTTAGTTGGTGTAGCATATTTTTTCTGTTGCCCATAACTGTCCCAGTAGTCACCATATTCATTTTTCACAATTCATCAGCTAATTCAAGTGATGTATAGTACCTGTCTGTGTAAACATGGAAACCTTTAGGTGGGTCTACAGGATCCTTTAGGAGGGAAGAACACAGGTCTTTTACAACAAGGGTAGTTTTCAGGATGTTAGAATTTGACTCAGTTTTGCCCATGTACGGTTGGAAATTGTATGGACATCCATTGAAAGCATCAGATAAGCTGAAAACTTTGATTCCCAATTTTGTAGGTTTGTTTGGGTTATACACTTTGAATTTTACTCTTCCCTTGAAATCGATGGTGCTCTCGTCGACTGATACAAATGGACCTGGGGAATAGAATAAACTGCATTTTTGCCATAGTTTTTCCATTAAATTTTGAATAAATTCTTCCTTAGATAATTTTGTTTCCCTCATCATGCACAAAATGAAGATTCCAAAACAAAAGGAGAAATTCGTCACGAGAAAATACATCACTGAAAAATGGAAATTTATCTACCCAACTTGTAGAAAAATAGTCTGTGATGTCAGAGGTAGGTTGAAGTCCCATGTTGATAACCACCCCTATTAGTGCTTTTATGTCAATTGTTGGGTGATTCCAGGATGCAATCCTGGTTTTCTTTGTTGGAGGCATTGCCTGTTGTTTTTTTGTGTTCCCTTGAATGCAGGTTTCCTTGGTAATTATTTTCAGAATTTCATCATCAAAAAATAGTCTGAAGAAGTCTATGGGAGGAGTATTCTCATCAAATTGAGAAGGAAGAATCTGTCCCTGCTGGATATTGTGCACTGCTATAACAGATGTAGGGCCAGGATCAAAATTACTCACCTCTGCCCAGCTAGTGTACTGTTGTCTGCAGTATTACTTGAGTCACTCTCGCACTCACTCGCACTTGCACACGAATTCTCGCATATTTCACTCTCATTATCACTGAACTCAAAATCTTACAAATCACCATCGCTCTTGTTCAACAAAGCTTCAATTTCTTTGTCCGTCAACTCTTTCTTTGCTGCCATTATGCCAAAAAAAAAAAAAAAAAAAAAAAAAAAAAAAAATAAAATGAGGCTTACTAGCACCAAACACTGCACTGTTTATTGCTTCACTGGTGAGAACAATGAAAGGAATTCCTGAGAAAGCAAATGCGGGAATTTACTGACCACCAATGTTTGAAAGCACATTTCCTGCCGTCTGCTGGCACTATATCTGAATTATACGAATGAAAATAGCCGACTACAATAGCTCTATAACTGCGCACCCATATATGGGTTTCCACTTGTGGGCGACTGGATGCGTCACCCATATATGGGTTTCCGCTTGCGAAGGGTTAATTGTTTAGTACAAAGAAGTACAATCAATGTTGGACACATCAGATGATACATAAAAAATATTTACAGATTAATAAGCTGAAGGAATACTGTGTATTGATTTACCTAGAAATAAAATTTATATGGATTTACAAGAATAAAATGATTTACAGAAATAAAATTTATATAAACTTACAAGAATACAGTATGTACATATGTATATTATTTACATTTGTTAAGTAGAAAGTCCTGAACTGAGTAAAAGCAGTGGTTAATTAGATGTGCCTTTAATGAACGTTTAAATGCATTTTTCTGTTTTATTTCCTTTAAAAATTTTGGAATAGAGTTGTATATCTTTATGCCAGAGTGCAATATACTTTGTTGGCATAGGGAGGTGTTATGCATTGTATTGCATTGTATTTATTTCATCCTTTGGACATATGTTATAGGACACGTCAGTTCAAGATACAAAGATAAATATAAAAAGTTACATAAGACTAAAAACTGTAACAGATAGAGGATCCAACAAAAATCTTAAGTAGAAAAAGCAAATAAATATAAACTATATAAAGACCATAGAGAAATGCTATATAAAAGTAATTGTTCACAAATGTGGAGTTTACTCTACTTCATGATTTAATTCAATTCAATTTATTTTGTCCTTTCGATTGATATCAGACACGCCATAGTATAAAAATTACATTAATGGCTATTGTCATTATTTACAATCACTTAAAACTAATTAACATTTAAAAACTCATTTACAGAATAAAATGAATGTTGCAGTCCTTTTTAAAATGTATAAGGCTCTTCATTTGTTTTAATATTTTCTGCTAGTCTGTTGTATTAATCTTATACCTTTATTGATAGCACTAGACCTGAAGATTTCCGTTCTTCTGACGTGTATTGTATTTGTGAATATCGGCATTTTTGTAATATTTGATGTTTTTTGAATAATGGCCTGCAAGATGTTCTGTTATCCACCCCACTTAGTATCCTTATCGCTCTTTTTTGAAGTTTAAAGACTCTATCTGCCTTTTCCCCCCAGAACACTATCCCATATTGTAACTGACTGTGAAAGTAACCATAATATATATTTCTCAATGCTGCTAAATTTATTAAGCTTTTCAAATGTTTAAGCAAATAACAAATGGAACTCAGTTTATTTATTAAATGGAATATTTGTGGTCCATTTCATGTTCTCATTCATATGTAATCCCAATATTATGTTGATATACGTGTAGATTTGTGGTTTGTCTTGTATTATACTTATGCACTGATTCATTTATTGTGAAAGGTGAGTCTGTATTGTTACTGGTTTTATGGATAAACATTATAATTTCAATTATATAAATGCAAGGAAAGGGAAGAATACTTACTTTTTTAAATAAAGGTTTGCACGATGCTCTTGCTCTTTCTCCTAACATAGCTCCAATTATTTTCTTTTGCATCATGAAGCATCCTTTACTGGCAGGTGACTCTCCCCAGAACATTTTGCCATATCTTAGCAATGAGTGAACGCACGCAAAGTAAACCATTCTAACAGTTTCGCCCCTTGTGCAACCTGCTAGTACCTGAATCATGCAGCAGGTTGTACCTAACTTTTTGATTATGTGACTTATGTGGGTTTCCATCTTTAAATTGTTCTGGACAGAAAAGTCCCAGAAATTTGGTAGTTTCTACCTTCTCAATGGTCTAGTTTAGCAGTTGAATTTTTGGGGCCAAATAGCCTTTATTTTCTTTTTTGTGTGTATATCCATTGCTACTGTCTTACTGGTGTTTATCAATAGATTATTATCAGTAAAATAGTTAACTGGCTTGATATCTGGTGAACTGATTTTAAGAAATTTAACTATCGTTTGCCCTCACAAGAACATCTGTATCATCAGCAAAGAGGAGGGACCTACGGTGAAGTCATTGATGAAGAGCAGAAATAGAATTGGACCTAGTATGGAACCTTGAGGTACTCCATAATTAATGGCTAGCGAACGTGATCTGTAACTCTTTAGTTGTAAATCTTCTTTGTGTTTAATTTCTACCAATTGTTTCCTATCTGCTAGATATGAATTAATCCACTTGTGGCGTAGCTCCCTAATTCCATGCTTTTCTAATTTTTCTAGTAGCTTCTGGTGATTGGTATCAAAAGCTTTGGTTAAGTCTAAAAATATGGCAGAGATATGTTCTTTTTCATTGATAGTGCTGAGGGACACATACATAAAGGAGAATATTGCTGTATCAGTGGAGTGGTTGCTTCTAAAACCATGTTGTTCTCTAGACAACAGGCTGTTTCTTTCTAGGAAGCTCAAGAGGCACTTATAACATAATTTTTCTAAGATTTTTGAAAACATTGATAGTAATGCAATGAGTCAGTAATTTGTCATATTATCCCTTTCTCCTCTTTTTTACAAAGGCTTAACAATAGTTGTTTTAAGGCAGTTCAGAAAGATTCCACTGCTAAAAGATTCATTGCAAAATGCATTAATGGCTGGACAATTAGATGAGCACATTTTTTTTTATTAGAAAGTCTGGTGTGTCTTCAATTCCTGCTGAGCATTTTGGTTTTAGTTCCTTTATTATTTGCAAAAATTCAGTTTCATTTGTTGGGAAAAGGTACACTGAATCATTAATTATACTTCTGGTTTGTTTTACAGTTGAGCATATGTTTATTTGTTTACTATTTTTATTAGGTTTTCTGCTATGCCACGAAGTATTTATTGAATGAGGTTGCTACATCAACTGGGTCAGTGATATACCTTGAGTTTTCCTTTATAGTAATGTTACTGACCTGGGGTATGATACCTTTAGTTTCTTTTCTAATTACATTCCATAGGCCTTTGATTTATTGCTTGCTGCTTTGATTACTTTGTCATTTGCCTGCCGTTTGGCTTCTCCTATAGCTCTACTAGGATTAGTTTATATTTATTGTAATAATTTTTTAATGTGGGACTAGAAGGGTAAGATTTTAGTAAACTATATAAGTGGCATTTAGTTTCACAAGATCTTTTTATTCCAGTGGTAATCCAGTGTTTGTTATGGTTTCCAGGTTGTTTCTTAATAGTTTTTAGTGGGAAGGCTACATTTAGATGGAACTGGAATATGTTCATGAAGGAATCAAATTTGATTGACATACTGCCCGTGTAGATTTCCCCCCAGAATTCTCCTCTAAGTAGGTGCATGAAATAATAGATGTTCTGATAATTTATTTCTTGTTTTTGTAGTTGCTTGGGCTCGAGATGGTGTAACTGTAATAGGTGGTATTAATCTTTGTGCATTGTGATCACTAAGCCCTAAATCAAGGACCTCACACTTACACTTATCTGTGTCAAAATTTACAAAGATTTGGTCGATTAGAGAGGAGGAGTGTTACGTGACTCGTGTAGGTGTGAATATAGTTTGTTTTAAATTATAAGTTGATAAGAGGTTTATTAATGCAAGTGCGGTACTTGATTTTCAACTCAAATCTATGTTGAAGTCTCCACAGATGATCAATTTTTTGCTGTTGCTAATGCTTTGTTTCAGTACTGTGTCCAGTTTGTGCAAGAAGGTCTTAGTATCATTACCTGGAGTTCTGTATATACACATGACTGATGCTAGGATTTAACAGTTGGATACCTGAACATAAAAATTGCTTCTCTTTGATATCTTGTAGATTATTGAGTACCTTAAATTCTATATAATGATATCATCAATATCTCTAACTCAAGCTGCTAGAATGAAATGGAAGACATTTTTGGAATCTGCAGAACAAAAATACCCAGAATCACGTGGAAAATGTTGTGCATCATGAAAAAATTTTTGTTTGTTCCCCACAGTAATCATTGCTTCCAGGGTGATTTAATTCTAAGTTAGCTTTCAGCAAAAGGTATAGCCCAATCAATGTAGCAGCTCACCAATTACAACTTTTGATATGAAACAAGCCTTTATAAGCACACAAAGGATTTTGTAACAGAGATTGCCTTACATTACAACTCAACTTTTTCAGGCCTATTAAGTTAGTTGAAATTTCTGTATGTATCCAGTAGCTTTAAGTTCTTGTTGGACTCAGGTGGTTGAAACCTCATTAATTTTTGGAAATTATTTCCCAGAAATGGGAGCCCTTTGATAAATGAGGGTACAGTACTCACATACTAGATGAGCAACATTTCCCCTGCTGACATTACACACAGATAGGATTGATATGGTCTCAGAGTTTCATTACTTATGTTTGAGTACATAGCTCCTATGGCAGATGCAAAATTTAATGGCGGTTGGCAGGAGGTGCTCGTTAATACAACATACAATCAAATGCTTGCCACGCTGTGCGGTGTTGTATAGTTCAACAAGCTGTGAAGTCACCTGTAAAGTCGGTGATTGAATATCATTTGCGCCCACAAAATTTATTTTCGCAACAGGAAAGAGAATAGCCTGATCATGAACAGCATTTTATTTTTAAGTGACCACACTAAAAATTTCCTACGTTAATTGGTTGCAGAGATATGAATGCGCGCTGAATTCATGCCCGCCTCGGTAGCGTGGTGGTAGAATGTCTGCCTCACGTTCAAGAGGTCCCGAGTTCAAATCTCGGTCAGAGTGAGTTACCTGGATAAGGTTTTTTCCAGGGTTTTCCCTTATCCCCAAGGCGAATGTCAGGTAACTCTAAGCTCTATGGACCCTGGGCTCCTTTGAGAATCATTTCACCCACTCCATTCATCAACGTTGGAGGACGTAAACTACAAAAAAAAAACTGAATTCATCTTTTAACAGGGGCTCTGTTAAGATGCTTTCATAATCTTTTCCAAATAATTTCGTTATCTATACCTACTGTTTTGTTTATTCTGTCAGCTTGTGACTCAACGAAGATAATAGAACCATGTGGCTAGGATAAGCAACTGAAAGTTTCAAGCTATTATAGCTTTAGTTCAGATTTCTGCTTTCATATTAACGGTGGTAATTTCAGTTCCTGTAATTCAATTATACTGAATGTGCGGAATTGTTTTATTGGTGTTTAACATTCTTTGCTGGATTAGTCAAAATGTCATATAGTGAACACGGTGCAAGCAGTTAAAGTGAACCAATAATACGTAAACAGGAAGTGTTGCATCACCAAAGCAGAGTATAATTTACAGTGTATATTGTTTCTTTAAAATGTGAAGAAAGACTGTAGCCAATTATCATCAACTTAGAGGAAGACAGCGATGATTCAGATGTGGTCAGAAGCGAGGATGAAGATGAATGCAATGATGAATGACGCAAATACAGCAGCTTTGCCGTAAGAAATTTTCTGCTTGACCTGCGCACATTTTTGTTATCATTTTAAGGTATGATTTTCAGATTACTTGTTAAATTAGCATGCATGCCAAGTTTATGTTTACTTGACAGCTACAGTAATACCCTATAAAGTGTTTTCATTTCGTCTTGTTACTGCATATAGCTTCTCCCTGCCCTTTGACATATGGCTACATTGTGCTTAGCTACTAGTGGTCAACGTTCAGCTGCCATTAAATTTTGCATCTGCATAATAGCCAATTTAACTGGTCTTAATGAGAGTCCTATTATTGATTCAGGTTCAGTCAATGGTATGTCATTATTTTATATTTGGTACTGTATTAAAACTTCTAGAAATGATGTCTGGCATGAATGTGCTTAGCTACTAGTGGTCAACGTTCAGCTGCCATTAAATTTTGCATCTGCATAATAGCCAATTTAACTGGTCTTAATGAGAGTCCTATTATTGATTCAGGTTCAGTCAATGGTATGTCATTATTTTATATTTGGTACTGTATTAAAACTTCTAGAAATGATGTCTGGCATTTCATGCCAATAAAACTTCACTCAATGAGTAATAAAACTCAATGAGTATGAGTACAAGTGTTATAAGGAGACTGTATTGCCCTGCACTGGGATCTTTGCATATCTATTGCATGTCTTATTTTAATCGATCCAAAAGTGACATTCATAATGAAGTGAATCAGACTCTGGACTCTGGCCTGTAATACTTGATTACTCTTCCAATTTTGGAAACTGATTACAGAAATTGAGAGTCCTTTGATGAGTCAAGTGCTGAGAACTTATACAACAGAAGAGCATGTCTCATTTGCCTGTTGATGCCATCTACAGGCAAAATTCACTTGCTTCACAGCTCACTGAATATTAATAAATGTTAAAAGTAACATGATTTTGTTTCCATAAGTAAAAACCTCTTCCCTTTTTAATATGAAAGAATATATGTTTATTTTTCTTTAAACAAACAGTTGTAATGAAAGGAAATCATGCTAGCAAACACTAAAATAAAACATAGAATTACTTATTATGTAGCCTTTGTGTTCTTGATTTACCTGGAATTTCAAAAAATGCTGGACTAATTGCTAAGGAGTAGTTCATGGTCGTTTCAATACACATTCCACTTGAATCTGAGCCCCTTGGATCACCACTCATCCAAATGTACTGCAGTACCTGAAAAATGAATCATCATCCTTGTGTAAAAGCATTAACCGCTTTGTCGATGGCCATTAAAACCCTGTATGGCCGGGAACGGATACCCAATAAACAGAACAAGACATTTAAATTGTTAAATACTGCAAAAATGCTTCATAAATACATATTCATATCTTCTGTATTTATTAAGTTATTTTAGTGAAACAAAAGCTGGTTTAAGGCCCATTAAAGGCAGTATACATTTACAGTATCATTAAAATAGAGACAACATTAATAAATCATTGAAATTTCATTAATCTGTATTACTGTAGAGAAAGCCATTCTTTGCGTCGAACGCACCTAACAGTGAGTAATTTTTTTTTTTTTTTTTTATTGTGCATACAAACCATATGTGTATATCAGCTGCATAAACAAAATGTTGGGTTCAAGGTTTATCGGTTTCAGTTTATGCTACCATGCAATAATGACTGTATATGTTGCGTTACACGCTGGAAAGAAACCTCTCTGTCAGCATCTCTCTTATTACAGTGTTCCACAACCGAAGTTCATGGTAGCTGACGTAGCTGTTTTCTTCGCTCAGTTCATATAGTAATTTTAACTGTGTAAGAGTTCCGAGATATTTGTTTAGCTAAAACACATCTGAAATTGTTACCTCAGTGCTAATCATGGCTTCAACTAGTAATGTAGCAAATAAATTAGCTTGTGTAGGAAGTATACAGGCTTCTGAAATTACTTCAGAAAATGTGGAAGACTTTCTGCTGTTTGACAGTGATTTGGATATTGATGGCGAATTTTCAGATTTTGAGGGGGGTGTTGAGAATATAGGTAGCAGTGAGGAGGAAAATGACTCATTTCTGACAGGTGTTCGTGAAGAATCAACACTATGGAGTTGTCAAAATAACTAACACAAATATACATACCTTCACGAGCACAACCTCTGGTGTACAACCGCATACTCCGCTAACTTCTGACAACCAACCAATTGACATTTTCACAAAATTTTTTACTACTGACTTACTGTCTCTCATTGTTTCGGAAACAAATGTATATGCGAGTAGGGTGAAGGAAGAACTGATTTCTAAAGGCAATTTAGGACCTAAGAGTAGAATTCAGAAGTGGACAGAAGTAACAATGAATGAGATTTACAGACTACTTGGTCTAATTATGCTCATGGGTGTTATTCGTAAACCTATGCTAGACATGTACTGGTCTACAGATGACATACTAGGTACCCCAATTTTTGTGAAATGCATGTCAAATAACAGGTTTACTTCCATTTTGCGCTTCCTTCATTTCACCTGCACAGAAAATGTAAATGATAAACTACACAAAATCAGACCAGTTTTTGATTACATTATTTCAAAATTCAAAGAAAATTACGTGCCTAGTGAAAAGATCACTGTTGATGAAAGCCTGATGCCTTGGAAGGGCTTCTTAGGTTAGAAACAATACATCAAAACAAAGAGGACCAGATTTGGCACAAAGAGTTTTTATGTATGTGAAAGTAAAATAGGATATCTTTACAATAGCTGCATATACACTGGCCAAGGGACTGATAACACTGGAGACAAAGATTTGGGGTTATCTGGTTCCATAGTAATGCACCTGATGGAACCTGTACTTGATCAGGGTAGGACTGTATATGTAGATAATTAGTACAGTTCCCCTAAATTATTCATGGCCTTACACAAAAGAAAAAAACAAACGCAATTGGAACAGTACGCTCAAATCATATTGGTTTGCCAAAAGATGTGAATACGAAGGCTCTAAGAAGAGGAGAAATGCAGGTGTGTGAGCTCCCACCCTTGACCTATGTTGCTTGGCAGGACAGTACGGTTGTTACAGCATTATCCAATTGCAGCTCTAAGATTTTGATGATTGATACTGGAAAAATTGATGCTGGTAACAAAATGTCAATTTTAAACCTGATATTAACCAGGAATACAATATGCATATGGGTGGAGTGGATCTAATAGATCAGGTATTACACGCATATGCCTCTTTACGGAAAGCAATCAAATGGTATAAAACAGTATTTTTACACCAGCTGGATGTAACCACATACAATTGTTTAGTAATTTGGAGAGCTCTAAACCCACACAAGACAATGACGTATCTGGACTTTCGTATACCAATAGCTTGTAGCCTACTTGAGCACTATAAAATTCAGAAACCTCTCCATACTGGGGGTAAGAAATTCACCACCCCAGCACTCCTCAGACTGGAAGGAAAACATTTCCCTAAAAGGATACCACCCACAGCAAAAAAGTTGCGTCCCTTTAGAAAATGTCTGGTGTGCCACAAGAAAGGTGTCCGAAAGGAAACTAGTGCCGTGAATGTGGAGATGTGCCCTTGTGTGTTTATCCCTGTTTTGAGGTGTACCATTCAAGAAGAAACTTTTAAAGGTATGCTTTTACTTCTTATAGAATTTAAATTTAATGTAAAAGAAAGTTTAAAATAATTAGCATTAAATAAGCACTAAATGCATGTATGCTCAGGATGCCTATACACATCCATATTGATTTGGGGCTTTTTAACTTGGACATCATATGACATCCATATCGGTGAAAGGGTTTACGTTTAATGGGTTGCTTTGAGTATGTACAGGTCATTTCTATGACACTGTAAATAATTACTATACTTTGAAAATAAAGAAGGCCAATTTTAAATTAATTGAAAAATATTACAAAAATTATAAGACTGGGTAACTGCAATTAAAGTTAATGTGCCAGAGCATGGACTATAATGATCACACGAGTCTCAAACTTGTAGACATTCCATTTAAAATGTGAAATGTGTAGTGTTTAACGCCCGCTTTTACTACATACGGCACCACAGGCGGTGACACTGATGATACATGAAATGAAGATGGGGCACCGGTGGAATGAGATGGCGGGGGAAACCGGAGATCCCGGAGAAAACCCGCCCCAGCGCCGTGTTGTCCACCACAAATCTCACTTTGCGGTCGCCTGGGATCGAACCCGGGCCGCCTTGGTGAGAGCCAAGCGGTCTAACCACTGAGCCACGGCGCGGCCCATTCCATTTAAGCAATATACTTGCAAATAATGCCTAAAATTATTTCTAATTACTACCACCAGGTGCAAATTTGGTGCTTAAGCAGCCAGATTTTGCTACATTCTGCAACTTTGCCATAACTATATTCTTCCAGTGGCTATTCTATCTATCAATTCCTTGGTTGCTATGATATGTATTGATTAATTTTATGAAGTGAAATTAAAGAGGTTAAACTTTCCAGGTGAAATATAATGGCTATTAAGAAGAAAAATTGTGCACTGTTTGTGCAGTTGTTTCACTAGAATTTCAGCAATATCTCTGCACTGCTATTGCTACCAGAAACAGCTGAGAAGAGGTCCTATGTGAAGGTTCCAAAGAATATAAAAATTATTTGTGGTTGGTTTATTGACACTCGTCACTTACTTTTTCATATATATATTTTTTTTATATTCCAAAGAATATTATAAACACATTCACAGAAATGGATGAATTAAGTGCTACACCAGGGGGAGGTTCCTTTGGTTCCTGAGGTCATGGGTTCAAACCTGCCAGAGGGTATATTAAATTCTTTTTCATGTGTAATAAACCTCAGCACACGACTGAGGATTATTACACCTTCCTTAAGAAGGGAAATACAACTGGTGGTCCTGTGTTATAGATTTATGGCATGTAAAAGAAACTCAAGTCTGATAAAGGGGCCTATGAGCAAAATTAAGCTGTCTTTCATGCCTAATATAGAATGGGATGCTAAGAACCACAGCAGTTAACAAATGTCCATAAATAAAAAAAAATCATCATTAAAGGGAAAAGATGAAATTGTAGTAGCTGTAAAATTGCATGCAGTATATGACTCATTCAGTATTCAAACAGTGTTTGAACTAAATCAAGGGGTTGCATTCAATGCTGAATTTTACACTTGTATCCCTACAAAACTCATACTGTGTACCAACTGAAATCCCAAGATACTCCACAATAACTTTACACTTAAATTTTTGGCATGTATGGAAGTAATGGAAGTATAACATGTGGCTGGGATATATTCTGTGGGCTGATAGGCCAAATTTTACTCTGGATGGTACCATGGTGTTCAACACTTCCACATATTGTAAAGGAATAACCGTTGCACTCAGCCTATATTAATACTTGGTGAGTTTACAAGCTTCATTCTTGCTCCATTTTCTTTTGAGATGACACTTCACAAGCCAGTTAAATGTAAAGTGGCATTTGAATATTATAATGGCCTTTTTGTGGAACAAGCAGTTCCAGCTTTACAAGAATGCAACTGTAACCATACCATTATGTTCAAGCAAGATGGGGCAACACCAAATGACACTCACCAAGTGAGAGAGTTGCTGCAATAAATCTTCAATAATGTTTGAATCATCTCTAGGTAATTTTTGAGTGCATGGCCTTCAATATTCCACAATATAAGTCCCATATGACTTAAGGTCATGCAGATACCTGATAGACTGTGTCTATCGGATACACATGCAATTTCTCCCTGATCTAAAGACTAGCATACAATGTTGGAGGGGGGAAGTTACTCTGATTTCACCAGATATGTTTCAAGCAATTTTCACCATGCCATTTTATGGGTAGAAAATGTTGCCGATCTTGTAATCAATGTTTAACAGTGTTTGTTACCATATATCTTGCTCACTGATAATTAAAATATTATTGTCTCTTTCATCTGTAAGAAATTAATGAATCTCAATAATTAAAACTGTGACAAACAATTTGGGTCAGAAGGTTATTATCCCAATCCTCAAAATGTTTGCCATTCTATATACACCTCCTGGATCCATATTGTTGGAATAAAAGAAAGCTACTTCATGCCTCTTTATTTAATAGAGGTCAACATATTCTGTCACTTTAGTTACTTCTTCAGAAATTTTGGTGTACATGTCTTCATATATTTCAACCAGGTTATTAATATGGATAAACAGGAGTATCATTAATGGCCACATATGAACCTTTACATTCTTACTAAGATAAGATTCTTTTTTACTGAAATTGACTTCTTTTAAATATTCTGACATATGTTAAAACGGATCATGGAAAAACTGCAAATGTTGCATTCATTGTTGCTAGTTAAAAAATTATTTCAGATATTAGCTGACAATTAGAAGCAACATGAAGTGCTTTATTTGAAAACACCTTTTAAGGAAACATACACAATGGACTAAGGAAAGGGGAAAGGGAAAAGGTGAGAGGCAGAGAGAGAGAGATGGGTACAGAGATTTTCTCATATGCACGTGTAACTGACAATTTTAAGAAGCAGCTGCTAAAAGTAAACAATTCCAACATAAATGCAGTAAACTGATTCAACAATCTGCCCAGTTGATTTCAGAATCATTCTGGAGAAATTATACTAATATCGCCTTCTAAAATAGGGAGAAAGAGCTTTGGATTCCTACACTGTTTGAACAACTGACTTCCGTCTACCTTATTCTTACTTATCCTACTCTCCCCTTACCTTACCCACCCACATAACATGTATAATAACTCATTTGTTACAATAACTCATGTAACACCCAATGCTAGCACTCCAATGCTAAGTTGGCCAGTAACATGCAATCTTCTAACACATCTTGATCTTGAATGTCATGTCAGCATTGCAATACTGCTGCTATGTAACTGCTTGACTTGGTAATTTATTTCATTTTTCTGTAATTATTGGAACCCCAATCTGATTTCTTTCATGACTTTATAAAGTTCTTTCTCCCACTTCCTCTCTCTCTCTCTTTAATTGTAGAATAGAATGTTTTGTTTTACTTGCAAATGAAGTATATATTTTAGCATTCAAAATGAGTCAATGATCATAGTTCTTCCACAAATAAGATAAGAAATATTCAAATGTATGTAAAAGAGTGCACTTAATATGTCACTTTTTTTTTATTTACCAAAATAATAGAGAGAGAGAGAGAGGGGGGGGGGGGAAAGAGAAGACTACCACTTTTTGCTCTATAGAATATATAACTTTAGTATTTATGAAATCAGAGACATGAAGGTCACATTTTTCTGAAATTTGTGTGACTTGATATCAGGTTGATAATCAATGTTAATGTTGATGCAGATGATGGGTTATTTAAGTATTGCAACAAGGATCAAATGAGAGCACTTATTTTCTTCAAACAAGAGAGTTATGCATTTACAAAAATTCTAACACTTGCCAGTTACACAACAGCTTTTGGTAAGAAAGGATAGCATGGAGCTAAAAAATAAGGCTTTACTCTAACTAGGGGCATAGTAATTGATTTGGAACTGCAAAACAAGACTAATGAAATAACATCCTCTTTGCTCTTTGATGGATTTATTACACTGAGTATAACACAAAGCTGCATCCATTATTTTCTCTATTTCAGATAGGTACCAGGCAGAATAAGTTGCTTATTTATCTTAACAAATAGAAATTTTAATGGGGGATTAATTAACAATCATTTTGGAACTGACAAACCAAACTATCAACTTAAAAAAAAACAGAGGGTAAGGGAGAGGGGGGAAATTGTTGTCAAGCACATTTAATATTACAGGGCTGTAGGGTCAAAGTGAAAATGTCAGCAATTCATAATTCACACACATTAAGAGGATATGATAGGGTCTTTGACTTTTATTGAGAGACCCATAATTACAAAACAATACACCTGTCTTCAGAATCAATAGTTTCAACTGCCATACAAAATGATGAGAGGTAATACTGGTCTACATAAGTCACATGCCTGGATTATTAATTTTCCATGTGTAATACAAGTTTGAAAGACAGAAATGTGTCTCACAGGTGCCAGAGGATCACTGTCCAACCCACTGGCATCATATGAATGCATGTCAGTAATGGGCATGATGAGCACAGCTCAAAGTGGCCATTAAAACTACATTAATCTGCATGTTTAACTAACAAACAGAAAAATACGGTTGGCACCATGACAGCAAATTAGGGATATTATGCTGCCCTGATATATCTCATAATAATATGAAAGCATAAATCATGTCTGCAATGTCCTCTATGGTCTAGGGATAACATACTAGCCTCTGCTTCTCAAGGTCATGGGTTCAAATCCGATAGAGGATGATGATTTTTTTTAAGACACAGAATTCCGTAGCATGGATTCCATCAGAAGAAAAGTAAGGTGGTGGTTCCATGTCATAGATTTAAGGCATATAAGAGAACCTCAACTCTCATAAAGAGGTCTTCAATAAAATTAAATGGTCTTTCATGCACAATATAGAATGGGATGCTGAGAACCAAAGCAGTTAAAGAGCGTCCGTAAACAAACAAGTACATAATGAATGTGCTATGTGTTACATAATACAATATTAAAGATCAAGTGAAGCAATGTGTCAATATCTTCTCGATTCACTTTTGTGCTAACATTAAAGATGTTCATTTGCTATTAATGAAACACAGTCATTGACATTGCTGCAAGTCATGCTGAAAAAAAGGAAGTTCGGACACCTCAAAAGGAGGTAAAGAAACTAAAGTGTGCCTTTGAGTTCTTAGAAGTGATTGGCACATGTCAATTTGTAAGATCAGGCAAGAACTTTGTTTTCTATAATGCAACACTACTGTTCTTATTTTACTGCAGGCCTATGCCCATGGTTTTTATGGCTAAAACCATGATTATTATAATCACCAAACCAATTGCAATGACTGTAGGTAGTTCTTAATATTTGAGCTTTGTTTGTTCTTTCTTAGTACTAAACAAAATCATGTTAAAAAAAGAGTAAACTTTTACAGCTGGATGTAGTCATGTGTTTGCCAAAGTGTGTGTTATTTGCAAAAACTGGCGTTGTTCCATCATTATGTTCTGAATTTTTACCAATGTATCCTGCGTGTTCTGGTGATATTTTGGCTGATTATTATTGTGACTTTGTGGGTTCATGAAATTAAAAGTACAAATGCACAAACTCAAAATGTTCTTTATTTCTACCGAATTACAGTTGGAACACTTGCCGATAACACAGAATTACGTAGCGCACACACTTATAATTCGCCAGTTAGTCTGTCACAGGTTCACTCTAGACTCACAATTACGAACAACTCCTCTGATACACATACACAGTCTTCCAGTCCGTTCACTAGCATGGCGCTCCTCACGCTGCTCGCCAAGAACTCACTTGACTCGCCCACTGCAGGTCTTTTATAGGGACATCGCTGTTTCTGGAAATATCGCGGTTCAGTGAATCATCCTGGCTGTTCCAGACGGCAGGGGGAAGGGAAAGAGATGACTGGTGATGTCTTTTCCAACCATCCCCTGGTTAGCGCTACAAGATAAATGGGTAGGTATGGCCGAATGCTTCCCGTCCCTCACTCAGCCTTCAGTTGGTCGTGCTTTCCGATAATTGGGTGACATTGCTCCCTCCTCAAAGCTGGTCGTCCAGAACAGCACCATCGTAGTGGGCCAGGCGATCCAGGGCACCTTCTGGATGCGGTAGACCACATCGTTAATCCTCTTCACCACACGGTACGGTCCTTGCCATAACTGCTGAAGCTTTGGGCAGCATCCCTTGGTCCGGGTAGGGCGGTACAACCAGACCACGTCACCTTGCTGGAATCCTTGGCTGTTGGCTTGCCTGTCGTATCGGGTCTTCATGCAGTCGCACGCCTTCTGGATGTTCTGGCGAGCCATCTCGTGCACATTGTGGAGGTGTTCCACCAGTTTCTCCACATACTCAGTCGCTGGATGTTTCGCTTCCGGAGGACTTCCAAAAGCCAGGTCACAAGGGAGGCCTAACTCTTGGCCGGACATTATGCAGGCTGGCGTCATCCCCATGGTGTTGTGTGTTGACGAGTGGTAGGCCAGCAAGAACAGTGGCACCTTGACGTCCCAGTCTCGCTGATGGCTGGCCACGACCTTCCTCAGGTGTTCCTCTAAGGTCTCGATCTATCTTTCGACGATGCCATCCGACTGGGGATGTAGGGGCTTTGTGCGGGTCTTGTTCACCCCAAGTCTCTCTAGTGCCTCCTTCATTAGGTTGGACTCAAAATTGGTGCCCTGGTCACTGTGCAGCTCTAACGGCACCCCAAATCGGCAGAACACTTGCTCACGAGGCAGTCTGTGATTGTCTTTGCTTCTTGGTTCGGGATGGCATACACCTCCGGCCACTTAGTGAAGTAGTGCACGACCACCATTAGGTACTTGTTGCCTCGGTCGGACACTGGGAATGGTCCAGCTATGACAGCGATCCGTTCAAATGGCGCTCCGACGTTGTACTGCTGCATGCGACCCCGGCTCCTAGTCTGGGGGCCGCAACTCACTGCGCACACGTGACACTGGTGGCACCATCTCTCAGCGTCTGCTGGGAGTCTCAGCCAGTAGTAGCGCTGCTGTAGTTTGTCAATCGTTCGGTTCACTCCCAGGTGTCCTCCTGAACTACCGGCGTGCACTTCCTCCAAGACTTCCGGGACCTTACTCCGGGGAAGTACCAACTGTTCTCTCTGCGTCTTCCCAACGAGCGATTCCCATACCCGGAACAGCACGCCCTCTCTTATCTTCAACGAGTCCCATTGGTACCAGTACAACTTGTACGTGGGCTCCTCGGTGCGATGTCCTCCCAGGTCAGTCCTGTTCCTGCCTCCACTTACCTCAAGAGTGGCTCCAAGTCTGCGTCCGCCAGCTGCTCCCTCCTCAGGCCTGCGCTGTCTCAGCCATCCGCAGGCACTGCCGTGACTACTCGGACTGCTGCGGCACGCTCCTTCTCTTCCACTCATGTGCACTGGCCGCACTCTCCTTGACAGGGTCTTCGGGACATAGCGTCTGCGTTACCGTGGCTCTTCCCTCTACTATGTTCCGAGGTGAAGACGTACTCCTGCAGCCTCTGGACCCAACGTGCTGTCTGGCCTTCCAGGTTCCTAAAGCTCAATAGCCAGGTTAGGGCGGAATAGTCAGTCCTCAGGTGGAATGGCTGACCGTACAGGTACTTGTGGAAGTGCTCCAAGGTCTTTACTACCTCCAATAATTCTCACCGGGTGACGCAGTAGTTCTTCTCTGCCTTGGATAGCGTCTTGCTGCAGTAGGCTATCACCCGCTCATGGCCATCTGCGACAGGACGCCTCCAATGCAATGCTCGCTGGCGTCTGTGTCCACAATGAAGGCGCCACCTGGTTTTGGAAAACCCAAGATTGGAGCACTGCACAGGGTCTTCTTCAGGTGCAGGAAAGCGTCTTCGGCATCCTCCATCCACACATAAGGCCGGTGTCTCTCTGCCAGGCGGGTGAGGGGTTTGGCGATGTTGGAGAACCCCTTTATGAAGCGTCGGTAATAGCTTCACAGCCCCAGGAAGCTGCGCAACTCTTTCTTATCCTTTGGGCAAGGCCAAACTCTCACCGCCTGTGTCTTCTCTGGGTCTGTGGCCACTCTGGTTGCTGAGACTATGTGGCCAAGTAGTTCACTTCCTTGCGGAAGAGCTGGCACTTCTTCACGTTCAGCTTCAAGTTGGTCGCCTGCGATCTCTGTAGCACCTTACTCAGATTCTCGAGATGGTCTTCAAAAGTCTTACTGACGATGATGATGCCGTCCAGGTATAGCAGGCAGGCGTCTTAAGTCAGTCCTCTCATCACTGACTCCATGAGGCGTTGGAAGGTAGCTGGTGCGTTGCAGAGGCCAAATAGCATAACTATAACTGCCAAAGGCCTTGGAGTGTCGAGAATGCAGTCTTCCCTTTGTCTCTCGGGTCTAGAGCTACCTGCAGTAGCCTGACTTCAGGTCCAGGGTCAAGAACCACTGTGCACCAGCTAGCGTGTCCAGGGTGTCGTCATTCCGGGGTAAAGGGAAACAGTCCTTCCGGGTGACAGCATTCAGCTTCCTGTAGTCCATGCAGAAGCGTAGCTTGCCGTTCTTCTTCGTCACCAAGACTACAGGGGAACACCAAGGGCTGTCAGACTCTTCAATCACTCCCCTGGATCTCATGTCCTCCAGCATGTCTCGTACCGCCCTTTGCTTCGCCAGCGGAATGCGTCTAGGTGGTTGCAGAATAGGCCGGGCGACCCCGGTGTCGATGCGGTGAAGCACTTTGTCCGTGCGGCCGTAGTCACTGCTACCTTCGCTGAAGACGCGGCACGGCAGCAATGCCCTGGCTACATATAGTCCGTGTACAGGCGTCTTCTGGTCCAACATCATGTTCCTGGTTCTCTGGCCTTCCAGTCGCGCCGTCACCACCACCTCGCACCTCGCAGGGACAACCACGTCTTCGTTCAAGACGACCCTGCACATTCCAAGGCACTCTTCGGGTTGACGGAGTATAACCTCTTCTCCGTTGAGCCGCAGGACCTTCCTGCCGACGACGACCGTCGCCTCGTGGCCCCTGAGGGCATATAATCCCAGAAACACCTCCTCAGCCACCTTCGCGACGAACACCCACAGACGCACGGCACTCCGTCCCAAGGTCAGCTTCAGCAGAACCTCCTTCTCCACAGCTAAGGTGTCGCCTGATGCCGTCATCAGCTCGTATGGTCGGCTCGACTTCCTGGATGGCAAACCCTTGGCTATGTCGGGTCTGATGGTCACGGCTGCCCTGGTGTCCACCAGCACGAGGCACGGTTTCCCTCTCACCCAACCATCCGCGATGAGGCTGTCATCCATCCGCCGGCTGACGGCGCGCAGTGTCACTCGAGGGGATGGTGGTGATGGCGCCGACGAGCCCCTCGACACGACGGCCCTTCCTCGTTTCCCGGCTGCTCTCCCTGGTGTGAGCAGTCTCTCTCCAGGTGTCCCGGCTGTCCACATCCCCACCCCGTAGGGGAAGGGATCCGTCTCTTTCAGCTGCCAAAGTGCGGGCGCTGCGGACCCTTAGCACTCGTGGTACCTCTGACGTTACTAGAGGAACCTCGGGCCGAACAGCCGAGCCCCTCCTTCGGGAGTTGTTCGGATTGGGATGGACTCGAGGGGGCAGTGTGTTCCCAAAGCCCGTGGGAATCAGGTACGTCTTCGGACGGGGTTGAGGGAAGCCATTAATTCTCCCGGGTACTAGCCTACAAAGCTAGTAGAAGGTGTGCTAGATCACCAGGCGGCCCCACCGAGGTTTTTCGGTAGTCTTCACCTTGAGTGTTGATGCGCGTAAGTGGCGTATCCACTTCCATCCCGTCTTGAGTCCATAGGACCAGATGGGGGGGCTTGTTAGTCTCTAGGTCTTGTCCCATGGAAAGCCCCACGGAGGACGCCGAACGCCCTTTGGGACAGCTCGGATACTCCCTGGTAGAAGGAGGCCCGGGTCCAGTTCCTACGGGTTCAGGACTAATGGGAGTAGAACCTCTGGGCTAAACATGTCCACATCCCCAACACAGGCCACTAGCTCTTCGCCGGCGTCCCTCGGCTGGTCTGTCTCCGATGTAGCGGACACTCCTCGTTCTCGACGTCGGGGTTGCCGTCACCTTGGCCACCTCCATCCTCAATGCTGCCGTCAGCGCCTGCTGGATGGTTGTGTAGTCACCGAGCATTAGGCGCTGACGTATCTCGGTGTCTCTTACCCGTCGACAAAGGCGTAGGCGGCTTCCCGGGATACGAACTCCGGTGCAAGGTCAACCAAGGCCTTGCTAGCCAGCTGCTCAATCGCCAGGGCGAACTCCTGCAGCGTCTCCCCTGGCTGTTGCGACGTTGTCTTCAGCTGGCTGCAGTAGGCTGCGGCTAGGCGGTGGTTCCGGAACCGGTTCTCCAGGGCTTCCCAGATATCCTTGGGAGCCGCCGCTGTCTGGACCGCGTTTAGGACTTCTGCGACCCGTCCCTGGAGGCTGGCTATTAGCTGTGCGGCCTCTTCCTCCGGTGACCACTTGTTATGCCTGGCCACCCTATCGAACTGACGGCGGAAGACCTCGAACGTTGACGCGCCATCGTATTTCGGAGGTTTGACGCCCGCCGATGTTGTGTCGCGTCCCGACGCGTCGGCCTTCAAATTCTTCAACCTCCTGCCGACGACGTCCTCCACCATGGCACTCAGGGACTTGACGCTGCTGTCGGCCTTTCCTTCTAGCTCATTAACGCGGCTCGCCAGGTCTTCGACGCGCTCGCCTAACTCTGTGACGTCCTCGTTTACGTCGGCTAACTGTTCTTCAAACTTTGCGGCGAAAGCCTCGTTCGCCGCCTTCATTTCCGTGGCCAGACTGCCGTTCACTGCTTTTATTTGTGGTTAACTCGGCCTTCATTTCTTCCATCTTCTCGGTGATGTTATCGTTAGCCATCTTCATTTGCTTCAGTTCCGCGGCCAGTTTGTTATTTGCCGCCTCCGTCTTCGCTGTTAATTCGTTCATCTCCAAAATCTTTTCCAATGCCGATTCCATGGCCGTTGTCCCACTTCCTGACACAGTTGTGACTTTGTGGGTTCGTGAAATTAAAAGTCCAATTGCACAAACTAAAAATGTTCTTTATTTCCACCGAATTACAGTTGGAACACTTGCCGATTACACAGAGTTACGTAGCGCACACAATCACAATTCGCCAGTTCGTCTGTCACAGGCCCACTCTACACTCACTATTACGTACAACTCCTCTGATACACGTACACAGTCTTCCAGTCCGTTCACTAGGACGGCGCTCCTCACGCTGCTCGCCAAGAACTCACTTGACTCGCCCACTGCAGGCCTTATATAGGGAGATCACTGTTTCTGGAAGTCTCGCGGTTCAGTGAATCATCCTGACTGTTCCAGATGGCAGGGGGAAGGGAAAGAGATGGCTGGTGATGTTTTTTCCAACCATCCCCTCGTTAGCACTACAAGATAAATGGGTAGGCGTGGCCGAATGCTTCCCATCCCTCACTCAGCCGTCAGTTGGTCGTGCCTTCCGATAATTGGGTGATATTATAAATGATTTAATCTTACAATAAAGTGATGTTCGACTTTTGGCATATTTCCAATGAATAAAAACAGCTTGATAAAACAATTGTTTTATTTTTCACTTGGCCAGTTCACATGATTACATCAGTATTGCAAGCTATGTGCCTCCCTAAAACAAATAACCTGGTTAAGTGTAATGCCAATGTTATGCAAGGAATTATACAACTCCATAGCTGAGGAATTCATTAAATATAACATCAGCATTGATACCGCCAGTGCCATCATCACGCAGTAACTTGAGAGTGATGAGGTTGAAATACTGGTGAAAATGATATGTGAAGAATCTTAAAAACAAGCTTTTAAAGTCTTAAAATATTCAAAATATGACACCTTTATAAAAATGAAACCATTAAGCATATGAAAACTAGATTCAACTAACACAAATTAATAATTCATTTCTGTAGAAAGATATATCAATGTATGGTTTTCAGGTTCAAGTAATTAGTAATTACATAAATATGATATATGGTGGGAAATATATATTACTTTTAGGTAAATTAATGGAAATTAATTGTTCTTTCACACTGGCCGTGTGTAGGCTAAATTGTGGAAACGTAGAGTCAGACTGAAAAATTCAATGCCATAGCCGGGATTTGAACCACGGATCTTCTGGTTTCCGTCCAGCCGCACTACCAATGTGCTACTATGGCCAACATGCCGATATGACAATTTAGCCTACACACGGCCAGTGTGAAAGAACAATTAATTTCCATTAATTTACCTAATAGTGGTTAACTATAAAGCCCGGGCCTTAAAGTACTTACAATATAGTAAGTTGCCATTAAGGTAGTTGTCTCATGTGTTTATGAGAACTCCTAAGTGGTTTACCGGGAAAATACGAGTCAGTTGGAGAATTTAATGTCATATCGGCACGTTGGCCATAGTAGCACAATGGTAGTGCGGCTGGACGGAAACCAGAAGATCCGTGGTTCAAATCCCGGCTATGGCATTGAATTTTTCAGTCTGACTCTACGTTTCCACAATTTAGCCTACACATGGCCAGTGTGGAAGAACAATTAATTTCCATTAATTTACCTAATAGTGGTTAACTATAAAGCCCGGGCATTAAAGTACTTACAATATAGTAAGTCGCCATTAAGGTAGTTGTCTCATGTGTTTGAGAACTCCTAAGTGGTTTACCGGGAAAATACGAGTCAGTTGGAGAATTTAATGTCATATCGGCACGTTGGCCATAGTAGCACAATGGTAGTGCGGCTGGACGGAAACCAGAAGATCCGTGGTTCAAATCCCGGCTATGGCATTGAATTTTTCAGTCTGACTCTACGTTTCCACAATTTAGCCTACACACGGCCAGTGTGGAAGAACAATTAATTTCCATTAATTTACCTAATAGTGGTTAACTATAAAGCCTGGGCCTTAAAGTACTTACAATATAGTAAGTCGCCATTAAGATAGTTGTCTGTGTTTATGAGAACTCCTAAGTGGTTTACCGGGAAAATACGAGTCAGTTGGAGAATTTAATGTTATATCGGCACGTTGGCCATAGTAGCACAATGGTAGTGCGGCTGGACGGAAACCAGAAGATCCATGGTTCAAATCCCGGCTATGGCATTGAATTTTTCAGTTTGACTCTACGTTCCCATATATTATGAGGGCTATCCAGAAAGTAGATTACGTTTTGGAATAAAAAGTAAACAAAGTATAGGAAACAAATTTTATTATATACAGATGAAAGCCACACTCAAATATTACTTTTTGACATAGTCACCATTCAAATTAAGGCATTTATCGTAGCGATGTACGAGCTTGGAAATTCCTTCGTCGAAAAATTCGGCCGCCTGTGCCTTCAACCACTTCGTTACCTCTTCTTGCAGCTGTGCGTCGTCATCAAAACACTGCATAGCCAGCCACTTCTTCATTGCTGGGAATAGGTGGAAGTCAGTCGGTGCCAGGTCGGGACTGTACGGCGGATGAGGAAACAACTCCCACTTAAAAGATTCAAGAACTTCACGAGTGACATTTGCCGTGTGGGGCCGGGCGTTGTTGTGAATCAACAAGATCTTAGAGCTCAACATTCCTCTGCGCTTGTTTTGAATGGCTCTTCCAAGTTTTTGGAGAGTTTGGCAATACCTTTGAGAGTTTATTGTAGTGCCTCTTTCCAGGAAGTCCACCAAAATCACACCTTTTCTGTCCCAAAAAACAGTCGCCATCATCTTCCTTGCCGACATTGTTTGCATGCATTTCTTGGGTTTTTGGGGAGAACTTGTGTGCCCCCACTGCATTGATTGCAATTTCGTTTCACAGTTCACGTGTTTCACCCATGTTTCGTCACCAGTAACGATGCGATCGAGTAAAGAGTCACCATCCTTATGGTAAACGTCCAAAAAGTTCAACGCTGCAGCCATTCGCTGATTTTTGTGGTCCTCTGTCAAGATTTTTGGAATCCATCTTGCACAAAACTTGTGGTAACCAAGCTTTTCGCTGATGATTTCGTGCAACAAACTTCGCGAAATTTGTGGAAAACTCAAAGAAAGTTCCGTTATTGTGAACCTTCGATTTTCACGGACTTTAGCATCGACTTTTTCGACAAGTTCGGCAGTCACTATGCTGGGTCTCCCACTTCGATCTTCGTCGTGAACATTGGTTCGGCCATTTTTAAATCTGATGACCCACTGACGCACTCCACCTTCAGTGATAATGTTGTCCCCATACACTTCACAAAGCTGCCGATAGATTTCTATCGGTTTACAGTTTTTTGCAGTCAGAAACCTTATTGCTGCACGCACCTCGCAGCTCGCGGGATTTTCAATTAACGCAGACATTTCAAACCGTCACAGTATCTGAACGGAGCACAGCACGAACCTCTCACTAGCACGGCTAGATGCCGACTGAGCTACGCAACGCTCTGACCCCAAGATGGCCGCGCTAGCCCCGCCCCTAGCGGAAACAGACGAAAATGTAATCTACTTTCTGGATAGCCCTCGTACTTTTACAGTAATATAATTAAAATAGACTATGACATATGTAATTTAATTTACTACTATTACCTGATTTTGTGGGTCATTATGACATTCCTTTTCTGTATAATTAACTGTATGATTCATCAGCCAAGCCAATGTTTGTCCTGTTAATGTAGTAATTGGCCTTATCCAACCATTAACTCCAACATAAAGAGATGCTGGTTTCCGAGCCAAGGTCTGCTTATATGATGCAGCATGGAAAATTGCACAGTCCATGGTGTCCAGGAAGCAGTGAAACAGCTTATTGGCCTTAAAAAAAATTGCAACAAATTAATACATGCTGAAAATTACATTTTGTTTTCAATTAACTCTGAACAAATAAATCAAATGAAATATCTTTAACACATCAATACTTATAAAAACTATTTGTAGTTGGTTTATTGACACTGCGTCACTTACATTTTTATATTATCGAGGGACTAGTTTTGGAAGCCATAAAAATATAATATAAGATATAAAAATACAAAAATGTAAGTGATGAAGTGTCAAACTGACTACAAATAGTTTTAAGTGTCAAATGATTCTCTTTTAGAAAAGCAGAGCAAAAATTTTTATGTTTTAAGATGATAAATAAATTAATTAGCATAGTTTTTTTTTTTACGATCAAAAACTTATTTGTAGATGGAAGTTTCTTACTAAATGTCCTCTATGATGACATTATTTTCATGTTCTTATGTGGAACATCAGAATTTAACAAACTTTATGTGCACATTTCACATGGAAAGGTTTTTCTTTAAGTAATGACATTTGGACTAGAATAGAAATGCTCTGCAACTGGCAATTTATCACCCCCTATGTAAGTTTCTGCCTGAAATTTCCCAGGTGAATTCTGACATCTTTGTTGGTTATGAATATGTTTTATAATCAATACTTGTTGCCTGGGGCTAGAGCATATGTTTCTTTAATATTTTAGCAAATTTCTTGAAGGTCAAAGAGTGAAAAATTGAGCTTTTAATCTTAAAAACCCTATGAAAATTGCTGAATCTTTCCATTTGGAGGGGGGGAAAGACCCATCGTGTATATATAAAGATGAACACAGCTTGTTACACTTTGGTTTCCATATGAAACAGATCTCATTCAGTAGGTTATATCCAGGCAGGAAATGTCATCTACAAATAATATAAGAAAGAATAGCATAGAGTTTAATTTAATGGTGTCACAGTATCTGAAACATGTTCCAGTAAGTACATATTCAGAGTACTTCAAATAGGACAGAAAGTCATTTTATAATATTTATAATATATTAAGCCTTTTACCATATACTTAGATATTAATTCACCAAATATGAAAATATATGTAGTTATAGCATAGAAATGGTTATGGAATGTTGTGCCATTAAAATAGTAACCGCAATTGGCAAAATTGCAATAGTAGGTATATACAGATCACCTAATTCTAAGGTCAATGACTTTTATAAAAATATTGATAAGCTCATAGCAAACCTATCAAATGGAGTAGACAAAATTGTTATATTAGGTGATATCAATATAAATTCATGTAATGATTCTCGGGATTACAGGCTATTTAATGATATCCTTGATAGCTATAATCTTGATAATGCAATAAACTGTCCGACTAGAATCACGAGGACGTCTGCACCTGCAATAGACTACATACTAACTAACATAACACCTACACAGTATTCTGTTTTTGTTAACGATTTTCATCTCTCTGATCACTGTGCAGAAATTATTGACATATTTAACTGTAATTGTGAACTAAAGAAAGCAGCATGGACACAGAAAAGATCACTTCACGACCTAAATTTAGCAAGGTTGCAAGTAATTTTAAAAGCAGAAAAGTGGGAATCTGTATATACTACGAATGATATAAATTGCAAATGGGATATGTTCTTAAAAACAGTGCTACGGCATTTTAATACAGCATGTCCATTAAAAACAAAGCGACTTGGTAATAAAGCAAAACATAAAGTACCATTGACTTATGAAATAAGAAACTTAAGAGAGAGAATGAAATCAATGTATGAATTTTACCATGCAACTAAATTAGAAATATATAATAACTGCTACAAAACACTAAAAAAAGAATATGGCAAGGCACTCGCTTTGCAATTATCCCAGATTTATAGCACTTCCATTAGTCAATCTAAAAATAAAACAGCAGCAGCTTGGAATATTGTAAATAATTATAGGCAAACTACGAAAGAGGATAAAAATATAACCTTAGAAATAAATGGGCAAAAGATACTAAACCCGAATGATGTTTGCAATAGTCTTAACCAGTACTTTACAAATGGAATCAACAAATCTCAAAAACTCCCCATCAACTATCAACCTAAAAATACTATTGAACAGTCAATCTACCTCATGCCTACAAATGATACTGAAATTAGTAAAATAATCGGTGAACTAAAACAACAAAACATTTGTGGCTGGGATGGCATCTCCTCTAGAGTATTAAAATACTTGAAATCCCGGCATTAAATGAAGTATTAAAACTTAGTGCCCCTAACACCAGATGGCAGAGTGATCGGAACTCCGTAGTAGTGGAAGAAGAGGAAGGTTCATCTAGTCACCAAACAGCTGATGATGAGATCGAATGATCTTGAAAACGTTTCAATTATACAACAACAAGTAAGTGAAGACTGAGTGTAAACATAGTGACTCATAAATTCAAATTTAAATATTAAAATACTGTTACCCTGGCGGCAGACTCGTGATGCCGATCAATAAATGATGGCCGGTGGAGATTCGGGAAACTTCGGGGCCGATCGATACCGGAAGCGACAGTCAGTTGAGTGTAGTGTTGTTATGGTGTGTGTTGTGTAAGTAGCGTCGAGCGTACGTGTAAAGACGAACTGGCAAAATTTAATTGTGTACATTAAATTGTAATTGTGAACAGTGTATTGCTACGAAAATAAAGTGCAATTTTTTGTGTTTGTAACCTCGACTTTTTATTTCACGAACCCACAAAGTCACAACTGGCGTCAGAAGTGAGATAACGGCCATGGAATCGGCACTGGAAAAGATTTTACACAAAATGGAAGAAATGAAGGCCGAAATAACAGCAAAAACAGAAGCGGCAAATAACAACCTCACCGCCGAGTTGAAGGAAATGAAGACGGCAAATGAAAACCTCGCTACAAAAACAGAAGCGGCAAATAACAACCTGGCTGCAAAGCTGGAAGAAATGAAGACGGCTAACGATAACCTCACGGAAAAGATGGAAGAAATGAAGGTTGCGAACGAGGCCCTCGCCGCCAAATTTGAGGAACAGTTGGCCGGCGTGAGGAAAGACGTCAAGGGACTCGGCAAGCGGATCGGCCAAGTGGACGAACGCGTCGGAGACCTGACAAGCCGCGTTAATGAGCTGGAAGGAAAGGCCGACAGCAGCGTCAAGTCCCTGAACGCCATAGTAGAGGACGTCGTCGGCAGGAAACTTAAGGATTTGAACGCGACACAACATCTGCGCGCGTCAAACCGCCGAAATATGACGGCGCGTCAACATTTGAGGTCTTCCGCCGCCAGTTCGACACAGTGGCCAAGCACAACAGATGGTCACCGGAGGAGGAGGCCACACAGTTAATAGCCAGCCTCCAGGGACGGGCCGCGGAAGTCCTAAACGCGGTGCAGGACATCTGGGAGGTCCTGGAGAATCGTTTCGGGAACCACCGCTTAGCCGCAGCATACCGCAGCCAACTAAAGGCAAGGTCACAGCAGCCGGGAGAGACGCTGCAAGAGTTCGCCATAGCGATTGAGCAGCTAGCTAGCAAGGCCTTGGTTGACCTGCCACTGGAGTTCGTATCCCGGGAAGCCGCCGACAACTTTGTCGACGGGGTACGGGACACGGAGATTCGTCAGCGCCTAATGCTCGGCGATTATAAAACCATCCACGAGGCGCTGACAGCGGCATTAAGGATGGAGGCGGCCAAGGTAGCATCTATCCCGACGTCGAGAACGAGGAGTGTCCGCTACGCCGGAGACAGAAGACCAGCTGAGGGACGCCGGCGAACACCTAATGGCCTGTGTTGGGGGTGTGGACAGCCCGGGCACCTGCACGAAGGCTTTGAAGTGCACTCAGGGAATCACTAAAAATAACGCAGTCGCCTATCTGGTGTCGTCGTACATATAAAATGGCTCGGTAGATCGCATAAATTTCAGCACTAAAAATTGAGGTGCAGCTGTGGAAACCGAATGTACAGGGTTCGGTTCCACAGATAAACGCACACCCTACACCTTCTGGGCTCTTGGAACCATCAGAATAAATTAAAACTTGATCGTTAAAACGGGATAACAATTCCAAAAAACACGTACAGATACTACTGGGAGCCATCATTGACTTCTTGCAGCGTGTCATGCCCAGATCCAAGTGGGAGAATTCACGCAGCTAGGGTGGGTACACTCTCTCGCTCTTAAGGAACATTTTAGGCAGATGGAGGTGAAGCCTTGTAATAAGCTCCCGAAAGCGAAAACCAGGTGGTTTTGGAAAACGGGAGGTGTTCCTATAATGGTCGTCTAGTGAGGTGCTGAAAAAAGGAGCAAACGATGGATGCGCTAGCATGCAATGCAGACCACAGCCATAATTCCCTAGTAAAATATCACCCTGGCACTGCAGAGGAGGTTCTGCAGATTCGGCATAGAGGCTTATGACGGGGCTAGTGGGAATGAAAAGTCCCAATAGCAATACGTATGCCACAATTATGGACTGCGTCTAATTTTTTCAGCACAGATGGACGTGCTGAGGCGTAAATGATGCAACCATAGTCCAACTTAGAGCGAATTAGAGTGCGGTAGAATCGCAGCAACACCGTGCGGGCGGCTCCCCAGGACTTCCCACTTAGTACCCGCAGGATATTTAGGGAACGGTCACAGCTGGCCTTCACTTGTGTTATATACGAGGACCAGCTGAGCTTTCTATCAAGCACCAAACCAAGGAATCTCGTCTCATCTGCAAACGGTAGTTTATGAGGACCCAATCGGAGCGTAGGTGGTAATCGACTCCGATGGCGCCAGAAGTTTACGCAAATGGTTTTCTCAGCTGAGAACCGAAAACCGTTTCTTAAGCTCCAATCGCAAAGGTTGTCCAAGCATTGCTGTAGACGGCGCTCCAAAAACAGTGTTCGCTGGGAGGTACAGTAGACTGCAAAGTCGTCTACGAATAAGCAGGACGAGACTCCTGGAGGAATGCATTGCGAGATGGAGTTGATAGCGATTGCGAATAGTGTAACACTAAGTACCGAACCCTGAGGTACTCCATTCTCTTGAATAAAAGGAGTAGAAAAAACCGAGCCGACGCTTACTCGGAAGGAGCGGTCATTCAGGAAACCCTGAACAAAAATTGGTAGGCGACCACGGATGTTTCAGGAGTGCAGAGTGCGTAGTATTCCTACACGCCAACAGGTATCATAAGCCCTCTCTAAGTCAAAAAATATCCCGATGGTTTGGCACTTAAGGAAGCCATTCATTATTTGTGTCGAAAGCGACACAAGGTGGTCCACTGTTGAATGGCGTCGGCGGAAACCGCATTGGATGTTGGTTAGAAGGTGATGTCGTTCCAGCCACCACATTAACCGTCCATTAATCATACGCTCCATCACCTTGCATGCGCAACTTGTGAGAGAAATAGGACGGTAACTGGAAGAGAGATGCCGGTCCTTTCCAGGTTTCAATATGGGTATTATGGTGGTTTCTCGCCACCGTTCGGGGAAACTACCTTCCACCCAGATCCGATTATAGACCTCCAGCAGGAAGGTCTTGCCCTCAGGAGAGAGCTGTTGCAGCATTTGCATGTGGATTCCGCCTGGGCCTGGTGCAGATAGTCGCGAAGCTGAAAGGGCGTGTTCCAACTCTGCCATGGTGAAGAGGAGGTTGTAATCTTCACAATTTCTAGAATTAAAGCAGAGACCTTGAGCTTCGACCTGAACCTTAATGGACAGGAACTCAGGCGTGTAACTATTCGAGCTGGACACTTGAGCGAAAGCACTGCCAAAAGTGTTAACCACATCGAACAGATCCACAACGACCCCTGCACGTGTCTTCAGACCTGCAATCGGCATGTGGGTTGGTTTTCCGGCCACGCGCCTTAGCTTATTCCATACAACAGAGGAGGGTGTATGGCGATTAAAAGAAGATACAAAGGTATTCCACGATGCCTTTTTGCTGTCCCTAATTACCTGCCTACACCTAGCACACATTTTCTTGTAGGCAATCAGGTTATCCAAGGTAGGGTGTCTTTGGAAAACCCGTAGAGCGTGCCTAGGGGCACGAACAGCGTTCCGGCAATCAGGCGCCCACCACGGAACAGGTACTCGATGGGGTGAAATAGTAGAACGGGGAATAGCTCGCTCTGCTGTAGAAAGAATTTGCTCGTTGAGGTGTCCCACCAAGTCGTTCACAGACTCGTGCTCGTAACTAAAAACAGCCAACTGGGTGTAAAGGGCCAGTTGGCATGATCGAAGCGCCAGGTTGGCCCACGGGTGGAGGGTACTTCTGGTGCCAGGAGAGTGACGAGACATGGAAAGTGATCGCTAGAGTGCAAGTCAGAGATGACATTCCATTGTAAAGAGACTGCTAGCTGTGGTGAGCAAACTGCCAAATCAAGGTGCGACATGGTGTGGAATGCATCCGAAAGAAACGTTGGTTCTTCGGTGTTCAGGAGAACCAGGTTATTGCTGTCCAGAAATTTTGCGATGACTTGACCTCTGGCACAAGATTTGATGGAACCCCAGAGGGTGGTGGGCGTTGAAGTCTCCCACCAGCAGAAAAGGTGTGGGTAGCTGAAAAATCAGGTCTTGTAGCTCAGTGAGTGAGAGGTCATCAGAAGGTGGGGCATAGATAGAACAAAGGGTGAATTGTAACGACGGCAGGGTAATGTGGACAGCGACTGATTGAATATACTAAAATTAGGCAAGTGAGTCAACCTTGTATATACTTTTCTTGGCTCTCACCAAGGCGGCCCTGGTTTGATCCCAGGAGACCGCAAAGTGAGATTTGTGGTGGACAACACGGCGCTGGGGCGGGTTTTCTCCGGGATCTCCGGTTTCCCCCGCCATCTCATTCCACCGGTGCTCCATCTTCATCTCATGTATCATCAGTGTCATCGCCTGCGGTGCCGTATGTAGTAAAAGCGGGCGTTAAACACTACACATTTCATTTCATTTCGGTGGTGGCCGAATCAGTTTACCCTTCTTTTTCGGTGTTGGGCTAACACCTGGTATGTCCTGTTTATCCTGCCTCTTTTTAACAATCATTCTGGCAATGTGATCAGCATCCTCCTGCTCCATTTCCTCTATGGAAGAGGCCCCTTTCCCCATAGAGAACTTGGGTTCCAGGACTTCAAACCGACTGGAGACTGAGACCGACGAAGATGAAAGTTGTCGGTCCTTTTCCTCACCAGAAGACTCAGAAGAACTTCGAGATGCCTTCTTACTTTTCTTTTTCTTGGTCGTGCCTCCCATATCCTTGAGGAAATCTGATCTCTGATAGCTGGTCTTAAACTTTAGGGGCGGTGCATCGTAAACGACAGGTTTGTTAGTCTTTGTGGTTGTGGTAGATGATTTTGATGGCGATAGTGCCGACTTCTTCGCCGATGCAGGTGAGATAGGTGCAGACGGTGACGTCTTTGACAGCTTCGGAGCTGGTGTGGCAGTGATAATTCTGTCGGATATGGTGGCCTCACAATCGCTGGTTTGGGTTGCGATTTCTTTTTCCGGTACCGGTTTAGCTGCTATTGAGCTGTATGTACTGGACCTCGGGACGGACGGTTGATGAGTACGTAGAAGTTTCCGGGCTTCAGAGAAGGATATTTTCTCCTTAACCCGGATCTCCTGCATCGCCTTTTCCTCCAGGAAGCGTGGGCACTCTCTGTAGCTGGAGAGATGTGCAGGCATCTTCGTGTTTTGGCAGGCCACACTCCACGCATATGGGCACACCAGTACAGAAATTGCTCGTATGGCCGAAACGCTGACAATTGAAGCACCGCAGTCAGGGAGTCAGAGGTAATTAGATTCCAGATCTAGATTTAATAAACATATCAGCAATAATTCAGTAGTGGAAATATTTACAACAGATACTGGATGATCTTAAGAAGAGGTTCAGAACGGAGTATTTCTCTTTCCTAATACACCATGGTAAACAAAAGAAGTTCTGTACCAGTGGGGTACGTAGTGTTGATTGGAGATGACTCTATGAGGCACATAGGTTGGCCAATGGGTTGAGTATTAGAGATATATCCAGGGAGTGATGGATTATTATGGATGATCAAAGTGAAGACCTCGAAGAAACCCAAAGGAGAGAGCATTCAACCTCTGCAAAGACTGAATCCCTTAGAAGTGCCAACTTCAGAAAAGTACTGTTTAATTGCAAATTAAAATAATGTATGTAATTGAACTTGCAAGATTGGAGGACATACTGAAATCAGCTTATTTTGTATTATTTCTAAGTTTAGCCTCAAAGTTGGTATTTCCTCTTTTTTGCTCTTTGTTTCTTTGTAAGGAATCAAAATAAATGATTTACAATATTGTGAATTGAAAATTGCAAGTATTGAAAAGTTAAAGTTTTTGTCTATATATTGAGATTTAACTGTATTGGAACACCACAGTGAAGCAAAAAATTATTAATTTTTAGATGAGTCGTATTTATTACACATCTGCTTCACTTTCGAAAGTGAAGCAGATGTGTAATAAATACGACTCATCTAAAAATTAATAAAGTTTTTGTGTTCTTAATATGTTTTTCTATTATTTATCTCCAACTCATCACAACATGTATTCCAGGATGAGTTGTCACATATTACAAAAACATGATGCTCTGATTCACTTACAGCTAGGGTAGGCTGAAATTTCACAAGTATTAACAGTATTAGTACATTATCACTGCATTAGGTACAGTAACAATAATTATACTAACTTGTTAAACATTAAAACAGAACACATGTGTCGAAGTATAATTTTATTGGCAGGAAAGGAGGAGCAGTAGAGATGAGGTTTATGGTATCTCTTCTTCTTTGTGCTATGGTTTAGGTTGAGAAAGGAAAACATTATTCCTTAATTCCAGCTTCAGCATAGTGATTCAATTTATTATTGTTACTTTCTAATCATACTTTGATCTTGACCAAGCTATATGTATGTACACACAGTTACTTTGCCATGGATGCCTAAATCAACCCCCCCCCCCCCCTCCCAAACGTAGTATTTAGTTTCCCATATGCATTTACTTGTGCCTCCACATGACACTGTAATCACTCCTTGCATGTTAAATTTTTTAAGTTTGCTACTTGAGGTGCATAGATGTTGCTCTGCTGTTTGGAATTTTGAGAATTCAAGTGAGGTTCATTCTTTTCCAAAGGCTCTTCTATGATGGATTTTCACATCGCTATTTCTAACCATGTGACTATTTTGTTTTGTTTTTTTGTTTTTTGTTCTTTGGAGGGGATTCGGCACTGTGACCAGTCTTGATCTACTGTATCACGTGCCCTCAAGTGGGGCATACCTGGGAGGAAGGATGAGGCAAGAGGACACCGAGGGTAGGGTCCCTACATTTTACTTATATGGAAACCTTCCCCAACAGGCCAGGGCAAAGGACATTCCTCCATACTGTGGTTCGAAGACGGTCCCAGCAGTCAGTTCAGAGACCGGCAACAGATACACCAAAGGAGGAAGTGTTTCACTCAGAGCATATCATCATGACATGCGCTGCCAAGATGAGAGATGATATGAAATGATAATGGAGATGAAATGGTGGAACAGGAAATTTGGGGGATGTAATTAACCTACACAGCATTCGTCTAGCAACCCAGGAAAATCCCAGAAAAAACCCATGGGTCAGGTAGGTTGGCCACAGGAATCAAACCTGGGCCTCCCGAATGCGCGCCACAGATGAAACCGCCTTAACCATCCCGCTCATTATGTGGCATTTTTAGTCACCTGATTTCTGTTTTATTCCTGGTATGCCATTTTAAATATGCTGAAAAACTGCAATTGGTGGTTTATTATTCATATATCTCCCACTCTGATTTTAGAAAGTTGGTTTTCAAGAGAATATTTTCATGCACTTGCTAAAATATCACAGTAAGCCATATTTAGTTTCACATATGATATTATGCCTTTAATGGTTGTTTATGTTCTCTGCTCACATTCACTATAACCTCTGAAAAGTTGTGCTTGACATGCTGCTGACACTTTTAGCCTGAGGTAAATCTCCTTTTGTCATTAACTGGAAGCGTAGCTATCTTTTGTGTTTGTGTAGTTCAAGAAATTGAGCAAACAAAGAACTGATCTGCCAAATTTTTATTTCTGCTGACAAGAAACATTGCTTTTTTTTTTTTTCCCCATGACGCTATTTACATCTGCATATTTTAACCTGCTTGTATATATTTCTTACATCCATATTTTATATATATTGATCATTCAATAGAGAGCACCACATAACTGAGAACTGGAATGCAATTTCAAAGCTAGTTGACATTTCACAGTAGAGAATATGGTGGAAGACCCATGGAATACCTAGAGCATGTAAAATATCTGTATATAAATAAATAATTTGTTTTAATTTGTAAACAATTCTGATTGCCAATTTGAAGGTCAGTTTCTAATTCAGCAATTGATAGGAATTACTCATAACACCACACTTACTAAGGAAAAATTTAATAACGAGGTATGTGTAATTACATAAAATATTACAGCCACAAACATTGAGCCCAATAAGTAATAATGAACAGCCTAATGCATAGTTTAACAAATGTACCTATGGAAAAATAGGAATATGATACATTATATGTAACACAGCAAAATGAAATAGATTACATAAATTTACAAGATCAAAAAAGCCAAAACAGAGAAACACATAACAATACCCTCATCAAAAAGAAAATAGAAACATTAAGAAGTTTGCTTAAATTTCAGTATTAAAAATTCAGAAACAATTATGGAGAACAGATCATCATCCTGGCACCTAATAACAGTTTCCCAAGTATAAACACACTAAACCAAAGCTCAAAATCAAAATTTTACCAGGAAATAGACCTGGAATATAAATTGTTTGAACTGTAAACATATCTACATAGAAAACACTACAAGAAACCTGGTAACAAGAGATAAGTTTAGAAAATAATATATTACCAAAATATAAAGATATATCAGTGCACATGCTTCTAAAAAGAACATAAATAAAAACCCAAGGCTATTAAAGAAATACAGATACGATCACACAGTCAACTCAATATCCTTTATGCATAATAGGAAGAACTTAGTAACAGTGACATTTTAATTGAAAAAAACTATTTGTACTCAATATCGAGATTTAACTGTATTGGAACACCACAGTGACTCATCTAAAAATTAATAATTATATTTGTACTCCGTTTTTAACACTTTGTCATCTACATTGTCATATTATTGAGGAATTTGTTTCGGAAACCATTGCATCTATTTTCAACCTTAGAGCTAAATACAGATTTTTGAGGTTGAAAATGGATGCAGTGGCTTCTGAAACTAGTCCCTCAATAATAAAAAATGTAGGTGAAGAAGTGTTAAAAACCAACTACAAATAGCTTTTTCAATCAATATCCCTTGTTATCAATAAGCACTGATGTTACTATTAACCTCCATTTAAAACTGAATATTATTTAAATCAGTAACTTTTGGTAAATAATTAATATTGGTATTTTGTTTAGTAAACTTACCAGTACTGGATCTGCTGAGATAGATGTACTACTACCAGTTATTGCAAAATATAATGTTTCTGCTAGAGCACTTGAAAGACGAGCTATTATTTCTTGAATGGAGTTGTGGTCAAAAGTGCTTTCATTGTTATATTTGTAACCTAAATTTCTGCTGTCATCCATTATACTATGATAATACCTGTAACATTTAAACAAACCTGGTACAGAGAAATATACATTATAGTAATGCTACATAACATCAGTCAACTTCCTTCACTCACATTTATAGCAGATTAAGCATATCATTGTTTCTGACACAGATGGCTTATGATAGGTTCTCTCGGATGTTTCTTCAACTCTTTATTCTGTTACTTTCCCTCACTTCACTGTTTCAGTTTGGCAAGAAACCTAGTAAGTAATTTTTCCATCCTATCCCACTCTTTGATATCCACATGTAACATGACAAATGATTTTAAGGCTTTTTAACATAGAGCTTTTTAAAAGAATCAAAATGAAGTTTCCATCTATTTCTGTGTACAATATTCAGCTCACCTTTTCTTAATTTGCTTGCATTCTGACTGCTTTGCACTCTGCCATATTTTCATATAAATTCCAGTTTCTAAATTTTTCAAAATGTAACTAAGATATCAAAAACTATTTGTAGTTGGTTTATTGATACTCGTCACTTTTTATATTAATGAGGGACTAGTTTCAAAGGCATTCGCCTCCATTTTCAATCTCTTTCCAACTGGCATCTGTTGTCTGCTCTCTCTCTCTGGTGGTGGAACTATGAACTTTTTTGTCAAATTATCTACTGGTGATATTTCAAAGTTCATTATGCAATTTTTATTTTTCCATATGAATATGTTCTCCCAATTTATTTTGGTTTATCACTCCTTTTAATAATTTTGGATTTGGATGAATGTCATGACTTTCATTCCAAAAATGAAATGCTACAGCTTGACTTATCTTCTTGTTTCAATCTGATGTTTCTAAAGTACTCTTTGACTCTGGTTATGTAGCATTTTTCACAATTATGACAAATGCTACATAGGTCAAACTAAAAGAAACCTAAAAACCAGAGTCAAAGAGCACTTTAGTAACATCAGATTGAAACAAGAAGATAAGTCAGCAGTAGCATTTCATTTTTGGAATGAAAATCATGACATTCATCCAAATCCAAAATTATTAAAAGGAGTGATAAACCAAAATAAATTGACAACATGGGAGAACATATCCATATGGAAAAATAAAGATTGCATAATTAACTTTGAAATCCCACCAGTAGATAATTTGACAAAAAAGTTCATAGTTCCACCACCAGAGAGCAGACAACAACAGATGCCAGTTGGAAAGAGATTGAAAATGGAGGCGAATCCGTCCGATATGACTTAACGTTGGAGGACGTAAATCACACACACACACACACACACACACACACACACACACACACACACACACACACACACACACACACACACACACACACACACACACGCACACGCGCACACACGCACGCACGCGCCCGCGCGCACGCACACATACACAAAAAAAGAGGCAAATGCCTTTGAAACTAGTCTCTCATTAATATAAAAAGTAAGTGACGAGTATCAATAAACCAACTACAAATAGTTTTTGAGATTAATTTTGACGTCACTGTTACTAAATTCCTCCAAACACATGTAACTAAGATGTGTTCTCTGTACTTATTAAATGGCCACCTGAGCTCTCAAAAGAAACATCTGATGAAGCTGCATGATAAAAGTATATCAAGAAAAATTGCCTTTCTAACTTCAATCTGAAAAAGGAATGAAGAAAGCTGACATTATATAACACTATAAATTCATGCAACTTCTTATTTTGCAGTATTGTATATATATGTAGCTAAAAAGGTTGTCCCAAGAGTACCTGAATTTACATATAGATGGAGGTTGCTGTTTCAAACAAATGACTATAAACTTTATAAATCTTGATTAGTATTTGTTTGGCGGTGATTAATAGTGAATGTTTTCAGTACATTTGTAAACATGGATAAAACTGGTCATTGTTATGTAATGCAATACTTTCATTTGAAAAGTCTCAATACAATATGATATGGTGTATACAGTCCACAGCATCTGTTCCACTATTTATTTTGAGAGGGGGCCAAATAAACTATGTTCATGTGAATGGATCATTTGCTGATCCATTCACAGATATGCTCGTCTTGAACCAAGTGGGATAAAAGATATGTTTAAGATTAATAAGTCAAAACAGCTTCTTGATGAAATTATTCAGCTTGTTCATCTCTGAGGGATCCCAAATTATCAGGAAAATAGTTTAGATGAGAGTACAAGAAGTGAAGCTCTAAACTCATACTTTTTCCAGAAGCTTTTCCATAGCTTTTGTACCATATTTTTCATAATTTTTACGCATTGCAGATCTTACATATTTGCAAGAAACGTATTTACTACCTCTTTGAAAGTACACCATGGTTGCAAATTTTATCATTCATGGTGTCCAAACAGGAACTTTCATTAGCTATCTTATCAAGGACCATTAAATATACCCTCTTTTATGCTAGCTTCAGACATCAGAGAAAATTTACTGCTCAGGTATTTGAAACGCAAACCATTCTTGTCCAGTGCTTTCACCAACTGTTTCACAACAGGATAGGTAGACTCAGACTGTTTCATAATACTTAATTTTATATGCAAAACAGTCAGTAACATTTTCTTTTTGGATCAATTAGACTGGCATGAAAGACATTTTTCTCTCCTGGTGTTAAACTTTTTCTCTTAAGCAATTCTCTCACTGGCCAGAGTTTAACTTGTTTCTACCGTTCCATTCTTATAAAAAGCATCTGGCTATTTCATATATCCTCCTTATTGTCCTAGTAAGATACTGGATATCTTTAGGTTTCCTCACAACAGCCATTGATATTCCTTGTAATAAATTCTAAAATGGTTTCAAAATTTTTATATGATGCATAAGTAACTACTATTGAGGTAAATAAGCTCCTATTGTGCAATAAAATGGTTTTTAGACTTATTTTTGAAGCGATAATAAATACACGCAGGTTGCTACTATCCTATGCTCTTCTTCCCAATTGTTGAAATAAAACAGATACATCACAACAATAAACAAGTTAGTCTTCCATCTTTAAGAACTTGGTAAATTCTTTGTCTCTATTCCTATAACAAGAAAAAGTGGTGTCAGAAGCCAGCATATTCTTTTCTTTCAAGTTTGATCCAATTAAGTTGCTATTGACTTTGGTAACAACAAAGTCTCTTTCTAAATCATTCAAACCTTCTCGACTAAAATGCTATCACTTGTCTTCAGCAGTGTGCATTAAGAAATGCTCATCTATATTGGAATTTTCTGTTGATCCAGAGACTGAACTCTCAGTATCCTCTAGTTGAGCCGGTGGAATAGGAATAGGTGTAACTACTCCGTATGGCACAGATCTTATTGCTGAAACAACGCCCTCTGGATATTTCACTTTTGTTTCCTTTGTCTTATTGTATCCTGATACTTTACATGTGTAGAAGCAGCAATCAGCATAGTGATTTCCCCCAACTTCATTGATTTGTTTTCCATTGTACCACTAAATAAACACTTAACTACATTATTTAAGTTAATTTATAGAAATTTATCATTTCTTCATACTAGCCTTATACAGGCTAAGATTTTGGATTAACAGAGTCGATATGAAAAATTCAATGTCATGGCCAGGATTTGAACCACGGATCTACTGGTTTCCATCCAGTTGCTCTTAACCATTGAGCTACCATGGCCAATTTGCCATCGAGACAAAGTTAGCCATCATAGCTCAATGGGTTAGAGCGACTAGAGGAAAACATGGAGATCCGTGGTTCAAATCCCGGCCGCAGCATTGAATGTTTCATGTTGACTATCTATCAAAAATCTTAGCCTATGTACGGGTAGTGTGAAGAAATTATTAATTTCCACCAATTAACTAAAATTCTAAGCAGGAGTTAATAATTTTAGCAAATGGGTATGCAATTGTCATCCTAATTCTGCCTTAATTGACCTACAAATGTTATTTCGCCACCACTACACATCGAACAGGAATCAGGAAGTAGTTTGTAAGTTTTCAGTATATTGCAAGCAAGTTTCCACACTTATCAGATGCAAAATTCAAGGAAGGCACTTTTGATGGGCCACAAATTAGATTCAAAATTCAAAGAAGGCACTTTTGATGTGCCACAAACTAGAAAGCTGCTGAAATATCCAAATGCCGTGGAACTTTCTGCATGGATTTCAATGAGAGACGTCATGACGAAGTTCATAGGAAATGTACAAGAGTGAACAGTACCAGAAACTAATGAAAATGATGTTGGATCACATGAAGGAGTTGGATTGTAGAATAAGCTTGAAACAGCACTTCCTTCATTCTCATCTTGATTACTTTCCTAAAAATCTTGAACTGTCAGTGAAGAGATGATAGAGAGGTTTCACCAAAATATCAAGGGGGTAGAAAGAAGATACTAGGGGAGCTGGGATGTACCAATGATGGCTGACTACTATGGTGTTTGAAAAGATATGGCAAACATGCAGCAGCCACATGCTGGGCAGCCAAGCTCTCATTCAAAGCGGACATCTAGGACTGTTCACACTAAATGTGACTACAATTGTTTTCTGTAACAACATCTTCTGGTGTTGTTCTCTTTGTGAATTCTTTGGTCACATTTAATTGCTAGAGCACAGAAATCATTAACTTGTGCGTTTCAGCAATATGTGAACCAAAAGATTCTGGTTCGATCCCCCTAGGTATTAACACTTATATACATGAAACTTGTGTTTATTTGGCCCCCTCTCAAAATAAATAGTAGAACAGACATGTCATGGACTGTATACACCATATCACTATATTTTCTCTCTGATAATTCCGAACTTATTCTTTTTTATTCTTATATCTCTTATTTTGGAGTACCTGTTGCAAAAAAAAAAGAAAAAAAAAGAAAGCCTTATGTGATATGTAAAAACGAATAACATATTTGTGTTCAGCGATCCTAAATTAGTTAAGATCACATGTCACATCACATTTTCTTGCAGCAAGGAAAAAGTTTCAAAATGCTGGGTAATGTTATTAAGAAAATGTTGATGTCACCATTTGATGGCCTATACACTCCAATAATCATAACTGTTATATTATTTAACTCAATATTGGAGAAACTTTCTTTTGTGTGATATTAGAATATTTTCTAAGTCCAAATTCTAAGTCCAAAGGTGTACATATACGCATGCGCAAGCAGACCACCAGCTGGTTCTCGCGTTACAGCCAACATGAGAAAGGTATGTAAAACTTGTAGCCAACTTCTGCAAAAATGCCCCAGACATAGGTGATGCAGTCCGTGTGCAAAGGAACATAGTTTGAGCAGGCTAAGTTATCGCCCAGGCAAATTTTGTTACTCATGCACTGCTTTGGACAAACAATCCTACGACACGATGATAATGGAGTGCTCCGTAGGAAAAACATGTATGAACTCATGGACTGTATTGGACTGGTTCAGCTACTGTCACGAAGTGTGCATGTCAAATGACACCAAGTATACTGCAAGAGGGAAAATTGGCGGTCCTGGTCACGTCGTTCAAATCAACGAATGCAAAATAGGACCACACAAGTTTCATCGTGGGCGCATCGTAGAGGCCAACTGGATCCTGGGGATCGACGTGGGAACGAATGAGGTGTGGATGACGATATGCCCGAACAACAGAAGGGATGCAAATACGCTCTACAGTGTAATTGCAGAGCATGTAGAGTTCACCATCACCATTCACACCGATGCCTGGCGGGGATACTATGGGTTGATGGCTGGAGGGTTCGCTGTGCACCTAGGAGTGCATCACTCAGTGCACTTTGTCAATCCAGTGACAAATGTGCACACAAACAACATAGAGTCACGCTGGTGAGGAGTACAATTTGGTGCAATTTAGGTACTACTTTGTGTTAGTCTGCTAGATAGTGTAATTTAGGGACAAGTAAGACTGTTGGCAGCATTGCATTCAGTGGAGAAACAAGGATAGTTTGGCTGCACTGAATTCTGCAATATGGCTACATTACGCAGTAAGTAAATAAACAAACAATAACGTTAAAAGAATGCCCTCCAACACGAAATTGCACTAAAAAGTAAAGAAATTATATTAAAAACTATGGTTGTATATAAAACATAAAAAAGTGTGAAGGACTTAGAAAAAAATCGCCATGTCGCATATTAGAAAGAAGAGCCCAATATTAATTCCAGCTAGCTCTATATGTTCCTCAATACACAAATTGTGAAAGTTACACTGGATCATGATGATATGACATGTTTTATACATGCAAACATCCAAGCAACTAGGGTCACTGTAATTACTTTTCTTCTTCATAGGCATGTGTTTGTTAGAGGTGAATGTAGTCATTGGTTGATATTTTTTATCATTCACACTGCAAAATGTATTCTATTGTATTTTATGTGCATCTGTGGTCAAGGTTATATTATCAATGTTTTTAGTTGTTTTTGGCTGGGTGATTATGATATTTAAAAATAGTTCCAAGATAACATAAGTAAAGATTATTACCAGATGATGAATGTGAATACTAGCTAGAAATACACAGAAAGTAAGAGTCAGATACATCAGCTGAATTGTAAACTGGAAATACAAAAAGTCCAAGGGTCAAATTAATGGCAGAAAGAAATATGAGACAAAGTAACATCTGCTGCTTGGAGGTAGAGATGGAAGATGACAGGAACAAGCAAGAACAGTGACATCACTGAGAAGGTGTGTATCACTGGACAAGAAGGAAGCACTACAGGCAGCAAAACTGGCAAGAGAAAGTGGGTCAAGGTTAGATGGACGGCACGGAGCAGGGATAGTTGAATCCAGTGCATTTAGAATTAACTGAACACCTAGGAGGAATTTACTGCAGTTAAAAGGTGTGGGAGAGGATAATGATTAAAACAGTGATAAGGCAGCCTATGGAACAGTAACAGTTTTACCTTGTGATTGGGGTAGGAAACTTAGAAGAGAAAAGTGGAAACTTTCAGATTGATCCAATTCCCAATAGGATAAAGAAGGGTGTGGGTTGTGAATCTTAAGGTTTTTGCAACCTTATGGTGTTAGATTATTCAAATGTGAGAGTATCAAAATTATAAATTATAGGAATAGGTGTTTGGGGTGAAAATGTGAGTGATGAAAATAATAAAATATGAGAAAGGTGAATCAAGGATAAGATAGTGAATGAGAAGGGAAATAAATTAATAAATAAAGTTCTAACCTTCTGCTTCAAATAATATATTAATGAGGTTTGTGAGAAGAATAGATCTGTTATTGTCAATGGTTGTTTGGGTTGGAAATGATGGGGAAGTTACTTTTTTAAGATAGTACATGTGGAAGAGTGTAAATGACTACTCAACACAATGGTGATGTGAGCATCTGTGACTTTAAGGTTATACAAGATGGTCTGGTGGGTAGAGGGATAAGGGTAAAGGAATCTGAAAGGACAGATGATGTACAAGAGAGAGTAAAATAAATTTAAAATAAGACAGGGAAAGATAAAAATTATAAATAGCCACATGGACTGATGCAAATACACCATTAAAAGAAAACAGTAGGGAGTAAAAAGTGACATATACCAAACATATATTAAATTTTAGATGAGTCGTATTCGCGAAACATGTCCTGAATATAGGTACGTAAGTGAAGCTGATGTGTAATAAATACGACTCATCTACAATTTAATAATTGTTTCGCTTCACTGTGGTGTTCCAATACAGTTAAAGTTCGATATACCAAACATGTTAATGCTGTGAAGGGCTGCCTAATTGCGAAAGGGTCAGGACCCAGCTTAGGAGTAGCCCAAGATGAATTTACTTAGCACTCAAAAAATAAATGAGTAAATAAAATAAAATAAATAAATAAATTTTGAATTGCATGTTTTTACCTGTTTGCAAACTGCTCATCATGATCAGCTAAAACAAAGCCATCAATTGCTTTGTCTGCCGCCACAAAGCTCTGAAGTGAGGCTGGTGGAAGCATTCCACTTGTTTTTATGAACTCCAAGTTCTTATTTCTTCCATATTCTATCATTTTATTAATAAACTTCTCCATCTGCAATAATAACATTGAAACACATAAGAATGTACTGTAGCAGGAAATGGTTCATTTTGAGTTGCATGTTTGTAAACGTAAAAATATACTTATCACATGATATGTGAAATCTTAAGTTGCAGGGATAAATAATGTAGTGATACACATAAATTTAATATTTATGACCAAATAACAACTGAAAAGTTGAATGGTTATTGCCAACAAACAGTTACTAGAGATACCTGCATCACTTTTCTCCCATGTAAAAAATCTGAATTATTTACATAATAGTATAAGTTCAGCTGCTAGGAAGGTCACCAATTCCTATTAGGAAATGAAGTAAAATAGTACTATAATCACAGTGGAATGCTTATGTTATTGGAAAAGCAGCATCTCTTTCTTGTTATAAGTAAAGGCAGTTTTTCTCAGCTTTCCAGTTTCAGGTATATAAAAAACAACTATTTCTAGAAATTATAAAAATAAATCACTTGCATGAATGCACATAATTAAAACTGTAGCAAAAATCTTGAGGCTACATTTATACATCGTCAGAACCACCTGAAATACACAACTTTTAAAACACTTATGAACCCAAATATTAAATTTTTGTTTTCAGCATTTACTATTTCAAGATTAATTATGGTTAAAACTATTTAAAGTTAAGCAAACTGTGTGTGCTGAGAAGTCACTATTTAAAATGAAGTGGTGCAGATGTCAATGCTTAGATATACTACTGTTCTACTGTAGAGACAGGCATAGGCATAATTGTGAACTAGCAGAAACTTATTCTGATAATTCAATTTTTACAGTTTATTGAAAAGTCTTTGTACAAACCAAAACATTAGGTACCTTTTCAGCAGTTAGATACAATGCAATTAATTCATCAAAACATTCAAATATTTTCATTTAAAATTGATCAGCTTTCAAATAAAATTGATATACTTATATCACAAAATTATCCAAAAACTATTATATTTTCTCTCTCAATTTTAACTTTAGGAATATTAGCTTGCACTACTGGATATATCAGTAGTAATTGAACACAGCTTAAAAGATCATGAATGTACTCATAACTTTATTCTAGCCATGAACTTAAAAGATTAAAGTCTGTAGAGAAAACAAAAACTGTGGCAGGATAGAAATGTTCAAAAGGGTTGATGTAACCAAATATACAACCTAAACTGATACTCAGCAATTCTGTGTTGAGGGGCATATAGAACTGGTGGGAATATCATTAAATAAAGCAAAGACAATAGTCATTGAGTCATTATACATACAGACCTCCTAGACAAAGCTTAAATATTTTCCTTCAAAAATTAAATTTATTGCTAAATCATACATTGTTAAACATTAGATGCAAAATGATAATAATTTTAGTTGATTTAAACATTGATTTTCTTCCAAACACAAATGATAGGGCCAAATTTCAATACCTTCTAAATGAATATAACCTGCAGGCTACTATAAATGTACCAATACACATCACCAACCAGCAATTAATAACATTATTAGTAATATGATGTGCCATAGAGGGTAAATGTCATTTCTGTTGTGTACATGTTTCATACTGTGACTTTGTGAGTTCATAAAATTTAAAGTCAAGTTTGCAGAAATTCAAAATGCTCTTTATTTCCATAGAAACACACTGTTTGTACACCCTTGGCAGCAAGATGACATAACATAAACCAACACAATCTCACGTCACTTCTGCACACGTAAATAAACAAGAGTTCACTTTCAAATCACAGCTGCACGCGTACAATTATTAGTTCCATTTATGACTCCCTTAATTGGCAATCTGCAGCTTCTTTTATAGCTCCATTCATATTTCTAGAAACAAATCAAATGTTCTGTAACAAACAAGAAATCGGACCTTCCAGTCAGCTAGCTATCTGTCTATAGGTTTCGGCAAGTTTTTACCTCTGCGATGCACTATCCGTCTCTTTGTGCGCGCCGGCTGCAATAATGCTCGTGAGAATATGGTACAAAGTATTAGTTTTTAATGGTATAAATGAGTCATCTGCAAAACAGCAATAAACCTGTTAGAAAGTGTTGTCTTTTTTCTGTTTTAATGAAGTTTATTTGCAAACATTCCTTTAGTTAATGAGAACTGGGAAACAGTATTTACTGTACAAGATACTACTGAGAAACTAAATAAATTCTTTCACACACTATTATTTGTATTGTCTTCTGCACCAGAACTTTAATTAACTTCTCCCCTTTATAAATACATTTTAGTCTGTACAATGATTTCACAACAACGAACATTGAACATTCGTGAAAATAGAACATTTGCTTCTATATAAAAGTAGACTGAACAGTTTTGAATGTCTTCAAGTTCATGAAAACGAACAACGAACAGTTTTAAAAATGTCCTTCACAATTCACACCGCTTGCAGAGACGAGCCCTAAACCCCAACTGCCTCGCTCAAGGCAAGGTACCCAGCTTCAACCTCCCGATAGAGACAGTGGCACAGGCAAACACTAAACAAAACTCAATAAGCCACTACCACCGCCCCTATAAGAAAGTCAGACAATTACCTGCAATAAGCCTCTGTGCCAATCGACACACTTCTCACCACTATAAGTAGGAATAACTCAAAAACTAAACTCTCAATGGGTCACCCCTAAAATAAAACATGTGTGTGCTAATGAGAAAGCCACAATAAAAGACTAACAGTAATTCAAATTTCAGTGATAGTGAGCTAAAAGGTTCTAAAAATGGTGTATGACCAATATGAAGTATAAGTCAAACAATACAATATCAGCAATAGAATATCAAGTTCTTAGAACGTAAGTAAAGCTAGTTGTAAAGTGATAAATGAGTTTTGCAGGACTCAATAAATCACAAATTGAAATAAAAGTTGGTGTTACTATCATAAAGGAAACTAAAGCAGTAACTAAAATAATCAACTGAACAATCTCTTTGCATCAGTAGAAACAAAAAGCTTGAATCAAAATTTCCAAATAGTACCTAAGCTTACTTTGGAGAACTCAAAAAATATCAATAGCATTTTCATTTATCCTACCAACAGTAGAGAAGTTATTAGCATAATAAAGACTTTAAAATCTAGAAATAGTATTGGAATTAATGATATAACTACCTCGCTCATAAAATTATGTAGCCATGAAAAAGCCACTTCCTTTGGTTGAAATAATAAACTTCTGCTTAGAATATAATTCCTTTCATGGAAGTGTTGAAAACAGTATTATTGTAATAAATTAAATTTAAAGGGAGTCGATTAATGACACTAATCACTTACTTTTAAAATTTCTGGAACATGTTTCAGAGACTATTTGCCTCCAATGTCAACCAGACATCAACTTAGAATTTGGCATTTTTCCTGACAAACTAAAAATAGCTAACTATACCAGTATTTAAACAAGGAGGCACAAAATGACAAATTAACTATAGACCAATACCAATTATACCAGAGAAGCCCAACATTTCCAGGCAGATATTACATAACCATATAACAAAATATTTAGATAAGTTTAACCTGATCTCCAAGCAACAAAATGGCTTCATGAAAAATAAATTTACCATAAGTGTCTTTTTAAATCCAATTGAAATGTTTATAGGAAACATTGATGCAGATAAATATACTACAGCAGTTCTATTGGATCTTACAAAAGCTTTTGACTACGTAAATAGAAATATTGGTTCAGCTATATAAATCCGGCATTAATGATAAAGCAAACAAGTTAATAAAATTCTTTATGGAAATTAAGTCAGTTGGAGAATTTAATGTCATGTTGGCACGTTGGCCATAGAAGTTCAATGGTTTAGGGCGGCTGGACGGAGACCAGAAAATCTGTGGTTCAAATCCTGGCTATGGCATTGAATTTTTCAGTCTGGCTCTACCCTTTCAAAATTCTTTATGACCAACCGAAAACAATGTGACCATGAAATCGGTAAACAATGAACATAATTCACAGATGCAAGACAAAATGTGTATTGTATCATGGAGCTCGATATTACAAGCTTTATAATTTGTTAAATACATAAAATATGAAGCTATTGACAATGAAGCAAGAAATATATACAAATATAATAATTTGTAACATAAAACTTCACTTATAAGAAAATGATGAAAGTTTGCTTATTAAGTGACGAGGATCATGATTTCATGAAATGATGCTTCACATCTTCAGCTCAAGCCTCAAACAGCTTCATTGTCAAGGTCAAGCTCACTAGAGGTTACTATGTTTACCAGTACTACCAAAATTTGAAAATGAAATAAACTTAAAAACAGAAACGACTGCCAGTATTTCAAACTTCATTATGTGATGTTTAGTTTTTAAAATAATTATCTTCACCCAAACCATTAAATCTATCAGAACATTTAATTATTTTAACAGTTTAACTTCTGGATTTATTTCATGGTTAAATGACCAAAAATGATCTGCTACGGCTGATTTATCAGTCTGTTTGTACTTAAAGCTACGAAAATGTTGTTTCGTTCTGGTTCCCTAATCCTTGTTTCACGTAAGCTTGTCCAGTATCTCTTACCGGTCACGTGACCTAATCACCTCTCACTGGCTGCTGTTGTGGTAAAGACTGTCGTGCGGTAAAAATTAGTTCGTTATTTAACATGGTGATATATCTGTATATAACTATATGTGTTGGAAGAGAATTGTCAAATTCATATTTTCGTAACTGTTTTAATTAAATATATTACGTAACACAGTTGATTTATCTGAAATGCATGTTAATTCTTAAACGAAAAAAAGAGGAGGTTCCTTTGCTCTCAAGCACATGACACGATAGCACGTGCTTCAGCGGTACATATTTGTTTATATGACTTATCACTGACCTTGTTTTGAAATGGATTAGACATATATCGCCATTCGAAGGTTGTTTTGTCTAGTGCGAAAGCTAAATTATTTTATTGATCGTTTATTGCGCGTGTACTTATATGAATAATGGCAGAGCCTACCGCCAGTTTTTCGCTGAAGTATCGCAAGGGTAAATCTTTACAAAGAGGTGAAAAAAGAATTGCGGGGCATGTGTTTAATGCACTCATAGAGAAGAATCCGTCTTTGTCAGTGAGAGAAGTCGAACAGCTGTGTTCTGAAGTTACAGGTGTGAGTGTTAGATCCATAGGAACATCGCGATGTGAAATTGAGAAAACAGGAAAACTTACCATTCCAGGCAAAAGCAGGAATAAACAAAAGCGCGTGCTCGGAGAAAATACGTGAAAAGTGCTGTGCGTCTTCATGTGTATAGTTTTTTCATTAGACACGAACTCCCTAACATAAATAACATTTCGTCTGCTGTAAATGAGGATGCAGATTCACCAAATTTCAGCAGATTGCTTATACAGCTGGGGTTTGTGAATGAAGAAAGAGGCAAGAAAAATGTGCTAAAACAGAGGCGATATTGCTGTTTGGCGAAGACGCTATTTATTAAGGACAGTTAGACTGTCGCAAAATATACTACCTTGACGAGACTTGGGAGAATGAAGAATACAGGAAAAGTAAGGTATGGCGTGACACGAATTTTAAGACTGAAAGACAAGCATTTTTGAAAGGTATGTGTGCTAGTTTAAAAACTTCCAGTGGAAAAAGCCGAAAACCTTTCATTATAAACTTGTTTCAGTTACATTGCTCAGTCATTCAGTTTCAACTTGCTCATTTCATTATAAACTTGTATTTTTGCATTGCTTCATATTCTTATTTGTATGATTTTATCTATCTTCCCGGCAATGATTATGATGTTTACTACAGGTTTAAATGTGACGGGAAGGCACCGCCTATGGCCTATGGCGCGAAAGCATTAGCCAATTAGAACAAGGGGGGAGGTAGTTGAACGCGGAATGATACACGTCAACGGGGCAAGGTTATATGAAACAGAGTATAATTACATTTTGTCTTTCCAATATAAACTTTATCACAATCTAAACAATTAAATTGATAAATACCAGATCTTTTATTATTTTCAAAGAACATTTTTGTAACATTAAGTACAAACAGACTGATAAATCAGTTGTCGCAGATTATTTTTGGTCATTTAACCATTAAATAAATCCAGAAGTTAAACTATTAAAACAATTAAATTGTCTGATAGATTTAATGGTTTGGAAGAAAATATTTATTTAAAAAAATAAACATCGCATAATGAATTTTGAAATACCTGCAGTCGATTCTGCTTTTCAGTTTATTTCATTTTCAGATTTTGGTAGTACTGACAAAAATATAGTAATCTCTAGGGAACACGACCTTGACAATGAGGCTGTTTGAGGCTTGAGCTGAAGATGTGAAGAAGCATTTCACGAAATTGCGATCCTCATCAATTAATAAGAAAACTTTCATCATTTTCTTATAAGATAAGTGAAGTTTTATGTTGCAAATTATTATATTTGTATCTATTATTTGTTCTTTATATTCATGATATATTGCAAATGAAATTATGCATAAAAATACCAGATTAGTACAGTATGCATGATTGGAGGAATTTAGTAACAATTTAATTGAAAAAACTATTTGTAGTAAGGTTTTAAACTTTGTCACTTACATTTTTATATTATTGAGGAACTAGTACAAAAGTGAATCGAGAAGATATTGACACATTGCTTCACTCACACTGTTTATTCACAGGACATGTTTCAAGAGCTCTTGCTCCTATCATCAGCTGATACTCGATTAGTGTAAGTTGTAGTGGTTTCCTCTTTCTCCGTATTGTCAATAGATGGCGTGATGTACTTGTCAAAGATGTCCGGTGGTGGAGTTTCAAAATTCATGACTCTATGACGATTTTTGTTGATGAAGATTTTTTCCCATACGGAAAGGTCTATGGGGTGATTAACGTATTTTATTAGAGATGTTTCCAAGTTGATGTCATGTCTAGTATTCAAAAAATGAAAAGCCACTGCTGATTTTTCTGTTTCACCATTTTTAATGTTTCTTAGATGTTCTTTAGTTCTGATGTTAATATTTCTTTTTGTTTTTCCTATATAAATTTTAGGGCAAGTTTCACATTTGATCTCATAGATTCCTGGTTTTTCTTTGGTAGTGATTGAATTTTTGGGAGGGCCTTTTAACAAATTTCTGATATTAAACCTATTTTGAGCTGCAAGAGTTATGTTGTGTTTTGATAAGATTTTTTGGAATTTGTTATAGGCTGATGGGTGGAAGGTGAATTTTTAAAAAAGTTTTTTCTCTTTTTCTCCTGTAGGTTCTAAGGTGGTGGTTTCTTTTATTTTCTTAGCTTTGTTGAGTCTGTTCACTGTTTTGTCTACTAAATTTGGGTTGAAACCGTTGGATATAGCTACTTTTTTTATGTGTAGGTATTCTTCTTGATAATTTTCTCTGTTTAGTGGAAAGTTGATCATCCGAAAGATTAAACTGTTGAAAATGGCATGTTGGTGTTGTTTTGGGTTGAAACTGTTGTTCTTGATGAACTAAATCAACAGATGGCAGCAGCAACTCCAGAATTACCCACACCACTGGATCAAGCTTTAGTCGCATAAGAGCCGAAGATGCAAACGATGATTTGCGAAACATGTCCTCAAAATAGGTACGAAAGTGAAGCAGATGTGTAATAAATACGACTCATCTAAAATTAATAAATATTTTTTGGTGTACAGCTAACTTCTGACATCCAACCAACTGACATTTTCACAAAAAAGAAGTTATTGCTGACTTAAGTGTCCCTCATTGTTATGGAAACAAATGTATATGTGAGTAGGATGAAGGAAGCCTTGACCTCTAAAAGAAATTTGCAGCTTAAGAGCAGAATTCAGAAGTTGACAGTGTACATGTTATTTGTAAGCCTACATTAGATGTGTACTGGTCTACAGATGACATGTTAGCTACTGCATTGTTTGGGAAAAGACGGGTCAAATATGGGAGGTGTGGATCAGCTATTACTAGCTATCCCTCTTTAGGAAAAACAGTTAAATGATAAAAAGGTATTTTATAACAGCTGGATGTAACCATACACAATTTTTTAGTCATTTGCAGAGCTCTAAATTCATGCAAGACAATGGCCTACCTAGACTTGTGTGCATCAATAGCTGGAACCTAATTGAGTACTAAATACTCAAGAGTCCTCTTTACACTGGGGATAAGAAATCCACCAGTAGAACAACCCTCATACTTGAGAGAAAACACTTTCCTAAAAGGATACCATCCACAACCAAAAAAATTGCAACCATTTCGAAAATGTCTAGTATGTCACGAAAAAGAAGTTTGCAAGGAAACCAATATTATTTGGTGTGAATCAGTAGATGTGCCCTTGTGTTTATCCAGGTTTTGAGGTGTACAATTCAAAAAGAAACTTTTAAGGGTATGCTTTCATCCCTTATAGAACTAATTTAAATTTATTGTAAAATAAGAAGATTAAAGTAATTGGCGAAACATGTCCTCAATATAGGTACGTAAGTGAAGCTGATGTGTAATGAATACGACTCACCTATAATTTAATAATTGTTTCGCTTCACTGTGCTTCACTTCGATAAAATGAAGATTTGTTTTACAGACAATAAATTGCTATTCTCAGTAGGTACATTACTCAAATTCGCTTGCCAGTGGGCACATTCAGTGTACTCACCTCACCTGCTTGGGACCAGGTGGGAAGAGGAATTTTGATCGTCACGGAAAATGTTGTGGCCTGTTGTGTGTGACTTGCCAGGAAACAACACTGAAGGTGAAAAAATAACTGTCCAAAAAGATTCCATATACATTTTTAAAAATATTGATGGCTATTCCAATGTTGATGAACACACTGACAACTGGTTGCAAATCGACAATGATGGAGGTTATAAACCAATTACAGAGGAAGGCATTATTGCATCATGCAGTGTTAATGAAAATAAAATGAAGAGAATTCAGATAGTGTTGGTGAACCAACTATGGTTATGATGCATTAACAAGCAATAGCAAACATAGAGAAATTGATGCTTTATTTCTAGAGTCAAGTAGAAACATTTCGAAATGAACTTCTAATATTAAAAGTGGATAGGAGATTGTGCTGCTTGTAACTGATATACTCAACTGAGACAGCAGAAGCTCAGCTCACTGCCCTTTTACTACTGATTAGTTTGTAGCTATATTGTGTACAGCAAATACATAGGTTATTACTAGGGGGCGGATTTTGCCCTATTTGCCTATTTAATTCCTTTGTCCAGAAACATAGGCTTTTAAGTTATAAGCATGTTTCCTACAATTATTAGCCTAATTTCTTAGTTTTATAGTGCCTATAAATACCTATTTCATACGTTGTGCCTATTCTGCTTATTAGTGCCTAAAACTGCCTTTTTAGCCAATTTCTTCTGCTTGTAATTTGTGACAACAGCTTTTGCATTTGTTTCAATGCATTAGCATGATATTTTTGTGCTGGTGTAAAGGCTTATTTCTTGAGCTATTAATTAATACTTGAGGGAGACATTAATTTAATTATTGATGGTGTCAATTGTTAACAGTCATATCAGATCACAATCAGTACTGCTGGTAAGCAGGAATTTACCCCCATAAGATTTATTTTACATGTGTGTAAATCTACTGACAGGAAGTTGTTATTTTACCCAATCTTAACAACACCACTCTGGGACTCTGTTCAGGTTACAACTTAAAACTTGTAAGGCCAGCGCTTATTTAGCTAGGCTACACAGAGTAACATTATATATATGCAAAAATTGTGATTTTCTCTTGCTTACGTTTTTCTATATGTATCTCAAGGAATCATGAAATCGATTGCTTGGAGACTTCCCGTGTTGTTTCCAATATTGAAAATGAAACTGCAGACCAATAAATCTTAATGGTTTGTGTAAAATTTTACAGAAATGCCTTTATAAAAGTAGGTAGCAGAATTCTTTTCACGATGCCGTTAAGTGCTGTAATTCTGTTTGAATGAATAGAAAACGCTTAATAAAAAGCTGTGCTTTATTATTTGTACTTAGTCGACAATGGGGCATTTAGGGTTTTTATTACAAAAACTAGCATTCTGTAGCTTTAGCTTTTAATTAATTTTTGTTCTGTGCTTTTTATCTTTCTGACACATCGTGACATCATTTTAAGTGATATTAAGATTGTTGTGATGAACTTTTGAATTTCTTATCTTTCCAACAATCTTTCGGTCAAGAGGACACATCTGTGCAAATTGCCCCAAAACTGACAACAATCTCAAATTTAGTTTTTTTTTTGTGCTTTAAAATTAATATAGACATCCTTTCATGGAAGTGTTGAAAACAGTGTTGTTGTATAAATTAAGTTAATTGGGAGTCGATTAATAACACAAAACAACACCGGGAAAATTTAAAAGTGAGTGTTGTTTTGTGTTATTAATCGACTCCCAATTAACTTAATATAGACATACTTCAATAATAGCTTTTTTTCCCCCTAGCAGCACTACAGAAAACCCCACATGACTATTTAAATAACCCTACACCTGTATTGTAGCTGTTATTATGTAATTTTAACCTCAGATTTCTCAGATTCTTTATTTTCTACATTTTCCTAACTTCAAAATGTTCTACAGGATGCAATTTTCTATTAATCTGTATGAAATTCTAAACATGCCTTTAAGGGCAACTGCATATTAAGTGTACCCATTTACATTTGTTGTGTTTTTGTTATTTGTATTGACAATGATTATAATGCTTACTTCTTACTGAAAATGCTTAGGAAAATAAAAATTGTTAAATAGGTATGATTATTTTTTCCCTTCGTTGATATGTCGAAGACAAATATTTCATATAGGTTCACGTCAAAATGAGTGCAGAGCATTCATTTATAAAATTACAATATCTGGGACATTTTGAAAATCGCCTGTAATTTAGACAAATTGTTAATTCCTCAAAAACTAATGTAACTAGAAAGCTGAAACTTGGTATTATTCCATTCTTGATCAATCACAAAAATAAATGGTATAAATTTGAAACAAATCTAACAAAAGCTTCAGATATTGCAATTTTCATCCTTAAGCCCCCCCCCCCCCCCCTCCAAATCCATGATTTTGTTTCTTGACGTTAATTACTTCACACCTTTCTGCACATTATGGTTCTTACTTAGTGTAGTGGATTTAATGTATTTTAATTATACGACAATATCTGTTATGTTAACTGGTGGAACCATTTATGAAATTTGGAATAAATGTAGAACTATTTCGTCTAGGGAACCGCAAAATAGTATCTGTTTGGAAAATTTGTTGCAGTATATGTTGCAATGATTGTCATTTTGTTATAGTGCATTTTAAGAGCCAGTTTACCAAAATTGTGCATTTCTAAGTGATTACTTAGCAAATTTTTAGTGCCTATTTAAGTGCCTATGTTGCCCATTTTTAATGCCATTTTGCCTGCCTATTTCACACATTTTTAGTGCCTATAAATCTGCTCCCTAGTTATTACAGTACATACAGTGTATGTGTTTTTAGGTGAAAGTGAACCAATTAAAATACAAGATACAAGTTTTTGTATCTTTTTTTTTTTTTCATCATTCTCTAGATAACCCAGATTTTCTTTAACTCAGATCAGTCCTGGTCTCAGCTGATCTGGGTAAATGTGGTTCCCCTATATAAGTAATTAAGCAAGAAATATTTTATCTAAGATTGTCAAAATATGTAATATATGCTGAAATATATAAAAATATATAGAATGGAACTTCAGTATAGTAATGTATGCACTTCAATTGGTAGACATTTTGTTTTGTGTACACATATAAATGAATAGAATATGTAATTATACAAGAATCCAGCCTCAAGTAATAATGAACAAGAGTCTGCTGCTAGCCGGCGAACGAGAAGGTCGCGTAGAGAGAGCATGGAAACGGAGAGAGCTGAAGATTAGAACATGGGTCGAGATTTAACTGTATTGGAACACCACAGTGAAGCGATATAATTATTAATTTTTATATGAGTCGTATTTATTACACATCTGCTTCACTTTCGTACCTATTTTGAGGACATGTTTCGCAAATCATCGTTTGCATCTTCGGCTCTTATGCGACTAAAGCTTGATCCAGTGGTGTGGGTAATTCTGGAGTTGCTGCTGCCATCTGTTGATTTAGTGATGAACTTAAATGTGGGATTCTCTTCTGGCGGGATTTCAAAGTTCATTAGTTGGTTTTTATGTTTTTCTATGTATATTCTCTCCCATATGACGAGTTCACTATGTTTTTGTACGTATTTTAGTAATTCTGTGCTATCTTCAATTTCATGATTTTCAGACCAGAAATGAGCTGCTATTGCGGACTTATCAATATTTTTGTATCTTAAGTGCCTGAAGTGCTCTTTCTTTCTAGTGCCTGTGAAAAAATTTACATAGGGAGGACAAAAAGAAACATAGGCACTAGAAAGAAAGAACACTTCAGGCACTTAAGATACAAAAAATTGATAAGTCTGCAATAGCAGCTCATTTCTGGTCTGAAAATCATTAAATTGAAGATAGCACTGAATTACTAAAATACTTACAAAAACATAGTGAACTCGTCATATGGGAGAGAATATACATAGAAAAACATAAAAACCAACTAATGAACTTTGAAATCCCGCCAGAAGAGAATCCCACATTTAAGTTCATCACTAAATAAACAGATGGCAGCAGCAACTCCAGAATTACCCACACCACTGGATCAAGCTTTAGTCGCATAAGAGCCAAAGATGCAAACAATGATTTGCGAAATATGTCCTCAAAATAGGTATGAAAGTGAAGCAGATGTGTAATAAATACGACTCATCTAAAAATTAATAGAACATGGATGTTGATTTGCAGTCGTACAGGATAAGAATTGGAGTATTTGGAGGAAAGAAAAGGAAGAACCAGTACAAAGAGGAACTTACAATACCAGTCCAACTATGGATAGCATTAGTATTAGCAGTCTTGCTAATAGGCGGAGTGGAACCGAACCCAGGACCAACAGACTTGAACCAAGTTGCAGATATGTTAAAACAGATGATGAAAGATTTAGCAGATGTAAAGAAGATGGGGATAGAAATGCAAGCTAAATTGGACACAAATTTTTGGAAGGTGGAAGGTCTAAAAGGGAAGTTAATAAGTGGGGAATTATATGTGGCGAAAGGGGTGGATGTTATTGGTTTAGGGGGAACATGGTTAGATGACAGAGTTAACTGAATTAAACGATTTCTTATGTGTTACTAAAAGTGCAAGTAAAGTATCTGGTAAGGGTAGGACATCAAGGAGGTATAATGCTTGCTATTAGAAATCACAAAGGTTTGTAAGTGAAAAAAGAGAAAATTGAGTAAAAGTAAACAAGTGGTGTGGATAAAAATAAATAAAGAAAGAAATGGGGTTAAAGCAAGTTATGTCTTAGGATTAGCTTACAATCCTCCAGAATGTTAACACTTTTTTGATGAAAGAATTTATAACAACTTAGAAGAAGATATTGAGAAAGTTGGGGAGTGCTATCCACAATCAGGAATAATAATTATGGGGTACTGGAATGCGAGAGGAGAGGACAAAATAAGAATAATTTGTAAGGAAACAAAGTGAAAGAAATATAGATGAAATGTGGACAAGAAGAAGTAGTGATAAGATATATAATAAGGAGGGAGCAAAACTTCTAGAGTTCCGTGAAAATACCAATTTACTTGTATGTTATGGTATCTTAGAAATAGTTGAAGAAGCCGACTATACAATTTCTTTCTTGGAAGTGTTGAAAACAGCGTTGTTATGATAAATTAAATTTAAAGGGAGTCGATTAATGGCACTAAACAACACTTACTTTTAAATTTTTCTGGAACATGTTTTAGAGACTTTGCCTCTAAAACATGTTCCGGAAAAATTTAAAAGTAAGTGTTGTTTAGTGCCATTAATCGACTCCCTTTAAATTTAATTTATGCTGACTATATGTTTGCGAATGCAAATGGCCAGAGTGTTATAGATCTAATAATTTGTAGTAATGAACTGGAGGGAAAGATTAAAAGTTTTAGAGTAGAAAATGAACCTGTAAGTAGCTGTCGTTTTCCAATTTATCTAGATTTAATGGAGGAAACACAAGAAATCTTAAGCCAGTCAAGGGAAGGAATAGTAAATCGATTCACGTCTTATAAACGAAAAGAGACAGAGGCCATAGAATTTCAGAGAGAAATAAACTCAAGAACGAGCAAAATCTGGGGTAGAGTTGTTAAAAGAAGGGAGAATAAAGAATGCCTTGAAAATGTTAGAGATGATCGTAAAAAGAGCAGGAGTTAAAATGGAGATAAAACAAAAGACTAACATAAATATTAATAGCTGGTACGACGACGAATTTAGGAATGTAAAAAGAAAAGTAGAGAAATTAATAAAAAAATAGCAAATTACAGAAAAAGATGAAGATAAACAACATTTTATATTATGTAGGTGGGGGTATAAAAAACTAATAGGAAAAGAAAAGAGTAGTTAGAGGCTAAGAGTAAGAAAGTGAAAGAGGCAGTGTTAGAAAAAGATTAAAAAAGAGTATGGGAAGCAATTAAGGAGATCAACAGAAAAAGAAATATTGATGGAAAGATAGCACCTGTGGAGTAGGTTGAATACTTTACGAAGTTGATCGGCCAGCAACCCAAAGCTAGCTTTAAAAAATGGATTTGGGATAGGAAGGTGGCGCAAGATAATAGATTAGATGGGGAAATCACAGTAGACAAAATGAATTTGCAAGTAAAAAGGTTGAAAAAGAACAAGAGCGGGGGTTTTGATGGACTACCAGGAGAGTTCTGGAAAGAATATGGCAAAACAAATGAAGGTGTAAGAGTTATGATGAAATTTCTGGAAAAAATAAAGCAAGTGAATAGATTTCCGGAAAATTGGAAAGTGAGTATTATTGCACCAATTTACAAAGGCAAAGGAGAACTTAGTAAATTGCAAAATTACAGGGGATTCAGTTTACTAGCAATATTATGGAAAATTTACACAGGAATAATGGCAGAAAGATTGCAAAGATGGGCGGAGGCAGAAAATAGCTATCAGAATTTCAATCAGGATTCAGGAAAGGGAGAAGGATAATAGATAATGTACTAATTATTAGAACAATAGTAGATAAATACACAAGTAGGAAAAGAAGGAGAGTGTATATGTTTTTTGTAGATTTTGAAAAAGCCTTTGATACAATAGTGAGAGAAGCACTATGGTGGAAACTACAAAAGAAAGGAGTCAGGGCTAGGGCTAGGGCTAGAAAAAATTTATGAGGGAATAAAGTTTGGAACTAGAGTAGATAAGAATGGGATAACAGAATTAGTGGAGTAGATAATGGGATTAAGAAAAGGCTGTAAACTTAGCCCTATACTGTTCAACTTGTTCATTGATGATATAATTGAGAGGGTTGAAAAAAGTAACAACCATTGCCCAATTATTAGGAATAAGGTAATACCAGGGTTACTATTTGCAGATGATTTGGTAATAGCATCTGTAACAGTGATAGGATTACAGAGAGCAATAAATGAAATTAGCAGCTACTGTAAGGAATGAGGGATAAGAATCAATATAAGCAAGTAAAAAATAGTAGTGTTTGAGAAGGGTGATAAGTTAAGAAAAGATGAAAAGTGGCATCTAAATGACCAGAAAGTGGAGGTGGTAAAGTGACTATTTAGGGATGAGATGTGCTATAATGGAGGCTGGGGAGCACATGGGAGAAAGATAAGAGTGAAAGGGAAGATAGAGATGTCTGGGGTAAGGAGCTGTAAATATAAATTACCAGATATGTGAGTAAAGTGGCATGAAAGAATCTATGAAGCAATAGTAGAATAAAAAATGACATATGGTGTGGAGTTGTGGGGGGCAAATGAGATAAGAAATCATGTTGAACACACATATGAACAGTTCTGTAAAGAGATACTAGGTTTGAATAAGTCAACACCAAATGGAGTAGCTAGAGTGGAACTTGGAAGACCTTGCAGAATAGGGGTAGTTACAGAAAGATGTTAAAAATATTGGTATAGTTGTATAAAAAAGGATGACGATAATACGTTAAACATCTGTTTAACAGAAGAATTCAACATGTAAGGACAGCTGGTGGGCAGAGCTAGAGAGAACACTGGTCAAAATAAGGATAGGGAATATCTGGCATGAGTGAGAAAGAAATGTAAAAGGTTTTGGGACAGTTAAGAATAGGATAGAGGACATTGAGAGACAAGTGACGTGGGGAAATCTGATAAGTAAGAAATCACTAAATGTATACCTGAAAATAAAGACAGAATGGGGAAGGGAAACATATATAGACATATGTAATAGATATGAAAGGGAGGGTTTAGCTTGGTTAAGGAAGCAGCCATATTGAGAGTGGGTTTACCAAAGGAGTGCATTCTCTGTGGAAAGAAAATAAGCTTAGAACATTATGTAGTGGAGTGTAAAGAAATTGAAAACTGGAGGAAATTAATATGGGATAAGAACTGGGATAATAAAGGGGCTTACATAGTAACAATAAAAATACTTACATTGAAAAGAGAGAAAAGAATAAGGGAGGTGGGGAAATTTGCTGACAAAATCAAAGACAAATGGTTGAGAAGGGTAAGGAAGCAAGAGGTAGAGAAATAGAAGACAAAATCAGAACATTAGGTCAAGGTTGTATAAGGGCTAGGATAGAGGTAAACGATCAGGGAGCCAACACCACTATCAGCCCATAATATCAGTAGCGGACTAATTTGTACCTAGATTAGAATTGTAAAACTTGAGATTGTAAGATATGGAAGTACAAATAAATATTATTAATAATGAACATATATTTTTCTCTTACTAAATGTATTTTATGTTTATTTGGTTTCTTAATGCAATTACAGAACATTTAAGTCAATACACAGAAATAATGAATCATATTAAGGATGAAAGCTTGAAAGGCAGAAGTAAAATTGAAAAATTTAATGCCATAGCCAGGTTTTGAACTACGGATATTCTGCTCTAAGCATACCTGTTCTAACACTGAGGTACCATGGCAATATGCCAATATGACATTAAATGTTGCCATGATAGCTCAATGGTAGAGCAGTAACAGAAATAACACTTCTAAAGTGACTGACATTGGACGACTTATTCACGAAAAAATTGACAAGATAACACAACAAGATTGAGAAAATTGCATGTGAGATGCAGAAACACTACAAGATGACTCCTATAAAGAAACAGCACATGATGAAATTTTGGAGCCTACCATCACAAAATTGCAAAACTCAAGACAATGCAGATGATAAAGACAGTTACAATAATGAATTCTCTCTTGATGTAAATGATGACAGCTATACAGATAAGCCACTGGCAGTTCTATTTGATTAGAAAAAGGTAATTCATAAACTATAATTATAGCATTTTAAACATATAATATGCAAATATTGTCACCGATCACAATGTTGTGTTGGAGCTGTGACAAGCCAGTGCCGTGCGCGTGGACAAGAAAGAAAGAGACAGATAGTGGTGCGCAAAGCTGGATGCTTGCTGAGAGAAAGAAACAGAGAGAGAAAGAGACAGAGAAAAGTCTGGATATTTCCGCTTTTCTGATGCCATTGCAATTGTTATTAAAGGGTCAAATCTACTGCATTCTAGAACAATGACTGGGAGGTATAAATAGTGACAAAGTGTGAGAAGCAATCAGTTGTGCAGCTGGTAGTTGTGTTGTAATTGTGAGTTGTGTGATGTACCGCAGTGATTTCTTTTGTTTGTTTACATGTGGCAGGCGAAAGAGACTACCTTGAAGACTGCTCTTTGTCAGTGTCACGTCATTTTGCTGCTGCAGGGTTACTACACTTCTGTTTACTGCAATAAAGAGGGTTTTAAATTTATGCAAACAAGACTTTTGATTCTACGAGCCTGCAAAGTCACAGTTTTGTTCCAGTTGTTCCAGTTTTGATTTCAACAACTGCTTTATCATAAATGCTTGGAAAATTGGGTTTGGATTCCCTTATGCCTAGTGCTTAGGAGACTCGCATGCTCTAGGATAGTGTGCGAAAGATAGGAAAACATGAAAAAAGTGGGGGTAACAAGAGGGCCACAATGAGCACACACATCTCATTCACTGCAGACTGAAAAGCATTATAAGCTACAAACATTGGAAGTGCCAATACATACAACAATGTCTACAGTACACTACGTCCAAGGCGAGTGATTTTGACAAGGTCATTTTGTAGCTAAAGCTTTTGGTTTTGTCAAAATTTGTGTTAAGACTTTTCATGATCAGTGATAAGCATATGCCCTAGCAATATTAAAGCACAAATCCAATTTGTATTTTGAGACTATAGGTTTCCTGTCCCAAACTGACTGCTTATGAACCATCTATTACTAGTAAAATTCATGCAGTGCTCCTTTGAATGAATTAATTCCTGTATTTCCTTAAGTGGAACATAGGGACTTCCAAACTGCACAGCCTCTAGGCCGATAGGCAACAGGTGGAGGATCAGAGGTTTCCTGATCAGAGATTCCGGAATGATTGATCAGTCCAATGCCGGAAGTGAAAGCAACAGAGAGATGAGGTGATAGCAAAGATGATGGAGCAATCAGTGGAATGCTGGCGGTGAAACCTGAGGACCCGGGGAAAACCCGCCCCAATGCCATGTTGTCCACTACAAATCTCACTTTGCGGTAGCCTGTGGGCCGCCTTGGTGAGAGCCAAGTGGTCTAACCACTCAGCCATGATATGGCCAGTGTTCATTTACTCTGGTATATATTTTTCACTGCCATTCTACATATGAGTAGTCATCAAAAATCAGAAATTTCCCCTATTGAACTGAGAAATAAGAGTAATGCATATCCTTTATATATATATATATATATATATATATATATATATATATATATATATATATATAAGTTATAAGGTATTTGACAAGATACTTGCCACACGACTGGAGCAATGGTTGGAAAGGATACTTGGGGATTACCATGCAGGATTTAGGAAACAACGCTCTATATTAGACCAGATATTTATATTGTGAGAAGTGCTGGAAAAGTTCTATGAGTATGACAGACAGCTTCATCAGCTGTATGTGCATTTCAAACAGGTGTATGATAGCCTAAACATGCTAAAATTTATCACATAATAACAAGAGTTCAGAATCCCACTGAAACTGGTGAGATTGTCAAAAATGACTATGGAATTTACAATATGCACAGTTAGAATGGAATAGGATTTATCAGATATGTTTACTGTGGATAAGGGGTTGAGACAAGGGGATGTGCTATCCACACTGCTGTTTAATTTAACACTGGAAAAAGTAGTTCACAATTACCCATAAACCCTGGAGGAACCATACTTTCCAGATCAGTACAAGTAGTGGCATATCAAGGAATACAACAGCTCTTGAGGAAAGTTATGAAGTGTTGAAAGAGAAAAGCACAGATCTAGGATTGGTAGTGAAAATTATTAAAACCAAATATATGAAGATGGGAGATGATGGGGGTGCAAAAAGAAGAGAGCTTAAAGTTAAATTACATGAGAAGGAATATCAAAGAGTTGAAACATTGAAATACCTGGGATCAATAATAAATAACAGCAGATAATAAAACATCAGTGGAAATTCAGAAAAGGAGAGCAAATGTAATATATTCAAGTAAATCAAAATTTTCAGGAATATTTATTGATGAAAATCTCAGTTGGAAACCTCATATTCATGAATTAATTAAAAAACTGGGACAAATGTGCTTCCAAATTAACATTCTGAAACACTCGGTGAGTAAAAATACTCTTAGGTTCATGTATTTCTCCAAATTTCACTCATTAATTTCATATGTAATATCCTTGTGGGGAAATAGTAGTGAAGCTATTAAAATATTCAAATTACAAAAAAAGGGTCATTAGAATTATTCTAAAATTTACCTTCTGTTGTCAACTGCAAATCATTCTTTAAAGAACTAAACATTTTGCCATTACTCTGTATATATTTATATGAAACAATTGTATTAATGCAAACATGCATCAAGGATTTTACCATAAATTCTGAAATTCACTGTCATAACACAAGAGATAAAGCAAAACTACATATAACCCCACATAACAAAAAATTGTTTGAAAATAGTTTCTACTATACAGGCATTAAATTTTACAACAAATTACCTATTGAAATAAAAATATAAATTCCTTTTCGTGCATCATAAAACATCTGAAACAATTTTGAATTGCAAAATGTTATTACTCAACTGATGAGTTTTTGCATTACTGAAGTATTCAATGCAAGTATCAAAGGAATGGAAAAGAAAATTGACGAGAAGATGGATGGAAAATTTGAAGAGTTAAAAAAAAAATGTGGGGAAAATTTGAAGATGAAGTGAACAGAGAAATAGTAGAATGCAAGCAAAGAATTACATTCTTGGAAAAATCTGAAGATAGAAGAAGGAAAATGAATGGATACTTTTCGGAGTTGAAGAATCAAGAGAAAAACATGTTTGGGACCAGATTGAAGAGATTCTGAAGGATAAAATGGGATTAAAAATAGAAGGATGGGAGATAAGCGATGTATTTAGAGATGGGAGGAAAGGTCGTAATCTGTGACCAGTGATCGTCAGGTGTGCTACAACGAAAATAAAATAGACAATTTTTATCAGATACCAAAAAATTAAAAGGTACCAGAATATTCATTGAACAAGATTACGGGAAAAAAGATAGGGAAACTAGAAACATGTTAATACAAGAAATGAAGAATGCCAGGGCCAAAGGAGAAAAAGCTTTTGTTAGAGGTCTGGATTTGTGGATAAATGGAAGGAAGCAGGACGTGCATCAGCGAAATATTAGATGAGGGACAGAAGAGCAAAGGCAAGCAGTATCCATGGCCAGGAGGGAGCAACCATATACGTCACCAAGTTCGAGAGGAGTAGGAGGAGGAGCAACTGGAGTAACAATTACGTCACCCAATACATCACAACACAAGGAAGGAGGCGGGAAGCAGACATCATTCAGCACGTCACCAAGCAAGCATATTCGGCCGGAAAAACAGCTGACTGCAGATGCGAGACGTGATGCGCTTGCATCGACAGCAGGCTTAGACATATGGAGAGAAACGGGTTTCAGCATTGTATCTACGGATGGAGGTAGTATTATGCAAGTACTGGATCATGAAGAGGGGAAAAAAAAGATGGAAAGGATAACTAGGAGTAAGGCCAAAGTGCAGCAATTCAGGTTTGAGGGAAAGGGATCTGTATAGGGCAAGGTTTTGCGGGTTATATTCTGGAATGTTGTAGGGTGGTGGGGCAAAGTGAAAAGTGGAGAAATTTCTCAAATTGTAAATCTGGCTGGTGTGATAGATGTGGTGGAAACTTGGTTGCTAAGAGATAATGTGGATTTGAGTGATTTTTATTTTTATGGGAAATGTGGCACTAAACAGAAAGATAAAGGTAGAAGTTCAGGAGGTGTAGGATTATTAGTGAAAAAGACCCTAAAAATAAAGGTGAAAATATTGAATGAATTAGGTGAAAAATCAGTTTTGTGGTGTGTGTTAAGTGGAGTATGGGGGAGAGAAAGTGTATATGTGGCAATAGTGTATAACCAACCAAATACCTCAGAATTCTATGACCCACAGTTATTTGTTAAGATGAGACAAAACATGGAAGCAATATTAAATAGAGGCATACATAAAGGATTTGTTATAATGGGTGATTTCAATGCAAGAGGGGGGGGGGAAATCAATTACAGTTAATAGATTTTGAAGGGGAATTAAATGGGTTAAGAAAAGAGGGTGAGAAAAGGAGCAAAGATAAATGTTAATTGATGGAAATTAATCATTTCTCCACACTAGCCGTATATAGGCTAAGATATTTGATGGATAGAGTCAACATGAAAAATTCAATGCCATGGCCGGGATTTGAACCACGGATCTCCTGGTTCAAATCCCGGCCATGGCATTGAATTTTTCATGTTGACTCTATCCATCAAAGATAAATGTATTAACAATGAAGGAAAGAAACTAATGGTTTTGTGAGGAGAATGATTTGATGATGTGCAATGGGGTGAAAGGAAATGACAGTCTAGGGGAGTTTACTTTTATGAATAGAAATGGTCAAAGTGTAATAGATTATATTCTATAATGAATGTAAAAACTAGGAAAAATTTAATTGAAATTGGGAACATTTTGGGCAAAGTAAGAACAAAATGGTTGAGGAAGATAATTAAATATGACGAAAATGATGAAGTATTTTAGACAAGTTGCCAATAGGGACCCATTCAGAGTTTGTGTCTATTAGGCCCAAGGGAACCAGCAATTCAGTGTAGTAATAAGTATGTAAAAGTATAATAATTTGTAATTGAATTGGAAATAAAGATTACTTACTTACTGAAGTATTCACTTGTATTTAACAATATATAAATTTAATCTACATGTACAATATCATTTTTTTAATTACTATTGTTAACTTCCACAATATTATAATTAAATAAAACTATAATAGAAGTATTTATAAACAGTGAAGCTTCATCAATCAAAAACACTTTTTAAACCAATTCTCGAACTGTATAACTGTATAAACTGTAGAACCAGTAGAACATCAGCTGAGGATGGGGACGCGGTGTCCTTGAAACTTGTCCTAATTTAAAAAGTAAGTGGAGCTTAAGTGTTTATACAGTTCGAGAATTGGTTTAAAAAGTGTTTTTGATTATAATTAAATGTTTAACATACTGGACGAATCCACAACTGTATAAGTTAAATTGGATGAATAAAAAATTGAATTGAATTGAACATATGTTTTTATGCCTTGCAGAATATGTTTAAATCAAGGAACGTCAGTAGGAATACTACAATTAAAATATGTATGGCTCAGAAAGCAGGATGTTGACGAGAGAAGAACAGTGGTTATTATGATGGGAAAGGAAGATTTTGAGAAAGACATTTGGAGCAATAAGGAACTTGGACGGATGGAGAACGTGGACTAGCTTGGAGTTGCAGTGCCTATTTGGACAACCACATATAGTAGTGAAAATTAAACATGAAGAATAAGGTGGACTGGCCATGTAGAGAGAATGTCGTAAACTAGTGTAGTTAAGAAGATGTTCATAGAAAAGCTTGATGGAAGGAGCAGAGGAAGACCCAGGAAAAGATGGTAGATGATGTGGAAGATGACTTGAGAAAGTAGAATGGAAGACAGTGGTTAAGGAGGCCAAGGGCCTACATGGCCTGTAGCGCCAATCACCACTACCAACGCCGCTGCCGCCGCCGCCACCACCATCATATATACACACAAAGGATATGTATTACTCTTATTTATCAGTTCAATAGCAACATTTCTGATGATTATATATATTCACATTCTTGGAAAAGTCATACCTACTTAATGGTTAATCAAGAAAGGGTTGCTTGTGGGTCAAGGGTGGCTATCATTGGAGTAGTATTTATGACTTCATGTTCAAAACTACAGACCAGATAGGTCAATTTTTCCTTTTTTTTAATTACTTAGAGCAAACAGCTTGGTTCCTATTGTCCTTGTGCTTGTGCTATGCCATAGTCTGTAATTCCTATTTACTCACAATAAGTTTTGTATGATGTGTGTTTGGAGGAATTTAGTAACAGTGACGTCAAAATTAATATAAAAATTATTTGTGGTTGGTTTATTGACACTCGTCACTTACTTTTTCATATATTTATGAAGTTGGCCAGTTGGGAAGAGATTGAAAATGGAGGCCAGGGCCTTTGAAACTAGTCTCTCATAAATATATGAAAAAGTAAGTGACGAGTGTCAATAAACCAACCACAAATAATTTTTATATTAAGTTTTGTATGTTTTTTTTTTATTATTCAACTCTAATTACAACTAACCTTTTTACAGCCTATCTAGTATTCTAGTATTTAACTTTGTGTAGGTGAGTCTTCCACTGAAGACCCCCAGAGTTTCCACCTAAATCTTGCGGTCACACATTAAATCCACTGGCTTAATCCTTTACAGTCGTCGAATTACTCTCTTGCTATCCTGCATTTCTTTATTTTCATGGTTTTGCACTCGTAAACAATGTTTCACTGCCAACTTTCTTATTTCTTCTCAGCCAGTGTCAATCTTGAGATCTCTATGTATGTGATCATTTTGCACATACCATGGTGCATTGACTATTGATCTTAAAGCTTTTATTTGAAATGTCTGTATATGCTTTATGTTAGTCAATTTAGAACAGCCCCATAGCTGTATCCCGTAAGTCCAGACTGGCTTTAACACCTGCTTATATATTAACAGCTTATTATGCATGTCAAGTTCAGAATTCCTGCCAATCAGCCAGTAAAGTTTCTTGTATTTAATATTTAACTCTTTTGTTTTAGTTTCTATATGCTTTCTCCAATTTAACTTACAGTCTAGAGTCATTCCTAAGTATTTCACTTTTTGCACTTGAGGAATAGTTTCGTTGTTTATTTTTATTGGTAGGGACTTTATTCCCTTATTCATAAAATTAATATGTACAGATTTAGATTCATTTAATTTTACATGCCATTTCTTTGTCTATTCACTGACTTTATTGACAGCTTTCTGTAGCTTCTGCATAGATTCCTCTACTGTACATCCTACTGCTAATATTCCTGTATCGTCTGCAAAGGTGGCCATAGTTACATCATCTTGATAGGGATATCCCTAGTGAATAAAAGGTATAATATTGGACCCAAGACACTTCCTTGAGGTACTCCAGCAGCTATATTCCTTAGTCCTGAGTATTCATTTCCATATTTGACTGAAATATCTCCCTTCTACGTAGGATTTCAATATTTGATAAAACTGGTCAGGAAGATCACGTTGGAGCTTAAAGATTAAACCTTTGTGCCATACTTTATCAAATACTTTAGGTACATCTAAGAACACCCCAGAGCAGATGTGCTTTTCCTCAAAAGTTCTCTCTACAATATTTGTATAATGTGAAGCTCTAAATAGTTAATGCTAAAGTTTTTTTGTGAATCCAAAATCGAAAACAATTTTCTTAAATCTCCTTTCAGATTCTTCATAGACGAATATGGGACAAATTGATTTTATTTAATTTTCTAAATTACCTCATTCTCTTACCTATGTTTCTACTTGTAAAGCACTTATATCCATGTATAAACGTTCCATACACAAATTTCAACTAACTTCAGTTATAGGTAATTTTCTTGTAAATTGTGTTATTTTAGAAGTAATTTTTTGAACATTTTTATATCATCAGTATTAAGTGGACACAGGAAAGAAAGAAACAAAAAAGCAAGAGAGAGAGAGAGAGAGAGAGAGAGAGAGAGAGAGAGAGAGAGAGAGAGAGAGAGAGAGAGAGAGAGAGAGAGAGAGAGAGAGAGAGAGAGAGAACTATATAAGTATCTCGCTAAGCTTCTGAAACCCATTACATAAGAATAAAATTGTAATTCTTGTGACAAGTTTTCCAATTCATAAAACATTGATAGACTGAATAGTCTACTGAGAAGTTCAACCAAATTTTGCTTTCTCTGCCACCTACCTGTAAAAGGTGAGTATTAATTTTGCATTCCACCCAAAAAGTTTATGTCTATACATGTTTTGAGACCGTCTGAATTCCACAGAAGCAATTTCAGAAAAAAATTGTGTATGTGGGTGTCTGTGTGTCTGTGAACAGCATAACTAAAACCATATGCTCAATAAATAAACTTGGTATTTAAGTTAACATTCATATATTGTTGAGTTTTTCAGAAATGGCTTGAACAATTTTAATTAAAATGATATATAAAGATATTTACATGAAAAATAATACGTGCATACTGCATTTTTAGACAAAGCCTTGGCAGTCTTTTTCTTTGAGAACGAATTTTAATAATTTTGCATAACATGAACTTTGAGATAGAAAAAACTATATTATACAACACATGTACACAAATTTAAAATATACAATTTATTTCAAAAAGGTTTTCTTGTGGTCTGAGTCATTTGTAGGATGTGTGTTATTAGTGCTTTGAATTTTCCAGAAGTTGTGGTTTAAGTGTCTCTCGGTTGTTTACTGTGAGTCATGGTAGGATTATAGAATGTTATGACTAATATATAGCAGCTCTGCTTTTGAACAACTGACTACTGACTTGATTTTCTCTATTTCCCTTGTACTACAACATGTATAACACAGCTAATTCTGCAAACTTAATCTTGATTAACATGAAATAGAAAAATAAGCTTAAGGATAATTTGAAGAAGTATATACAAATAAATGAGAGTGAATATAGTGAATAAATGATAGTTATATGAATATAACATAACTGATCACATGAGAAATAGCATAGTTCCAATCTTATAACAAGAGTAAGAAATCTTAAATCTTTTATTTCTAGGTAATTCTTAACTGCATAATAGAAGAGATTCTTTACAATTTTTCAAAAGATCACATAACGTAAGCTACACAGAGGGAAGGAGAAGTGAGGTTAAGAGCAATGGGGTGGGGGAAGAATTTAAGGGTGACAGAAGAAGAAAGAAAAAGAATAAAGGGTAGATGGGGTAAGTGGGAACGGAATATTGGGAGAGGCTATTAGGGAGGAGAAGGAGAATGTGGAGGACAGTGAGAAACACAGTACAGAAGAATCTCCAAATTTAATTAAATTACTTGAGCAGACCTGCTGATTCACCTAGTTTGTAATAAATCAAGCAACTCACTGATCTTACCTCAAAGTTTAATTTGATGTCATTACGAGCAGATTTATGCTTGTGAATGTAGATATTTGTAATATTTGTCTCTGGATTTCTACTAGCAATGGAAATCTGACCCAATTCAATGAACAGTTTGATATCTTCAAGATGTAGCAAAGGTGGTTGTTTTGCAACTGCAGGATCAATTTTCACAGGAAAAGCATTGTTGTTCATATCCCACACTAGACGACTAGATCCAATGTAATCATATGCTTCACCATTTAGCAATAAAAACAGTACATTTTCTGCAATAGAAATAAATTTCATTCCTTCTTAGCCATTTAATAATAAATGATTATTTTACTATATAGATCTTACACCAAACTGTTACATTTGATACAATTATGTAATGAATGTTGAATGTTCCAAGATAAAAGCACATTTTTTCGCCATCTTTTCCTAAGCACAGTAGAGAGTAAAGCTTAATAGTAGCTTCAAGAAGAATAAGTTATAGTACAGAATTTGACTTAATGTACGTTAATATAATTTTGAGTTGAGCTAATACTCAATGCTCCACATACCTAGGTAAATAGATAGATAATTTATTCATCTTCTAAATCACTAAAAATAATTGGAGCATTGAGTATTAGTTTGACTCAAAATTATATTAATTTTGTGCTTCATTGTATCATAGTCCTTACACATTGGAATTATACTTTGCCTATTTCAAATTCCTACCTAATATTATTTTTTAACTTAAGAATAGGCACATCTTGCCTAGTATAATTTCACTACTTACTGAAAGTATACAGTACATATCTGAGTAATTTACTAAAGATATATACAAATTAGAGGTTCATAAATATACATAAGTATTCTTTGAATAACATTTCAACCATATACAGACATAGGTGCTTGAAGAATTTCTTAAAATGGGAGCTCTCAATTATAGATAGGGCAAAAGATAATTAAAAAATTAAAGAAAAAACTGATACCAATATCTGAAACTTTAAACAAATTGACTTATGGACATTTAAGTAAACTTCAGCTTCAGAATACCAATGCCCACAAACCAGATTTAATTGTACCAATGCCAGTCAAACTAAGCATGTATATGAAAGCCACTGTTAATTAAACATCCAATATTTAAAACAAAAAGTATTGCTTGTTTACTCTTTAGATTTATTAGGTGCATTCAAATGAAATCTGGTCAGTGCATCTAGCTTTGCATTACACATAAGGTGACACCACGTAACTGCATGTATGGTGGCACAATCTATTGTTAGAGCAACTGCAGTGTGCGCATCATTTGATGTTGCATAACGACAGTGTGGTTTCACATCTAAGAGAAGGTGGTCACACAAGTTATCGTCCACTACTGAACATTAAGGCAAGTAAAGCAGGAACAACAAGGAGTGATTTGATTTTTAGTGCAACTGACCGCCAAACAATGCAATACTCGAATGGCGCTGTCTTTGAGTCATCTGCAACATTATCATCAGGAGGAATACAGTTTTCTCTCACACATTGTCACTGGTGATGAAACAGGGTGTCACCACTGATTATGTAGAAAATGAAGCTAGCTACAGTGAAGCAATGAATATTAATATAAATATATAAATTATTATATAAATAATCAATAAATTCAAATAAATTCAATTAGAAAGAAGGATTAACACCATTTTCTTAAGTGAAGCTTTTGTTACAAATTGTTATATTTGTATAATGGTTTCACAATTTTGAATCAGAAAGCAAGCGTCAGAGTAAGCAGCAGAAACATGCGACTTCACCACCTCCAAAGAAACCAAAGGCCATGCACACCAGTTCTGGTAAGATCATGATGTCCTTTTTTGACCACAAGGACCTACTGCTTGTCGAATTCCTGGAACAGGGAACTACCATCAATGCCAAGGAGTTATCAAGCCACTTTACAGAACCTTAGATGAGCCATCAAGTCGAAACGCCCAAGCATGTTGTCCAATGGCAATATTCTCCTGCATGGCAATGCTCGCCTATACACTACCAATGCAGTGAAGATGACATTGCAGCAGTTTCAATGGGAAATGCTGGAATATCCATCATACAGTCCAAACATTTCACCTTTCATGTTTATGGACCTCTAAAACAAACTATTCGCGTCATTGATTCACAATGGACGACTAAGTGTGTGAATGGGTCCAGGCCTGGAGCCAACAGCAGCCTATCAGGTTCTTCAAAGATGGAATCGAACGACTAGTGTCACAATGGGATAAATGTGCCAACAGGTTAGGAGACAATTTTTGAGTTCATAAAACCACTACCATTACTTTGCACAAGTGACTGGGTTTCATTTGAATGACCATTATAAAAAAATGAAACAGAACATCCACAAAGCTAGTTACCAAGTATATTTCCATACTGATTTCTTCATTTTTGTTTGTTTAAAGACATATCATATTTAATAAAAATAAAACCTGAAGCTACTGACAGTGAAGCAAACATAATTCAATAATTCTATTGTATATGGACTATGATACACTGTTTTATATATATATTAATATCAAAGATAAGGAGGTTCAGTCACTAATTATTATAATTTATAGAATATGTCCTATTTGCTTTTCTTCCAGCTTTACACATCTGATTTAGACCTTAATTTCAAAAGAAATTTCTATTTTACCTTTCTTCCATGACATTTCTTACAATTATGAATATAACTAGGCATTCAGCCCATGCTCTTTACCAGTCATATCCAACTACATACAATTTATAATGGCTTCTTAATACAAAATATCTATTACGTACCTTACAGTAAGCAACACACTATCTACAGCTAGTATTAATAATCCATTCCTTATTTCTACCACCTAAATTCTACACAATTTTCAAACTGTTTATATTACATACTCCCATTTACTTAACCGACAATATTCATTGCAGTGGAACGTTGTTGTTTTCAAATGCTAGGCTTTGGCAATGAAGCCATTAGCTCTCTTGCTCTCCAATATTTCTGTGTAGTGGGTCTGGCAGGTAGGGCTTCACAGGTTAAAAGATGTTCTTCAGTCATTTCCTCTTCTTTGTTGCACAGAGGACAATTTGGACTTGTATAAATTCCTATTCTGTGTAAGTGTTTGGCCAAATAATCATGTTCCGTAAGTAATCTAAAATTTGCTACTGCAGCTTTACATGGTATTTCTGGAATAATTTCTGGATTTTTAATTAAAATGTTCTATTTTTTATCTTTGGCTTTGTTAGATATTGATTGGTTTTGTTTGTTTTTATACTTGCTTTTGATTAATCTTTTTATGGATGTAAAGAGTAAGCTTTTATTTTTGTTCTGAATTAAATTTGCACCTTTTTGGGCAAGAAAATCAGCTGATTCATTTCCAGCAATTCCACAATGTGCAGGTATCCACTGTAATATAATTCTTTTCTGTAGTTTTTGAAGTTGTTGGATCATTTTGTAACATTCTTTAATTTGGATTGACCTCATTTTATATGAACTTACTGCACATAATGCTGCTTTAGAATCAGAAAGTATGACAGCATTTTTTAATTTATCTATTCTGTATAGAAGGTGTTGGAGTGAAATATGAATAGCCGTTACTTCTGCATCAAAATTTGTTGTGTGGTATCCTGCTGGTTGATAGAATGAGAACAGTGCACACTTAATTCCTGCGCCTGAGTTGTCCAAGTTACATCCATCTGTGTAGATATGTAACCATTCTTCAGGTGGGTATCTATTGTTCACAGTTTCTAATGCTAGTGCCTTTAGTACAGGTTTGGAAGTTTCAGATTTTGTAACTATTTGTTCTAAATCTAATTGAATATTAATTGGTTCAAAAGTCAGTGGGTTTTCTTTGATTAAAATGTTTTCTTTAGAATTAGGAAGATTCAGATCTGTTTTTAATTCCATAACTTTGTGTAGGAAACTTGTTTGTGTTTTCATCTTGATTGGTTGTAATAATCTTTTCCCCCATTTTGTTGTTTTTAACCGCAACATTTTTTTCATGTTGTATTAGTGCCTGCTCCTCTAAAGTTAGATGTATTGGATAGTTCCAAGTTAAGGCTTGCATTGCCGTGATTGGAGTTGATTTTGCTGCACCGGTTATTAGTCGCAGGGCCTGATTTTAGCATACTTCTAGGTGATTTATGTTAGAACTGTTTGCTGTAATTATTACCTCTGCATTATAAAGAAGTATTGGCTTGATGAAAGTTTTGTATGTTATGTTCAGTGTTTCCCGATTACTGCCCCACTTGACTCCGGCTAAGCTTTTCAAAATTGAACATTTTTTTTGTTGATTTGTTTACTACTACTTCAATATGATGTCTCCAAGATAATTTTGAATCAAAAATTGTTCCTAAATATTTTGTTTCATATGTTTGTTTCAGGTTTGTTTTCTTGAACTGCAGATTTAGTTTAGGGATTTTCTTTTTAAGCTAAATATTTGGAATGTTGTTTTATCAGTATTTATTTTCATCAAATTGTTGTCAGTCCACTTTTCCAATAGTATAAGAGCCTTTTCCATTGAAGTTTTGGATTTCTCAATTTGTGGGGAAGATGTCCACATGATCATGTCATCTGCAAAAAGTGCTGTCTTTATTTCTGTGTTTGATACAGCCGCGGGAAGATCATGATGTAGATGTTGAACAAGGTTGTAGTCAGTACTACACCTTGTGGTAGGCCCATTTTTATTTGTTGGAACTTGGATGTACTGTCATTGTATTTTCTTTAGTAGATAAGTGTTGTCTGAATCCTGTTTGAGCAGTTGTTGATATGTTATTACTTTCTAAGAACCAATTTAGCCTTGCTGAAATCATACGTTCTGCTATTTTTGCAATGACACTTGTTAAGGAAATTGGCTTGTAATTATTTATTTTGTCGGGTGCTTTGTCTTTTTTAGAATAGGAATAATTATTGCTTTTTCCACTCTGTAGGTACGGTAGAGGTCCATGATATATTAAATAATTTCAGTAGTACCTTTCTTCCCTTTGATCCTAGGCGTTTCAGAAATTCAGCATGTATTTTATCTGGTCCAGGAGACTTTATCTTTCAACTCATGGATGGCATGATTTAGTTCCCTTATGGTGAATTCTTTGCTGAATATATCGTTTGTTTGTTCTGGACACTTTTTAAATTTTTTGAGATCTTTTTTAATCTGCCTTTGTTTTCTTTTAGCTTCAGAGGAAAGTATGCTGAGAGCTGTAATACTTATTAAAGGCTTCAGAAATAGAGTAATTTGAAGTAAGTGTTTTCCCATTTAGTTTGAGTGGTTCTTTCCTTGTTTCTTTCTGACAATTAATTTTACTTATGTATCTGTATACTTTTTTTTTTGCATCTTTTCTATAATCAGCTTTTTCAATAAATTCACTGAAAGCTTTCTTTTTGGCAATATAAATTTCCTTTTTACACTTTGCTGCCTTTCTTCGTCATTCCTGTGTATCTGTTGGGTTATTGGACAATTCTGCTTTTTCCTTGCCATGTCCCTTTCTTCTTTTAACTTTGATAGTTCTGTATTCCAAAAGGGTTTGTAATGTTTAGTTTTTCCCCTTGGGATCCATTTTATTTTTTGCTGCTTCAAGAATTATATTTGTTATTGTTTTATTGAGTTTATCTAGAGATGCTTAATGCTGAGCGGAGTATAGATTTTGTTCAGTTTCCTCAGTAAATGTTGTCCAATTTGTTTTTCTAAAATTCCAAGAGTATTTCAACTTTGCCCTGCTAATATTTTGTCATGAAGTATTATGGATGCAATAACTGCTCTATGATCAGATCCTATGTCTTCAATGATTTCACGTGTTGTCTTATCTTTTAAATCTGAAGATACTAATAATAGGTCTGGATTAGTGCACTGGCTATTATAGTGTAGGTATGTGGGCAATCCCCATTCTTGTAGATAAGATCTAAAGTGTTAGAATTTAATAAATCTTCAATAGTTTTGCCACAGGCATTGTCTTTGTATCCCTATTTTGGCGAATGACCATTGAAATCACCAATCAAAATTGTTTTACAGTGTATATTATATTCAGACAAGGACTGTTATTTGGTGGATTGTATATACCATATATTGACGTTGTTTCCAGGCTTGAAGGCCATGGTCCAGGTGATGAAAAAACATCTGACATATCACTCATAGATCCGTCGAGCATCTTCAGAGAATCACTCCTGCGCTTAGTAAAGCACCTGAACTATATACAGGCGTAAGAGACCACCCCCCTCATCTCCTATTGGTCACTATCCACCAAACCCTGTGTGGCTGAAGAGGCAGTCACACAATTAGTCTGGTTGGCTCTGTTTTTTCACTGTCTGGACCAAGGCCTTCAAGCCCAGAAACAATGTTCTACTGGATTAATGCTGGTCGTGAAAGCCTTAGCATGTACAATATTCATTTCTTCTTAACTATATATAAAAACTCTAAGTTATCAATCAGCGACTGATTGCAGAATATTTCTTGCATTACTACTGATTTTGTCATTTTCAACCATCTACTTTGCATAACCTTTCCTTCAAATATTTGTACCACTGCATTCTAATAAAATAGATTGCATTCTCTTTTCTGTTACACATAGGACAAATACCTTCATCTATCCCTCTCCTGTAACCATTTAATCTCCAAACTTTCAATTTAAACCTTCTCTTTGATCCTTATTATATCTCTCAATATACATATTTTCCAATTCCTTATAAAATTTTAATTAACTTCTTTTCTCCATTGCAGATAAAGTCTGTCTATCCATATCTTCCAAATGGCATCTAATTAACAGAATCCTGCCATCATACTCTCTCTTTCTATCCATATATCACCCATAGCATTAATTATAAATTGATGCCTTATTTCACCCAGCCAGTTCTTTAGGTGAATGCACTTCTCCTGTACATCTGAACAATCTTTCAAAATGTGCCCATGGGAAGTGATTAATTGTAAACAAATATTTTACCACTCTTTCCATAATCAACCCTCATACACTCACTTTGCCCAATTCTAATATAGCTCCTTCCTCTGCAGAATTACATGGAATTCCTAAAACCATTTTTCAAAACATTCTCAGTAACTTATCCATCTTTTCCCAACCTTCTCCTGCACCCTAGACTGTGGACATCGCAATAAGGACGAGGACAATATTGAGGTTAACAAAAATAATGACAGTAAAGATCTCCACATCAGAAAGTTGGTTGGTTGGTTGGTTGGTTGGTTGGTTGCTAATGCTCATGGAGTTGGAGAATTTCCATTTTCCTTCTGACCTCCCAATAACGTGTGACTAGTTGTGCTCAATTTTTGTCAGGGCACTACACTGGAGCAGATGATCTCCGTCCATCAATGAGTTCGGGTCCCTACACAGTGTGCAGGTCGGGGATTAAAAAATATTAATCCTGTGTAGATGAGCGGCCAAACAGTCGTGGCCAGAAATCAGTCGGAAGATGGCAACAGTACTGCTTCTTGGGTAGTCTGGGATGGGATTTTTACTTCCTTGTAGAATTTTCCATTGCTTGTTGGTACTTTTTTCTTTGCATTCTTCTTTCCAGAATAAGTTGATTCTATTGTTTATATGTAGTTTTGATGCCTGGAATGAGGTTTTTTGTTGGCAGCTTTGTTTTATTTGTGTTCCCTTTTTTGCCAAGGAATCTGCTATTTCATTGCATGTAATTCCACAGTGGGATGGATTCCACTGGAAGTGTATTTCTTTCTTTTTTAAAACCTTGTAGTATTCGTAATGAACTGTAAATTTCAAGTATTCTATTGTTGTTTGGGTACTGTGAGGATAGGGCTTGAAGTGCTGATTTAGAATCGCTTAGAATCACTGCTTTAGAGAAAAAGTTCACACGGTTGAAGAGTTGTTTCAGCGAGGTGTTGATTGCTTCTAATTCTCCATCATAGTGGGTTGCTAGTGTGCCAAACAAATGTAAAAATTTAATATTTTACTATGTATTCCTACTCCAGCATTACTTTCTTTGTCAAATAGGGAGCCATCTGTGTATATGTGTAGCCATGAGTCTTGTGGATAATAAGTTTTAATTGTTTCTAGAGCTAGCATTTTAAGTGTTTCTGTACTTACATCCCTTTTTGACTCTATAATTTGCAGAAGGTTTACTCTGCTATTTATTTTAGGTTGTGATAGAGGGCAGATTGGAAGTGGGAGATGTTCAATTTTGTTTGTGTCTTCAAGGTTGTATTTTCTCTGTAGGTTATAGGCTTTCTGCATAAATCCTTCTTGTGTTTTTAAGGTCCTTTCTCTGCTTTTGTAGTTCTTACAGTGAGTATTAAAGGGGAGCCTTTGTAGTTTTTCATTTAGGAGGAGATTCTGTTTTTCCATTTCATATTTAATTGGCAAGTTATTTGTAGCCATTTGCACTGCAGTAATTGGTGTTGATTTGACTGCTCCCATTATTAGTCGGAGTGCTTGGTTCTGCAATGTTTCAAGTTGTGCTAGTTTGCTTTGACTTGCTGTAAGTATCACCTCGCTTCCATAGAGGAGTGCTGGTTTGATGTAACTTTTATAGGTGGTGTTGAGTGTATTGACAGAGGACCCCCATTTGCTGCCAGCTAGTCTTTTGAGTGTTGTTAATCTCTGAGAGGTCTTTTCTATGGTTTCATTAATGTGGATTTTCCAAGATAATTTAGAATCGAGTGTTATGCCTAGATATTTAAATTTTCTGTTTCTGTTAGTTGTTCACCATTTAGTGTTATTTTGATAAGCGGTTTTGTGTGGCAAAGTGTGAACACTTGGTATTTTATTTTGGACAAGTTCACAGTCATTTCGTTATCTGAACACCAGTTATATATATTTATTAATTTTTAGATGAGTCGTATTTATTACACATCTGCTTCACTTTCGTCACTTTAGAGAACAATTAGCTGCTGAAGAAGCCATGTTAAAATCCGAAAAAGCAAATCACTACAGAAAACTAACTAATATAGACCTCTCATTGTACTAAAACAAAAGTGAAGCAGATGTGTAATAAATACGACTCATCTAAAAATTAATAATTATTTCGCTTCACTGTGGTGTTCCAATACAGTTAAATCTCGATAACCAGTTATATAGTTCTTCCAATGCCTTGTTCATCTGTTGTGGTAGCTTACTCAGTTCTTTGTTACTAATGTCCAGATTACCATATCAGAAAGTAAAACAGACATTAGGATTTTCAAATACATTGTCAAACAAAATAATAATGTTATTATGGAAATGAGGGACAGAATTAATCATTGCTGAAACATACCAATCTGCTGAAGCAAAACAACTGCTTGAGTTGAGTCGACAACAGCTGATGATGATGTTAGGAAGATCCTAACGAAACGCTTTCTAGGTAAATACTAGCAATAAGTGGAGCATTGAGTATTAGTTCGACTCAAAATTATATTAAATTTAACCTTGTTCAACTGCCCCTTATGGCCTTAACATCAACATCATGTGTATCCAGGAAAACTTCAGCACCTGCAAGGGAATGAATGGCTACAAGATCTAGAGCCAAAATAGCAGACAATGAAAGAAAACACAACTTGCAACCCAGCAGATGAAATAAACAGTGTAAAATCCCAATCATCGATGCTTCAACTAAAACAGATTAGTAACAGAATTCAAATAACTCGGTGAAAGTGAGCAACAGTGAAATAACTCTAGCTTCAGGTCCTAAAAATGATACTGGATAATCAGATGCTGCACAAAGTATTGTCACCCAATTATTGGAAGGCACGACCAACTGGCAGCTGGGTGGGGGATGGGAAGCATTCAGGCCACGCCTACCCATATGTCTGTGTGGCGCTCACTGAAGGGGTGGGGAGAAAAGTATCATGAGTTACTGTACCGTCTCTTTCCCAACCCATGACGTCTGGAAAAATCATGATGATTCACTGAGCTGCGAAACTTCCAGATATAGTGATCTGCCTATATAAGCGATGCATTGGACAAGTCAGGCAGTTCTTAGTCGGATCGAGGGAGAGAGTTGTACTGCAAGGCGCTGAGTAGCGAGTGCAATGTGGATTGTAATTGTGCGAGTTATGTAATTGTGAGTGTTACGCAATTGTGACAGTTACGTAATTGTGAGTGTTACATAATTGCATGTGGTACCTGATCCTGCTGTGATTTGTAAGTGTAACAACTGTAATTCGGTGGAAATAAAGAACTATTTGTGTGTCTGCAACCTGGAATTTTAATTCTACAAACCCACAAAGTCACAGTATCGACACTCCCTAGACAAAATTAATTGGAAGAAAACAGAAACATGTTACGACTGTTGGTAGTGGTAGTGCAGAAAGTTCTAATTCAAGTGTGCTAAAAGGTGTGGCAAATAACATAGCTTTGCATGTGTATAGGTTATCCCTGGACTCAACGATAGAGCAACTGCTGACATTTCTAAAACCCAAGCTTTCAGAAATTGAATCTGAAAAGCTGATCTCTCACCAACCAGATGTGTATTCCTTGTTCGAAGTAGAATTAAATGAAGGCCATGTTAATGGTGCATTCGATCCAACTACATGACCTCAAAATGCTCATATTACAGATGTTTTATACTCCTGATCTGTGCTATGGGAAAGCAAACAGACAAACTTAGAATAATTAATCTTAGTGTGCAATCGATGATAGGCAAAATAAGTGAAACTGAATTAATGCATTATAACAGAAATCCTGGTATTTTATGCTTTACGGAACATTGGCACCAATGACAACTGACATAACGGTGCATACTCCTGGCTGTAGTATTGCTGCTTGTTTTAGCAGAACCATATATGGTCAAGGTGGTGTTATAATCTATCATAAAGATGGCTTATAAGTCAAGGAATTGATCTGTTTCCATATCTTATTAATGAAACTAGAATGTGAATGTGTTGGTGTAAATCTGGATTTCTGTGGTGTATCATATCGTGTTTTGTGTCTTTATCGATTGTCTAAGGGCAATTCTGAAGTTTACGTGAACAAATTTGACCTATTATATTAAATAATGTAATTATTGAAGGTGATTTTAACATTGGTGCACTCTCAAAATTCCCATCAAGAGATTCAATTTCTGATATACTGAACTCATTTAATGCGAATATTTTCGATTACTCTCCTGTGCCAGAAAATAACCTTATGCATTATTTAACAACGAACATAGAATCTAATCCTGTTTCCTCAAGGTATTTGACCTGTTTATTTCGGATTATAAGTCAAAATTTAGATATTTTAACTGATGAAAAATGACTATGTGCCGGGATTGCAGTGTAAGTAATTTGAATGCAGTTAACATTATTTTAAACAACTTAAATTGGTCAAATGTTCTCAATACCACTGATGTAAACAAGACATTCGAAAAGTTAATGACAAACCTTACATATTACTTCAATGTAAGCTGTGCTGTGAACAGCTGTGAAGGTCATAAATATTAAATCTTTTCCTAGCACTTTGAAAAAACCTGGATAACAAAAGAATTATGCAACAAACTTAAAACTTGATTGTATATTAAACTAATTACAAATTCTGAGAATATACAATCATAGAAAATATCTTTCCTTTGGTAAAAAATAGTACCACAGCGAGCTAATCACCAGGTCAAGCAATACAATAAAAACCATATGGAAAATTGTTAATAATGAATTAGAGAGGGGTAAAAGAAAGTTCAGCACATAACAATAAAGTAAATGATGACACCATTGTAGATACCCATGAAATTGCCTCTGGCTTTGCTGATTTCTTCTCAAATCAAGTACATAAAAAACTAGTGGAACACTCTCCTGTTTTGTCTAAACAATATCTATTGGGTAGCTGTATAATAATTCAATGTTTCTTACTCCCATAAGGGGTTTGAAAGTGTACAATGTATAAACTCCCTGAAGTCATCTTCCTCTGCTGGTTGGGATGGTATAAGTAGTTAAGTTTTAAAATATGTTAAAATTAATTTAATTCATCTGCTCATATATCAATTTAATCTTTGTATATTAGATGGTGTTTTTCTTATTGTATGAAGCTGTCCATTGCTAAACCAACTTTTAAGAAAGGGTATACTTCTAATATAGTTAATTATAGAGCTACCTCCTCGCTATCTTCTATTTCAAAAGTTTCTGAAAAACTCTTATGTCTCAGACTTAATACGTTCTTAATAAAATACAACTTACTGTCAAATTATCAATTTGGGTTCAGGGAAGGCATGAGAGCACATGTATAAATTTTTAGAGTATGTATGCTGTTGTGTCATTAATAATCAATTTCTCGTAGGACTGTTTTTTGATCTGTCTGTTGCATGTGGCTGCTTTAACTATATATTTTTGAAACAGAAACTGAATAACCTGTGGATGTTTCTGTCCACACATACTTTATAGGATTGAATCTGGGGTGCTGTTGCAACATCACATATGGACAAATTGCTTATATATCAAAAGAAAAGTATTAGAATCATTAAATTAATTGGGAGTCGATTAATGACACTAAACAACACTTACTTTTAAATTTTCCCGGAACTAGTTTCAGAGGCCTTCCCTCTATCTTCAGCCGGACATCGACTGGTTCTCATTGGTGTAGCTGGCAATATTTTGTCATCGGTCTCCTCTGGTGGCGGTTCAAGGAACTTGCTGAACAAATCTTTCTATGGCATGTCGAAATTGAATACTTTGTTTCTATTTTTTGAAATAAAGATTTGTTCCCATGTGGACAGTTCTTGTTTTCCTGTTGTATGTTTTAGTAATTTTGGTTCTGGATTTATGTTGTGGTTTTTTTCCCAAAAATGCGTGGCAACTGCTGATTTTTCTAATTGTTTGTATTTTATGTTCCTAAAGTGTTCCTTTGCTCTTGTTTCTAAATTTCTTTTGGATTTTCCAATATAAATTTGACTACAGTCACAGCATTCAATTTGATATATACCAGATTTTTTGTTAGATGGAATGGCATCTTTGATGTTTGAGCAAATTAGGTTTTTTAAGGAGTAATGGTTCACTGGAGCTAGTTGAATGTTTTGTTTTTTGAAGACTTTTTTGAATTTATCAAAGGCCCATGGATGGTAAGTGAATTTTTTGAAGATCATTTTAGTTTCTGTAGCTGAGAGGGTTGTGGTTTCCTTTAGTAGTTTCTTCTTATTTGCTAAGTTCACTTTTTTGTCTACTAGTGATTTGGGAAAGTCATTTTTCTGTGCTATTTCAATAATTTTGTTGTATTCTATTTTGTATTCTTCTGCTGTGAGAGGGATGTTGACCAGTCTGTGTGCTAAACTATTAAAGATTGCCTGTTTGTGGGATCTTGGATTGTAGCCATTAGCTTTTATATAGTTGTCTGTCTGTGTTGGTTTTCTGTAAATGCCAAAGTTTATTCTATTTTTATTTCTGATTATTTTTAGATCTAAAAATGGTAAATACTCGTCTTTTTCAACTTCTACAGTGAACTTGATGCTTTTTTCTTGAATATTTAAAAGTTTTAGTGCATCACTGATGTGTTTTTTTTGGCACTATGGCAAATATGTCATCTACATATCTTTGCCAGAGTTTGAACATCCATGGGAAACCTTTAGTGATCCTTATTTCTAGTGCACTCATGTACAGATCGGCCAGGAAGGGTGATAAGGGGTTGCCCATTGCTAAACCAGAAGTTTGATGGAAATATTTTGTTTGAAACTGGAAGAAATTCTGTCCTATGCATAATTTGGTTAGTTCGATGTAATCTGAAATTTCAAGTGATGACATTCCAAGTGATTTGAGCCATTTTTCTATCAACATTGGGAGTTGTTTAACTGGTATGCTGGGAAACAGTGATTTAACGTCAAATGAGACTAGTGTGTCCTCTTCATTTAGTTCAGTATCCTTAATGTGTTCTATAAGTTCATAGGTGTTTTTGATGCTTAGGCTATCGAATTTTGGAAAGGAGTTGAATTTGTTTATTAGCCACTTTGCAAGTTTGTATGTTGGTGAATTTATACTGCTAACTATAGGTCTCATTGTTATGGATGGTTTGTGTATTTTGGGTAAGCCATAAAGTCTAGGTAAGGTTGGGTTATCTGGTTTAACTGTATATTTGTTTGATATTATGCTTGATTTTGCTATTGTTTTTTCAAATGATTGTATGCAAGCTGTTAATGGATTTTTGTTAATGGTTTCATATTCACTGTTAGTTAGCATTTCTTCCATTTTTTCAAGGTAGTCAGATTTATCCATTATGATTTATCCATTATTTATCCATAATGGATAAATCTGATTACCTTGAAAAAATGGAAGAAATGCTAACTAGCAGTGAATATGAAACCATTAACAAAAATCCATTAACAGCTTGCATACAATCATTTGAAAAAACAATAGCAAAATCAAGTATAATATCAAACAAATATACAGTTAAACCAGATAACCCAACCTTACCTAGACTTTATGGCTTACCCAAAATACACAAACCATCCATAACAATGAGACCTATAGTTAGCAGTATAAATTCACCAACATACAAACTTGCAAAGTGGCTAATAAACAAATTCAACTCCTTTCCAAAATTCGATAGCCTAAGCATCAAAAACACCTATGAACTTATAGAACACATTAAGGATACTGAACTAAATGAAGAGGACACACTAGCCTCATTTGACGTTAAATCACTGTTTCCCAGCATACCAGTTAAACAACTCCCAATGTTGATAGAAAAATGGCTCAAATCACTTGGAATGTCATCACTTGAAATTTCAGATTACATCGAACTAACCAAATTATGCATAGGACAGAATTTCTTCCAGTTTCAAACAAAATATTTCCATCAAACTTCTGGTTTAGCAATGGGCAACCCCTTATCACCCTTCCTGGCCGATCTGTACATGAGTGCACTAGAAATAAGGATCACTAAAGGTTTCCCATGGATGTTCAAACTCTGGCAAAGATATGTAGATGACATATTTGCCATAGTGCCAAAAAAAAAAAAACACATCAGTGATGCACTAAAACTTTTAAATATTCAAGAAAAAAGCATCAAGTTCACTGTAGAAGTTGAAAAAGACGAGTATTTACCATTTTTAGATCTAAAAATAATCAGAAATAAAAATAGAATAAACTTTGGCATTTACAGAAAACCAACACAGACAGACAACTACATAAAAGCTAATGGCTACAATCCAAGATCCCACAAACAGGCAATCTTTAATAGTTTAGCACACAGACTGGTCAACATCCCTCTCACAGCAGAAGAATACAAAATAGAATACAACAAAATTATTGAAATAGCACAGAAAAATGACTTTCCCAAATCACTAGTAGACAAAAAAGTGAACTTAGCAAATAAGAAGAAACTACTAAAGGAAACCACAACCCTCTCAGCTACAGAAACTAAAATGATCTTCAAAAAATTCACTTACCATCCATGGGCCTTTGATAAATTCAAAAAAGTCTTCAAAAAACAAAACATTCAACTAGCTCCAGTGAACCATTACTCCTTAAAAAACCTAATTTGCTCAAACATCAAAGATGCCATTCCATCTAACAAAAAATCTGGTATATATCAAATTGAATGCTGTGACTGTAGTCAAATTTATATTGGAAAATCCAAAAGAAATTTAGAAACAAGAGCAAAGGAACACTTTAGGAACATAAAATACAAACAATTAGAAAAATCAGCAGTTGCCACGCATTTTTGGGAAAAAAACCACAACATAAATCCAGAACCAAAATTACTAAAACATACAACAGGAAAACAAGAACTGTCCACATGGGAACAAATCTTTATTTCAAAAAATAGAAACAAAGTATTCAATTTCGACATGCCATAGAAAGATTTGTTCAGCAAGTTCCTTGAACCGCCACCAGAGGAGACCGATGACAAAATATTGCCAGCTACACCAATGAGAACCAGTCAATGTCCGCCTGAAGATAGAGGGAAGGCCTCTGAAACTAGTTCCAGGAAAATTTAAAAGTAAGTGTTGTTTAGTATCATTAATCGACTCCCAATTAATTTAATTTATACAACAACACTGTTTTCAACACTTCCATGAAAGGATTTATTAGAATCATGTTTAATCTAAAAGCAAGGGAATCATGTAAGGAAACCTTCATTAATAATAACTACTTACATATACTCTCTCTATGCATTAAGAGCAATAATGTATGTAATAGATAAGTTCAAACCAATCAAAAGCAACCAAATTCATGAACACTATACAAGAGGAAACCTGGACTATTTTAGGCATAGAGTGAATAAAAGTGTATCTCTAAAAGATGTATATATTTCCGGAATCACACTCTGTAAGAAACTACCACAAGAAATTAAATCTGCAGCTGATGTTTCTAAACAGCAATTTGAAAGGAAGTTGAGGATGTATCTGATTAAAAAATGTTTATACGACTTGAAGGAAATCCGAGAAACTAATTTGTAAATATGAAATTGTTTTTCTGACATGTCCAAACCAAAATCATATGTATGATAAACTGGATGAAAATAAATTAGGGGGACAATAAATAGTCTTATTTTGCATTTAATAAAAACCAGACAAACATTGGTCCAAATAAATAATACATCAGATAAATATTTGGAGAAACTTTTTTTGTGTGATGCGATAATATTTTCTAAGTTCCAAGGTGCAGGTATATGCATGTGCAAGCAGACAACCTGCAGGCTCTCGCATTGCAGCCAATGTAAGAATGAGATGTAACACTTGTAGCCAACTTCTGCAAAAATACTCCTGTTATCTATACGACACCAGTGCAGAAAACATGTGGATGCAATTAGCGCAGGTCAGTTTTGGAAAATACTGACCATGTTTCCTCTCAGGTTTTATTGCTTTATAAAAGTAGGCTTGCTGTACAGCAAAAGTACCTATTGTACAGTTGAATCTCGACCTATTGTACTGTTAGAAGTGAAGGCTGTTTGTTCCATGCGTTCTTCGAAGGTAAGTAGTTGTTGAAAATTGGGAAATTGCTCGACAAATCAGTAAAATGGAATTGTCCTTTTATTTTAATAATGAGGAGGCCTGCCTTCAATTATTATTCGATGAGAGTCTGCTGAGGACACATGTGTTCTGAATGTAATGCCACCCTTAGTGCAATTAGCTAGTTAGTGTAAATTAGGGACTATTGTGTGTGTTTAGTGTAATTATTTAGCCAGGTAGTGCAATTTAGATACTTTGTAGTTTGCTATAATCTTCGCAAAAGTTAAAGGCATAAGGAGGCGCGCCATACTGCGGACTCCAGCCACTCCTAAGATTGTCCCACCTACCAGCGCTACCGAATGTGGTACACGTATCTCACATGCCTGAACTGAGAACATTATATTAATTAATTATGCTCGGATAAATGTTTGAAAAATGATAGATACCAATTTTATAATAAAAAAGAATTTTATTTTCTGATCATGACCGTACAAATATCCTGTCTCTACAATACTTAGAATGTGAGCAAAGCACATTTATCTTCACATGATTATGGTTAAATATTACGGATAAATATCTGAACATTACAGATGCCAATCTTATAATAAAGTTTTATTTCCTGATAATGACCGTTCAAAAATCCTGTCTCTACGGCACTTATAATGCAAGTGAGCACTTTTTATCTTCACATGGTTATGGTTACCCAATATCCATCCATTCAACGCAGATAAGCCTGTCCTCATAACATTTATCTCAAGCATAAATAAATACTGCACCTACTATTAAAACAGAAGTCAGGCAGTTCGAAACAGTTAAATTTTCAGTTTGTTTTCAGAATAGAGGTGTTGTTTTGTTAAAGTGAATGGCATTGTTAAGTCGTGTGTTGAACTCGAGTTCAAATATTGTTTATGTTACATTAAATTATTATTATTATTATTATTATTATTATTATTATTATTATTATTATTATTATTATTATTATTATTATTATTATTATTATTATTATTATTATTATTATTATTATTATTATTATTATAAACACATCTTTTTTCCACTGTTTGTGATCCGAGTGCATGAACATGTCCCTCGAAGTTGGGAAAAGTGATTTTTTGATCCAACAAACGTGAAGTGTTCTCAGGGCAGAAAAATTATGTTTAATATGAACAAGTTTTTAGGAAAGTTCTCCAAACCGGGATATTGGGCAACTGTAGATTTTTCAAAATCCCAGCAATTAACTCTGTAACCCTGTGGTGTAGGTAGTGTGCACACAGTGTCACGAATTTGTAATGAAGTAGCTTCATCCTCACAAAAAGGAAGCACACCTGTGTTTCAATGTCCGGGAAAGACCACAAAGTCGGAAAGCGAGTTACTGGATTGGAAACCGTGCTTGCTATTCCATTGCTATGACGTGTGTCAAGGTCAGATTTTAATGTTTTAGGAATATTTAATGTGCTGTTTAATTACGGGAAGAATAGCCAAGACCTTTGCTGGCAGTTAAAATTGCTCTTATGTACGGAACCTCTGTGGTACACATCTACGCTTGGCAACAGCGCTCCACTTGAGCATTGGCCAATGATCATATGCCTTTAACTTTTGCGAGCGGTATAGACAGTGTAACAGAGACAAATAAGACTGTTGGCAACATTGCTTTCAGAGGAGAAAAAAGGATAATTTTGGCTGCACTGAATATTTCAATATAGCTACATACACAGTAAGTAAATAAAAACAATTAAGTTATGAATTCAGTAACGTTAAAAGAATGCCCTCCAGCACGAAATTGCACAAAAAAATAAAGAAATATTAAATATCATAATTGTATAAAAGGTGAGAAGGATTTAGAAAAAATCGTCATGTCCATATTAGAAAGAAGAGCCAAATATTCAAATGACTTTGGTGTTCTGTAAGGGCCTGTTTTGGGACCTCTTTTTAATTTACATGTTAATGATTTGAAGTGTAACATTCATGCAGAATGCATCACAATGTATACTGATATTTGTTTTGCAGTATCATCAAGTTGTGAAAATATTTAATATGAAAGAGTACTAGAAGCTGTAAAAAGATTTAAAGCATGGTGTGCAGCAAACAACTTGTTAATTATTAAATTATAGAGGAGTTGTATTTATTACACATCGGCTTCACTTACGTAATAATATTGAGGACATGTTTCGCGAACCATCGTTCGCATCGTCGGCTCTTATGTGACTAAAGCTTGATCCAGTGGTGTGGGTAGTTCTGGAGTTGCTGCTGCCATCTGTTGATTTTGTGATGAATTTAAATGTGGGGTTCTCTTCTGGCGGGATTTCAAAGTTCATTAGTTGGTTTTTGTTTTTCTATGTATATTCTCTCCCAAATGACGAGTTCGCTAGGTTTTTGTACGTATTTTAGTAATTTGGTGATATCTTCAATTTCATGATTTTCAGACCAGAAATGAGCTGCTATTGCGGACTTATCAATATTTTTGTATCTTAAGTGCCTAAAATGTTCTTTTTTTCTAGTACCTATGTTTCTATTTGTCCTCCCTATGTAAATTTGTTCACAGTCTTTACACTTAATCTTGTAAATGCTTGACTTTTTTTCTGGTTTTATCTTATCAGTATTATTACTGTTAAGTAGGTTTTTAATGTTTTAATTGGTTTTTGGTGCCAATGTTATATTGTATTTCTTGAATATTTTTTGGAACTTTTTTGTGGCCCAGGGGTGGTAAGTAAATTTAGCAAATCTAATTTCTTGTTTTATTGGTGAAAGAGCTGTGATCTGTTTTAATCTCTTTTGAAGTTTGAATGATTTTAGTTTATTATCTACAAGGTCTTTTCCATATCCATTTTTAATTGCAGTTTTTAAGATTTGATGGTATTCTTTTTGATATTCTTGCTGGCTGAGGGGTAGATTTACTAATCTGTGTGTGAGACTGTTGATGGTGGCATGTTTGTGTGGAATTGGGTTGAAACTATTTGCTTTGATGTAATTATGTGATTGTTGCTTTTCTATGAATACCAAATTCTAGTTTTTCATTGTTTTTTGTGATTTTAAAGTCCAAAAAAAGGTAGAGTACAGTCCTCTTCAGTTTCTACTGTGAATTGTATGCTGGGTTCTTGAAGGTTGAGTAGTTTCAAAGCATCATCTATTTGTTTGTAGTGTACTATTGCAAAGATGTTGTCTATGTATCTGTGCCATGTTTTAAAAATATGAGGGAAGGCTTTAGTTCTGTGTGTTTCGAAAAAGCTCATGTATAAATTGGCCAAAAATGGTGATAGTGGGCTTCCCATAGCCAGTCCTGAAATTTGTTTATAATACTTTCCATCGAAAACAAAATAATTTTGGTGTATACATATTTCAATCATTGCCAAATATTCTCCTATTGTATTGGCATCTAGGTTAATAGAAGTTAGCCATTTCTTAAGTTGAATCAAAAGCTTGTCTATTGGGATGCTAGGGAAGAGGGAGCGGACATCAAAGGATACTAAAGTGTCCTGAGGGTTTAGTTTAAGATTTTGAATTTTTTCTACCAGGTCTAAAGAGTTTTTTATGCTCAGAGTATTGAACTGTGGAAAGGACTAAAATTTTTTGGACAGCCATTTCGCCAGAAGGTAAGTAGGAGTGTTGACATTATTTACAATGGGTCTCATGGGTATGTTGGATATGTGTATTTTAGGCAATCCATATAATCTTGCAAGCGTAGGGTTGTCCGGTTTGATAGTTTTATGTTCTGCAGTTGTTAAAATTTTACCATTATTGATGGTTTTTTGTACATCTTTTATGCATTGGTTAAGTGGATTTGAATATATTTCTTTGAATTCTTTTTGTTGTAGTACATCTAACATTTTTTCCTTGTATGTATCTGTGTCTAAAATTACTAAACATTAACTTTCATTAACTTTCAATTAACATTTTTCAGCATTAACTAGTTAATATTGAAAAATCAGTTTCTGTGCCATTTAACCACTGCAAAATGATGTAAACTTTATCTTTAATTGTGATAATATTTTATTAGAAATGTTCACTCATGTGTTATCCTAGGGATTTCCTTGGATGCAAACCTTGATTGGAATCTTCAGTAAAATGATGTTTGCTTTAAACTTAAGTTTTGTGATATGCTATGCAATTTGAGGAACTAACTACAAACACACTTTACACTGTAGTCACTTTATTTTACACAGGGTCATTTTTTATAATACTTTAATCTGAGGTCATGCTATCGATCCAAAGAGTTTTTAGATGTCAGAAAAGATTACCTGAGTAATTTTTAATTTGCATCCCATGGAGTCCCTTTGTTAAGTCTTTAGACAAAATGGTATTTTAACTGTCAGTGACATTTACCTTTATACAGCGGCTGTGTTCTACAAACCTAATATGCAGCTATTTCATTCAAATAAAGTGTTTCATAATTATGAAATAAGAATCTGCAATAATGTTCACATTAATAATTATATAACTACATTTTTTAGCAAATCCCCAATTTGTTCAGTAAGTTACGTCATCAACAAACTGCCATATATCTTGCTTATTGTCAGTTTGGAGACTTTTAAAACAAAAATAAAACACTGTCTGATTCACCAGTGTCACTATAATCTAAGTGAATTTTTTAATATGTTGTAATTTTAATTTCTTGATAATTCAATCTGTACAGTTGTATGGCAAATGACAAGTAATGCTGTCCGCCCACCTGCCCATTAATCCATACCATACAGTCATCTTAACTCCACTAAAGTTTTATAGACCTCTTCCAACCGTATTATATTCTTCCTTGAAGATATGTATAAACATTTGGAAACCACTTTTAATCCTGATTTTTCTTTCTGATCAGGCCATTTCTTTGTGTGATGGTAGTGGTGGTGCTGGTGGTAATGGGGTGATGATAAATAGAAGGGTTTGAGTTTATAAGTAAACAAGGGGTGAAAGGAAAAGCAAAGAGTAAGATGTCTGGGGATATAGAATTATTTTTAGTTTATGTGCAAGCTAGTAAAATTAGGGGAAGTAACATGGGTTAATCCAGGTTCTCTAATAATATGTATGTCTGTTTAATCTGGGAATAAATCACAATAAATAGGCTACTAAGACAATTATTTTCTGACGAAAGTTATGGGTACAATAGAATCTTAATTAGCTGTCATTTCGTTAACATTTGGCCCATTAGCCACTTTTTTGACATGCACACATGTATGTATGTGCATGCATGTTTGTGTGATTTTTTAGAATGAAAATTCTCTGTGTGCAGTAAAAATAACTGTTTTGCAACTAAAGTCCACATTACTTGTCTATTCTTTGGACAAGATTATTGTTCCTTCATGAAAAATTATTTCATGAAAATAAAATAAAATGAAAGTGAAAATAAAAATTAGAAAAGCTGCTTGAATTAGAATTTTTACTTACATTGCAACTTTTAATTTTTATGTACTTTATACTTACGGTCATAGGTTGCTGCATCCACACCAAACTTAGCAGCAAGCATTTTGGCTGTCATTAGTAGTGTTACAATCCCCGAAACAGGAGAAACTGCTCCAGGAACTAATCCATCAAACATTGATGTTCCATCAAGACGAGCAGCAACAACAAATATGGAACGTTTCTGCTTCTCACTTTCGTATCGTGGAAACAATGTAGCCCAAACATTATGATCTCCAAGTGGATCACAGAAGCGCACTGTAAAAAAATGAACTTTAATGCTATAAATGTATCTATTTAAAATACTTGCTTCATTAAGAACACACTTTCAGCACACAATTTTTTGTGAGTATGTAATGTACTGCTTTACTAAATGTATACAGCCATTCATATGAGACGAACTAAATCAACATCATTGTTTTAGAGGATGCTTCTATCAGTGTAATAACTAGTGTTCGAAGCATTGGCTAGAGCACCAGGGGAAGGAGGAAAGATGGAGAGTTTCCTTACTGTCCTCCACAGGAGAGATAGTTTCCGAGGCCTGAGACGCAGGGGGGTTGGCAAAGGTTCCTGCACCCTCTCTGGACAGATTTATGACACCCCATGTCAGTACAGTTACAGAGCATTCAAAAACATTCTGATGGCTCCTACTTTCGTGAATGAATCATCTCAGTTTTAGTGTACAGAGTGAATATGGCACATGGTTTTTTTAACGGTCTGCTCCTTGTGTAGCAGGCATTCTCTGCCACACACATTTGCTGCCCTTGTCCCACTGTGGAAGACAGCACATTCCTTTCAGGGACCTTCTTTGCCTTGCTGGACAGTACTCTCATTTTATATACTGTAGTATGCACAATTCATTCTTCCTGACAGTACTGTAGGAATGTGTTTCATTTATGTATGGGTACTGCACTAGGACGTGTATCTAAAATTGTAGGATATATATTTGGTTTCATTCAGTAACACTAAATTTCTGATGGCACTTTTGTTGGGAAGCATATGAAAACATATATGCCAACTAAGCTTTTAGTTTATTGTATCTTTCTCCTTACCTGCTTTAACACACACATTATTTGGTGACTAAACAGTCCCCAGATTTCTGGGGTTTCTGGGGATCTTTTATGAATTCCAGTACATTTCAACACACCAACATTAACCTATGAACTGCTTCAGTGTAAGACATTGAAGGGCAGGAGTAACAAAAACTTTGAACCTCAGTGTTTGAAAGGCACTCCCTTGTTAACATTACCTTTCATATAAGATGACATTTTACAAAGTAAACAGACAGGTAACAAAAAGTTTCCCTTGTTTACACTCTGTTCCACTTTCAGTACCAAGTTATATTAGTTTTACTTTTCTAAAAACATGGCATATGAGTTTGATTCATATAAACTATGGGATATGTAGCTATTTCACATTTTTGAAGTCATGGACAAGATTACTTTTGCATTTTCACACTGTTACAAATCAAATACTCAAAATTGGTTTCTGAAAGTGGTATTATATTTTTATTTCCTTTCTTAAATAATGTAACAAAACAGTATTTAAAAACAAAACATAAGAGAAAAACTGAACATTTCCTGTCCCATGAGACCAATTTATGCTTCACTGCATTACTAGTTGTGTATATGCAATTCATGAAAACTGATTTAAATAACAATGTTTATCTATAAAACTAATGAAAGTACTTCACTAAGTATGAATCAGTTCATCAGTATAAGGTCATTATTATATAATGTAACCCAGTCAAGAACTTTCCCTCCGCACGTTGCCCTTGATACCTAGCAGGACTTCAGAACAGCAATTCTCACTCGAAGGTGCATAGGCACCATGACTCACTCTGCTATGTCAGGTAGTCAGTCATGTGCCTCTCTTGATACAGTAAACATAGTGTATCAGTGTGGAAGAATGTATGTCTATTTGTAAAATTTATTTTAAACATGAATCTGCTCATCATGGACCACCAAGAGATCCGTGGTTCAAATCCCGGCCATGGCATTGAATTTTTCAGATTGACTCTATTTATCTGAAACCTTAGCCTATATACGGCTAGTGAGAAGAAATGATCAATTTCCATCAATCAACTTAAATAATAAAAGTTTAATGATGAAGCCTGGGACTCAAGTACTTACGATATTAAGTCACCACAAAGAGTGTATCTCTAATACGAGAGCCCCTAGAGGTTTACCGGGAAAATACAGTGTGTTCATTAAGTTCCCACTCCCAGATTTTATTATTTTTTGATCGATTTTATTTGACATACAAACTGAATGGGTATGTACAATTGTTGCACATACCTTTACATACCTGAAAACCAACTCTGAATCCCATTTTGTATAATTTTGCAGTCTCTGAGAACAATAAGTATACTGATATGTCATTAAATCATTTTGTGCGCATTACTTTCGTGATGTTCCAGTTCACAGCAACTGCTGACGACAGTCACTATTTTTCTTCCAAACACATTACACATATTGCAGAACACTTTCCATATTAATTTTTTTTACAGCAAGTGCTGAAAATGACCACCATTTTCTTGCAAACACAATTGAACTTGGCGACACATGTTCCGTGACACCTTTTTTAATGTTGCTGGTGTTATTTCAACACTACAGTTAGAAATTGAGTGTTTGAGATCTTCTAGTGAATGTGGGTTGCCACTGTACACTTTTCCCCTTAAATAACCCCACAGAAAGAAATCTCGAGAGGCAAGATTGGGGGAACATGGAGGCCATAAAAGTTTGGAGATGATTTGATTGCCGAAAAATCCCCTTAACATCTCCATAGTCTCGTTTGCAGTACAAGTGGCACCATCCTGCTGAAACCAGCTGTTACGTTCATCCTCTTCCAGCATAGCGACGAATAGCTGCATAATATCCCTGTAGAGGACCCAACTGTTTCCTGAAAGAAGAAGGGCCCAACAATCCTCCTTTGCGATACCGCGCATCAAATGCCGACTTTTTCTGAAAGAAGCAGCTCTTCATGAAAGATGCGGGTTTTCAGTTGCCCAAATTCTAGTGTTCTGGGAGTTAATGTAGCCACTTAAGTGGAACCATGCCTCATCCGTAAAGAAAGTCTTATCCCGAATGGCTACATTGTTGTATGTGAAAGACTGAAACCACTGGCAGTAATGGTGATACTTCCCTAGATCGGGTGGCTGCAGCTCCTGGACGACTTTAACACAATATGGGTGCAGTTTGGCCACCTTAAGAGCTTTATGTGTTGAGCCAATTCATCCAATTTGTTGTGCCAAACGTCTTACTGATTTTCATGGCGAGGTAATAAGCCAGCGCTCGATATCATGAACGAAATCTTCTGTGACTACCTTGCATCTACCAGTTCATTGTCTATCATTCACAGAGCCTGTATCACGAAATCAGCGCACAAGTTCGTAAACAGTATTTTTATCTGGTGTCGGATTATTTGGAAACAGCCTTCTTCATCTCTCTAAACATCTTTCATAGGACCTAAACTCAAAGTATGCTTTCAGCATAGCGACACATTATACACGCGTTAAAGTCATTGTCCCTGACTGCAATTCATGTCACTCCGAGTAACCCAAAAGCTACACTGACCTAAAAATAGCACAGAGCCATTCTTCAAGGTTACAGCTCTCCGACATGCCAAGCATGCCAACTGATTCAGTCAAATACCCTACAGATAATTTTTCAAAGTTTGGGTCCGATGACTTTTCGAACGCTCTGTATGAGTCAATTGGAGAATTTAACATCATGACAGCACTTTTGCCATAGTAATTCAATGGATAAGAGCGACTGGACAGAAACCAGGAGATCCATGGTTCAAATCCCGGCCAAAGCATTGAATTTTTCAGATTGACTGTAGCTATATACGGCTAATGAGAATAAATGATTAATTTCCATCAATTAATTTAAATAATTCAAGCTTCAAGTTCAGTGGTGCACAAGAAACATCCTAGGGGGAGATCAGTTTTAACATAAAATAAAAATGGATGAAATTTGTGCTCCTTTAGAGCAATTGCCTCAAAAATCGCTAAACAAATTAGCTCAACAAGCAGGTGTATTTCATTCTTCTATGAGAAATGCTACACTTCTACTAAAACTAATGTTTGCTCGAATGCAAGTGTTGAAACAATATGATCCTGGTAAGCAACTAAATTACTGTAGAGAGTGGTTTCCATTGATCTCTGAGGGTTCTTGGTTTCACTTAGATGAACAAGTGAACACCCACAACAGCAGATATTGGGCTTTTAAAAAACCTATACTATTGCACGAAATGCCTCACTATGACCTGAAAATTAGAGTGTGATGTGTGATAAGTGCTGGAGAGCAATATTGGAAGCTAATTCAGGGGCAATCTTTTTATCATTTGACAGAAGAAAAATCATATGGTGGGTACCAATAGCACATAGAGCTGCCAAATCATTAAATGCAATAAGATAAGCGCTTTATGATAAGAATTATAAGTGTTGATCTGTGACCACCTCACTGCCCTGACACAAATAGTTGTGATTTCTTTTAAATACAAAGTGTATCATTCTAACCCTCTTACACTACAGGAACTTAGTAGTAACATCATGCAAGGAATCACATGCATTCCTGCTTCTGAGCTTAGGCAAGTTAGTGTGAACATTTTTACCAGATATGCTGTCTATTTGAGAGCAGAAGGTCATGGAAGGCAAGAATTTTACTCCATCTCTGCAAGCATGATGTTACCGGCCATTGTCAGCTCACTCAAACAGTCAAGAGAGCCCGCAGATACAATTAACATATGTAGTAACGATCAGAAGGGGTAGAGCAAATAAGGCAATAAGGCAGGGCTGCAAATTGAGTCCCATATTATTTAATTTGTTTATCAATGATATCCTGGAGAAAGTGGCAAAGAGTAATACACATAACCCAGTAATAGGCATTAAGGAGATTCCAGGCTTATTATATGCAGATGACCTGGTGATAGGATCCATAACTATAATAGGACTGCAAAAGGCAATTGATGAAGTACAAAGATTTTGCACGGAGTGGGGAATAAGAATAAATATTAACAAATCTAAGATTATGGTTTGCAAAAAAGGGGCAAAATTAAAAAAGGATGAGAAATGGTTTTTGAAGGGGAAAGAGCTTGAGGTAGTGAAGGAATTTTAATATTTGGGAGTAAGGCTCAGTAGCAATGGGGAGTGGGGAGCACATGGTAGGAAAATAATTGCCAAGGGGAAGGCAGCTATGGTAGGATTGAGAACCTGTAAGGATAAGTTAGACATGCCGATAAAATGGTTAGAGAGGCTCAAGATAAGTAACAAGGTAGACAATATGTACAAGTTATTCTGTAAAGAGGCTCTTGGATTGACAAGGACGGCTCCAGGTGAAGTAGCACTTTTGAAATGGGGAGGACCAGGAGAAATGGAATAATCTTGGAGAGAATAGTGAAATTTTGGTTTAGTTGTTTGAGTAAGGAGGATGGAAATGTTTTAAAAGTATGCATGGAACAACAGAGAACATTAGTAAATAAGAACAGTTGGTGGAAAGTGCTAGAGAGAACTATAGACAAAATAGGAATGGGGGATATATGGAGGGCAGGTGCAGGTAATGAGAGAGGATTTTGGAAAAAGGTAAGGACAGGAATGGAAGACATAGAAGAGATATGGGGAAACATGGAAAACAAAAGTTAATTGAAGTTTTATAGGATTATGAAAAGGGACTGGGGAAGAGAAGGTTATATAGACAACTGTAGTAGGATTGAAAGGGAGGGATTAGCATGGATGAGAACAGGTGCAATATTTATGAAAGGATTAAGGTGGAGTGAGGTAGGAATATGTGAATTATGTGGGGGGGAAGAAAGTGTAGAGCATTATGTAGTAAGATGAGAAGTTGAGAAGTGGAGGAAGGAGGCATGAGAGCAAAAATGGGAGAAAGTTGGGGGTAAAATTGTAACAATAAGAATGCTAACAGGGAAGCAACGGAATAGGAATAAAAATGTAGGAAGATTTCTTGGTAAAATGAACGATAAATGGTTGAGGATAGTTAGAAGCAAAAGTTATGAAGGGGGCAAGGAAGTAGGGGCGGAGGAAGGATTTTGTAGGGAAAAGTAAGGGATACAGGTAATCCCTCAGTGAAGCATAAGGCTGTTATGCCAAGCTGGCTGAGGGGTGAAAGAAGGTAGTCACTCAATTCTTGTACATAGGTTAAGGAATAGTAATGATCCTGTACAAGGCAAAATACAAATCTACATGTTCATCAACGTAACACCTTCCTGTCCAAAAAGCATACTACACTCAGGTATAAAGATATTTAACTGCAAGAAAAAGAAAATAGATTCAAACTATCACTACAGGCAAACCTAATTAACCACTGCTTTTACTCAATTCAAGATTTCCTAGCTAATGACTAAACAACTACCTTTACTATGTACACATTCTTGTAAATTTATGTATCCTTATTTCTTGAAAATCCTTATTAGGATTTTCACTTTTTTAATCTGTAAACACTAGAACTGCTGCAAATATGTCTGATGTACCATCACATAGCTTTATAACCTAATAAAAGCAAGTCTCTCACATTAGAGGAATAGACTGAAATATTTGCATTCACTCATTTCCCCAAATCATAGAGCCTATATGTGACAAAGATAAATGATTAGTAATAAATATTGATTATGGTTTCCTGGTCTATCAACTATTAAAACTTATCTTAATCTCTTTACTCCTTTTGTAATTTCTCTGTCAAATATCAACTAAATTTAGGATAGGTTTCAATCTACAAAAACTGCTAGAAACATAAAGGTTAACACTGAATCACCATTTCATTACCAGATTAACTACTTTTTTTATGCTGCATAATTTTGCACACTCGAATGTATTTTTAGTACTACTACCATTCTAAACAATATTAAATGAAAAAGGAAGAAATAAATAAACTAAAGAAATTGTAACAAAAAATATAAAATATCCTGATAGCTCAATTCAATGGTACAGTCCCAAAATATTTTTGATTCACTTCTATGGTCTGCTTTTCTTTACATTTCTGTTAACCATTTCAACCTTATTTTTCCTAAATGTTTTCCTACTTTCTCCATATATCCATTTGATCTTGAGTTAAAAGTGTTGCTAACTTTTAGTTCCATTTCTCTACAATAATTTTTGCCCCTCCACTTTTCAGTACTATTTCATTCCAGAATGTAATTTCAATTATAACATAATTCAATAGACGAGTGCATTTCTCCACCTTTTCCCTCTCTCTTAGTCCATTTAAATTAATTAGATATACCTGTTTTTTTTCCTTGTATATCCCATTCTAGCCTCTTTGCTATGTATCTAAGTTTCTTTCCTCCCCCCCCCTTTTTTTCCTGTATAACCTGCATTATTTAAGTATATAATTTTCCTAAAATAAATTTATTCTGAACCAGTATTTGACCACTCTTCCGTCTATTTTAATCCCATTCTCCCTAGTTCTGCTTGTGTTACTCCATTTGATGAACAACTTATACCCCATGGCTATTTTGCAAATAAAACTTTAAAACTCCTCTTGGCCAGTTCCGATGGACCCATTAACCAAAGACAGGTGTGGCCCTCCAAACATACTGGGGGTTAAAGAGAGTGGATGTTGTAACCACCATTACAAGCAAAAAATTGGTGTCCACTTAAAAAATGGTTACATTTATGCTACTGGTACAAATTTAATTCAGAACAAAAGTAAAAACTTAACCTTTACATCCATAAAAGGATTAATTAAAAACAAATATAAAAACAAACAAAACCAATCAATATCTAACTGGAAAATTTTAATTAAAAATCCAGAAATCCCATGTAAAGCTGCAGTAGCATATTTTAGATTACTTACGGAACATAATTATTTGGCCAAACAGGTACACAGAATAGGAATTTATACAAGTCCAAATTGTGCTCTGTGCAACAAAGAAGAGGAAATGACTGAAGAACATCTTCTAACCTGTGAAGCCCTACCTGCCGGACCTACTACACAGAAATATTGGAGAGCAAGAGAGCTAATGGCTTCATTGCCAAAGCCTAGTATTTGAAAACAACATTTTCCCAGCCTTTCCCCAGCTCCCATCTCTCTGCTGCACATAACATCCTTGTTTCTACCACCATGTTATAAATCCTTTCTAGTCACCCAATTTCCATTTCTGGTATTTTGCTCACACATACTCTGATAACACTGGTCTACAAGGCTTTTTTCACAGGAGATCTGAATAGTGAATCTAGTTGCATTTTCCATCCTGAATTCAGATATGTAGTCAGAATTTTCCCATCACGCATAGTTTTTCTGTAAAAGCTACTTTTCAAAATATGATTTTAGCATTTTCTTTGACCTGTCATATGAACCGTTACCTCATATGTAGCTATTTTATTCAAGCTCTATTATTGAAATTATTTGCAATGTCATGCTGAAGCGCAATAAAACATGACTGTGCAGGATCATTGTTGTTCATTGTTGTTGTTTAGACATGTTCAGACCTGTTTGGCATTGTGATGTGTCATTATTGAGCTACTGTGAGATTGTTGAGTAGTGAAATATTTCCTTCCTTTCTGTTTAGAAGTGTATTGTGTATGTTGTGCATGTTGTATTTCTGTGCTTTATTTTTTCATAATGCCAAGAAATTGTGTAAATCATGCAGATTATTTCTGCTATATTTGTGGTGAGCTGAGCTTCAAGTCTCAGAGGCGAAATTTGACCCCACTTATAAAGAAGTGATATAAAGAGATTTAACTGTATTGGAACACCACAGTGAAGCGAAAAATTATTAATTTTTAGTAATAAATACGACTCATCTAAAAATTAATAAGTGTTATAAACTTTACTTTGGCTGTCAAGTTGGTGATTTTGGTAAGAGCTGGGCCCCAAATACATGCTGTGTTTCGTGTGTTAGACTGCTGACTGGGTGGAAAAATGGTACACATCATATGCCATTTGCAATTCCCATGATTTGGAGGGAACCAAAGGATCATTTAACTGACTGTTATTTTTGTTTGACAAATATTAAAGGAATCAAATCTAAAACAAAATATACAGTTAAGTATCCGAATTTGCAACCTGCAATGAGACCTGTCTTACACAGTGAAGAGTTCCGCGTACCAGTATATGCAGATACGACCATAGGTGATAACTCTGGTTCTGACCTGACTGAAACTCCAAATGATACAGATGAAAATAAAAATGATCTCACATATGAAGCCAGTAGCTGTTCATCAGAACCATACTTTCCCAATCAGAAAGACCTTAGTGACCTGATTTGCGATTTAAATCTGTCTAAACAGCAAGCGGAAGTTTTAGCTTCCAGACTCAAAAGGGTGGAATCTACTCCAAAAAGATGTAAGAATTAGTAGATATCATAGCCACCATAGTGTTTTCAAGTCAGTGATGCTAAATTGAAAGAAGGAGTTTTTATAGGACCACAAATCCGATCATTAATGGGTGATGAACATTTCGAGGGACTGTTAAATCCACTGGAGAAAGCAGCCTGGCAGTCTTTCAAAAGTTTATGTTGCAATTTTCTTGGAAACCATAAAGCAGAAAACTATCGTGACATAGTGGCTGATCTTCTGAATTCTTATAAAGCTATGGGATGCAACATGTCTTTAAAATTACTTTCTTGGAAGTGTTGAAAACAGTGTTGTTATGATAAATTAACTTTAAAGAGAGTCGATTAAAGACACTAGACAACACTTACTTTTAAATTTTTCCGGAACTAGTTTCAGAGGCTTTGCCTCTATCATCAGCCGGCTCTCGACTGATTCTCGAGAGCCGGCCGATGATAGAGGCAAAGCCTCTGAAACTAGTTCCGGAAAAATTTAAAAGTAAGTGTTGTCTAGTGTCTTTAATCGACTCTCTTTAAAGTTAATGTCTTTAAAAATTCACTTCTTGGACTCTCACTTGGACTTCTTCCCCGAAAACCTTGGAGCAGTCAGCGATGAACACGGTGAGCGTTTTCATCATCAAATTTCTACAATAGAGAAGAGGTACCAAGGCAAGTGGAGTTCCAATATGCTGGCTGACTACTGTTGGACTAAAATGAGAGATGTTCCAGATGCAAAATAGACCCGAAAATCACTATCTACCACTTTCTAGGTAAGTCAGAATCGTAGTTATAATTTTGAGTTAGATAGCTATTTATGGATTTTTTGGAATATTATAAACAATTCAAATGAATATAACACAAAACTCCTGCCCGATGGGAAAAAACTGTAATTATATTTGAATTCAGCACGAAAAATACTTTTAGAATCTGTTATTTTAATTCTTGTGAAAGAAAAAAAGTTAAATTTTGTCGACCAGTGTAATCTGTATCCATTGTTACCCTTTTGCTAATACCTTTTCTCTTCTACTCACCCCAATCTTCTGTGCTATTGAGCCTTATATTTTTCCTCACTACTTCCAAGTCTGTTCCTTTCCCAATACCATTTTTCATTACATCCTTTCTTAAAGATCATGATTTTTTTTTATTTCTGTTTATTTATTATTAGACCCCAATTTTTGCAGAAATTACCAGCTGCTTCAGTAGCTTTGGTCAGCCCCATAAATGAATTCTTCATTCATGACATTCATGATTTTATTAGTTATTCACAACTGTAATACTGAATCACGAATGTCTTAATTTATTGTTTTCTTTAACTCATATTTTTACAAGATCAGTGTACTTGCACTTTAATAACTACATTAAATAATCAAAAAATAATTGCAATCTTATAAATGCTTATAAATCTTATAAATATAAGTAAAGCATTTGATTGTGTAAACTTAGTACTAATAAATAAATGTGGAACGAGGAATTGCACAAAATTTGGTTGAATCACATTCAATAAATTGAATGCAAACACTCAAACTATACTATAAAAATATAAGTGTTAAAAGCAGGGTATAAATGGAAAAAAAAAAAAAAAAAAAAAAAAAAATGTAAGTTGAAAAATTGAAAGGAATGGGGAATTGTTAAACAAGAAGTATTACAGGCATCAACATTTTAACTATGTTTGTTCTTTATATAAATAATCTTTTTTATCTGATACAGAATTAATGTTGGCACTGCAGTAGAATATCTGATATTACATTAATAATTAAAGGATTTTCTTAAAAGGAGGTTGAAGACAAAAGTAAATTAAATCCTGAAAATATAAAACAATATTCCATAGCATTAGATTTAATGTAAATAAATATGTTGGATGAACTCTGAGCATAAGTGTTTGATAAATATTCGATGGTGAAAGTACTCGAGACATGTCAAATTTTCTTGGGGTTGGTAATAGATAAACACCTTAACTAGAACACACAACACGTATATTATGCTATCACATATTAAATATGGGATTTCCCTATGTAGAAATATAAATGTTAAAGAGAAGTTAACAATTTTCTGATTACAAATTTTCTGATCAGAATTATTGCAAATTTGGACAAAAAATTTAATTGTAGGCATATATTTAAGAAATTGAATATTCTGTTCCATGCATAAGCATGATAACTGATTGCACTTAAAAAGGGAAACTATAATATGATCTTAAAGCCCAGGACTTGCGTACTTACAAGTTGTATTTGAATTTATTTATTTATACAACTTGCTATTTACAATATTTTATCTACAATACGTACATATTCCTTAATCTAGTTGTGTAAATTATGATGCTATTTCCCTTATTAACCTTGCTAGCTCAGCCTGCTTGGATCCCAGGCTTTTTAGCCTTGCTCTACTCTCTACTCATTCTCTACTCTCACTTGCTGTTTCCCCTTATCCTATTATATTTTCCTTCCCACTCTTTACTTCTCATCCATTTCTCTTTAGCTTTCCAAAACATGTTCCCTACATTTCTATTTCTTTTTCCCCATAACCATTTTTATGTCTATCAACTCACTATGCATCTTTTCCCATTAATTCTCCCATACTTCCTGCCTCCATGCTGCTAACTCTTTACACTCTACCAAAATATAAACTGCACTTTCTGTTTCTATACATAATTCACATATTTCTACATTGTTACTTCTTAGTCCTCTTAGAAACATTGATGCTGTTCTAATCCCAGCCATTCCTTCCCTCTTCTGTCTGTTACATTGCTCTATATATCTTTCTCTTCCCCATTCTCTCTTTATTAAACCTATAACATTTCAATGATCTTCTGTTTTCTATCCCTCCCCATATTTCTTGTCTTTCTATATTCTCCACTCTATTTCTGGCTATTTTAAAAAAGCCTTCTACATTCCTATTTTCTGGTCTCCATAAATTGCCCATTCCTATTTCTTCCACAATTTTTTCTGCCTTAGCCCACCAGCTTTTCCTACTTCCTATTTTCTTTTGTTGATTCATAGATACTTTTAGGATTTCATCCTCATCTTTCCTCTAACATTTATACAAAAATTTGAAACTCTTTCCATTATTATGCCTTTTCTTTTGGTTTTACCTAATTCTACTACGGCTACTTTGCCTGGCGCTGCTCTGGGCAGTCCTAGCACCTCTTTGGCAAATTGCTTGTAAAGCTGGTCTATTATATATATTGTAATTTTACGTCCTCCAACATTAAGTCATATCAGACGGTGAATGAAATGGGTGAAATGATGCTCAAATGTGTCTAGGGTCCATGGAGCTTAGAGCTACCCGACCTTCGTCTTTAAGGATAAAAAAATCGGAAAAAGCCTAACCCAGGTAACTCATCATGACCAAGATTCAAACTTGGGACCTCTTGAAGGATTTTATTTATTACCTTTGGCATTCCCCTTAGTTCTGCAGCATACAATATCCTTGACACTACCAGTGTTTCATACATTCTCTCTAACCATTTACCTGACATATCAAGTTTGGCTTTACAAGTCCTTATTCCTGCCATTGCAGCCCTTCCTTTAGCAACCACCTTCCTGCCATGTTCTTCCCATTCTCCAATATTATTTATCCTAAGCCCTAAGTTCTCAAATTCTTTCACCACTTCTAATGTTTGTCCCTCTAAAAACCATTGTTCACCTTTCTTCAGTTTTGTTCCTCTTTTAAAGACCATCACCTTTGACTTTTTTGCATTTACTTTAATTTCCTACTCCTCACAAAACTTTTGGATTTCGCTTATTACTCTTTGTAATCCTACTGCTATTATTGCTTCTACTGCCAGATTAACTGCATATAACAGACCTGGTATCTCCCAATTTCCTATCGGACAGTGGTGATTTCTTCCTTTCACTCTGTCCACTATATCATCTATAAATAAGTAAAATAAAATGGACTTATATCTTTGTTATTTCTTTTATAAGTTTTTATTATGAATATATTATCAACTGTTTGTTTACCTTTTCTGAAGCCTGCCTGAAATTCTGAGATCTTTCCTTCTGTTTCTGCACAATACCTTAATCTATTTGCTAACATTCCTGAGTATACCTTACCTAATACAGATAATAAGTTTATTCCTCTGTAACTTTATATATCGATATTACCATACTTATTTTCCAACACTCTGATATCTCTTCACCATCTTTAATTTTATCTAACACATTTGTCATGTTTAGGCCATTCCTATTATAGCTGTATTTTTTTCAAAAATCTCCTGGAATTCCATCTATTCCCACTGCTTTACCTCTTAAAATTGTTTAACTGTTGAATCACTTCTATCGATATAAATTTCCCATCCAATATTCTATTTTTTACTGTTTCCCTCTCCAGTATTCAAATGTCCCTATCTACTTCTTTGTCATCTCCTATTAAGCCCCTAAAATACTCTAACCATTCCTGAGGCAATATTCTGCATTCTTTCCCTTCCTTCCTTACAAGTTGTAAAGTCGCCATTGGGGTATGTGATCATGAATTTGATATTTCCTTGTGTTTTACTGAGAAATGTGAATCAACTGGAGAATTTAATGTACCAGCTTAGTGGTAGAGCAGCAGCACGTATAACAGAAGGATCCTTGGTTCAAGTCTGTGCTTTGGTTCTGAATTCAGCTCTGATTCTTCTGCTTCTCAAAGTATTGGAGATTGTAAAATAAATTCAGATCTGAATGTTGAAAAGGACTTTACAATTTTTGAAGCTGGTGTTCATGTGGGCAGCAGTAATGATGCAGTTATTGGTGCAGGGACAGAGTTATGAAGTTGTACAAAACTATTACACCACAAGATAACATGTTTTCCAGAGTACAATATGTGCTGTGTACTCTCATGCCCAACTTGCAAGCCACAGCCAATCAATTGTTTTTTTTACAAAGTTTCTTAAAACAGATTTATTGGTCCTCATAGAAACTGAAACAAATGTGTGCAAGCATAAAGTGCACAATTTCATAAGGCAAATTAGGATCTAGAAGTAGTATTCAGAAGCGATCAGATGTAACACAAAATGAAATTTACAGCCTAACTGGGATGGATGTTATTAGACAAAAACCACATTAGGCAGGCACTGTTCTGTAGATGACATCCCATCAACTCCTATTTTCTGAAATGTCAGAAACAAGTTTTCATCTATATTTGGCTTCTTGCCAACATCTACACATGTCCGTATCACTTGGGATCATTTCACAATGGATGTATATACACTTATATACACTTCCCTTGGCCATATAATTCTGTTTCATCTTAACGCAGGTACTATTCTCTTTAAAAGTATGAAAATATTCAAAATATAATTTATTGTTTAGGGCACAACCCCATTTCAAAATATTATATATGTCTCTGAAGTTTAAGTTGCTTCCATCCATTTTTTTTTTTTATGACACCTTGCGCATTCTAGCAACCTATTGTGAGAAATGTTGCTCCCTAATTGCTCATCACAACACCACTTTGACTTCCTTTTGTAACCTCTGGTGTAGAGATGACCTTGGAACAATATTCAGAGTACTATTCTGTTATGCCTTGCTCCCTGCTAGAATGGAAGCTCCACTGAGAAGAAGCTTTGGTATGCCATTCACTCTCTCTGGTAGCAGCAGCTGCTGTACCTCTGCTACTCCTTTCTACATTTATGGGTGTGAGTCTTCCTGGTTCTGTTGTGTTACCACTGCAACCTATTCAAGAATGTCCAGCCTATGTGCTTCTAGTTGCTCTAGTTATGTCTAGACCACACTTTGGTGCTGATTGTTAGCTTATTAAATTGAAGTACAGCACAATATTTCCGTCTCTGTACTCCAGCCATGTTGTTTAATTTAAAGAAAATGTTCATCTATTTGGTGTAATATCATAACTTTGCAAGCAGAAAAACCACTGCATATTGTGAATCTTAAGAGCAATTAAAATGTTAAGCTGGTCAGCTTACACATTTGAATGTTACCATTTGAGTGCATTATGGTTAACATGTAAACTTCAAAATACTGAAAATACATGAGAATTTTAGATCTCAAAGCAGTAAACACTGTGCATAATTTGCAGTGGAAAATCAAGGGATGAAAAATTATATATTTATATGGAATATTATTTATTTACATATAAACAAATGCTAACTTGTTGTAAATATTTCCTTTGTAGTAGTGCTTCATTGCAATTTAATTTCACTGCAGCTGCTCATAAGCTGGGACATTTTGGGAGGCACTGAAGAACCAGATGTTCATAAATGGTCATTAAATAAGCATCTAGTTACAGTTCTCTTTTAAAGTAATGCTCATTATTTCTCTCAGAAATATAATAATACAAAATGTTCAATGTTGTAGAAAGATTAAGAAATTGTATTTCTTGCAGATAATCTTTAGAGCAGGGAAGCCAATTTGTGAACCTGCTAACATTCTGCTGCTTTCTCCTCCACCATCAAGGCTGTGGGTGTTCAGACTTCATAATGGCGCAATACTTAGAGAATTAAAATGGACTCCCTCCATTAGCACCTCTGCCTTACAGCACGTAACACTTTTTCTTATTTATTGAATTTTGAGCTCAGGTGTTATTGTTAAAATTGATCAAATTTATTTGGTACTTTCTATAAACCAGTTTGAATACTCAATATTTCTAACTGCTTCACACTTTCTTTTGCTGGGTTTGTGCAAGTGCCCATTGTGTGGGGGTAAGGAAGATGTGGAACATATCCTTTTTGAATGCAGGGGAACAGAGATTTAGCGAAAAGAATACATCTGGAGAAAAATTAAGCGAAGTCCTGATATATGTAAAATTACAGATAAAAATCTCAAGAATGTAGGACAGTTCTTAGATAAAGTGAAAAATAAATGGAAGTGGACTGTGAAAAAAGGAAATGAACAATAGTGTGTAAGCAATAGTAGTAATGTTAGTAGTAATAGAAATGTAAGTAGTGTATTACACATTTTGTAATTCAACGGGCTGCCCACCAATTAATGGCCTGAGCCAAATACTGGCGAGCAGCTCAACAATTGTAATAGCTCAGTACACAAAATAAATCTGTTGTTATCATTTGCTCTCTTCTCTCTGGTGGTGGAACTATGAACCTCTTAATCAAATTATTGGTGGTGGGATTTCAAAGTTCTTATTCGGTCCTTATTTTTCCATATTAATATGTTCTCTCAGTGAGAAAACTATTTGTAGTTGCCCCACTGACATGTAACACTCCGCATGCAACTACCTTCCACCTCACCCTAATTGGCTAATGCTTTCCCACCATAGGCCATAGGCGATGCTTTTCTGTCACATTTAAACCTGCAGTAAACGTCATAATAATTGCCAGGAAGATGGATGGATGGACAGATGGCCGGACGGACGGACGTTTATAATGAAACTGAACTCATATGTTATGGAGAATCTGATAATGGAGTAATCCCCTCCATCTCGGACTCTGATTCTGCAGTGTCAGGTTTGCTGTCAGAACTCTCCGTAGGGTTTATAATTATCCTCTCTATTACGTTGTCGATGATGCTATCCAGCTCCCACATTTTCTTTTCTTTGAGCACATGCTGAATTGCCTTTTTCCATGTTTCGTCACTGATATCTGACAACGCTTTGGCAAGCAATGGCCTAATATCGTGTAACTTAAATGTACTATTTTTTCTCACTATGAATCCTTTAATTTGGCTCCAAATAAGCTCAATTGGATTTAAAATCCAGTGATATGGTGGAAACCTGAGTACTTCATGACCATCTGATCTTGCCATTTCATCAATTATGTTAACCCTTTCACTGATATGGACGTCATATGACATCCAGGTTAAAATGCCCCAAACCGATATGGACGTGTATAGACGTCCTGCGCATACATGCATTTAATGCTCATTTAACGCCAGTTATTTTAATCTTGCTATTTTACAATAAATTTAAATTAGTTCTATAAGGAATGTAAACGTATCCTTAAAGTATATCAAGATTTAACTGTATTGGAACACCACAGTGAAGCGAAAAATTATTAAATGTGAAGCAGATGTGTAAAAAATAAGACTCATCTAAAATTTAATAGTATCCTTAAAGGTTTCTTTTTGAATTGTACACCTCCAAACCTGGATAAACACCTAAGGGCACATCTGCAGATTCACACCAAATAATATTGGTTTCCTTGCAAACTTCTTTTTCGCAACACACTACACATTTTCGAAATGGTTACAAGTTTTTTGGTTGTGGGTGGTATACTTTTAGGAAAGTGTTTTCTCTCAAGTATGAGGGGTGATGTCGTGGTGAATTTCCTACGCCCTAGTATAAAGAGGCCTCTGAGTATTATAATACTCATTAGGTTAAAAGCTCTTAATATGCGCAAGTACAGGTAGATGAATGTCTTGCATGAATTTACAGCTCTGAAAATTACTAAACAACTGTGCATAGTTACATCCAGTGGTATAAAAATACTTTTTTTTTTACCATTTAACTGTTTTTCGTAAAGAGGGATAGGTAGTAATAGCTGATCCACATCACCCATATTTGACCCGCCATTTCTCCAAACAATGGAGTAGCTAACATGCCATCTGTAGACCAGCACACGTCACTGCTACATATGTCCTAAAAATCTCCTTCATAATCGTAAAACAAATCTTCCAGATTTTCTACAGTAATATCAGAAGCCTGTACACATCATACGTAAGCTAATTTATTTGCTACATTACGGGGATAAGCCATGGTTAACATTGAAATTTAACAATTTCAAATGTGCCATTCATTTAGCTCTTGACAGCTATAGGAAATCACTCTGAACACAGAGTATAAATATCTAAAATACAGAGTGAAAACCGCTGCATAAGGCTACCAGAAACATTGGTTTTGAAACACTGTAATAACAGATGCTTACAGAGAGTTTCCTTTCCAGTGTGTGAGTGTGTAACGCAATATATTCTCGTAAGATTATCGCTTGGTATAGCATAAATAAACTAAACTTGAACCGGAGAAGTCGCTTGCGTAGCTATACATACATCCATTAGCTCATATACACACAAAACAAAATGATTCACATATTAGGCGCGTTCGGCACAAAGAATGGCTTTTGCCACAGTGAAACAAATTAGTGAAATTTCAACAATTTATTAATGTAGTCTCTATTGTTACTGTAGATTTATACTGCCTTTAATGAGTTTTAAACCAGTTTTTGTTTCGTTTAAATAACTTAATACAGAAGATACGGAATTGTATTTGATGCATTTTTACAGCATTTAACAATTTAAATGTCCTGTTCTGTTTATTGGGTATCCGTTTCCGGCCCCTGAAGGGTTTAAATGGCCATCGGCGAAGCGGTTAATTATTACGATCGCTGGCATGCTTTACTACCAGTGTCAGTAGTTCTGCCTTAATAAGGGATTCCTGAAGGAAATATTTAAAAATTAATAAATAATAGATAATGAAATAAAGGCAACAATAAGCATTTATTTTCAAAATAGGCATTTATACTGAAAAAGGCAGAAAAAAGCAACATAAAACTGTGGCATTTCAATCACAAAGGTATAGTTTATACAGATTCACTTCCAAATTGAAGGGAGTTTTGACACATTTATAAAGGAATACTGCCTAAATTCTGATCTCTGGTTATTATAAATGGGAATCACCAAGCTGTGTTCACACAGATTAAATTCAAACATTTCCTGTTGAAGTGCCTCCTAGACTTACAATTCAGGAAACTGAAGAAATTTGAAACCAATGGTTCTGTGACAAACAAAAAACGGAAGCGTAAATGTACAGTGTTAACAGAGGAAAAGGAAATGTCAATAGATGCACATTTTGAACGTTCACCAACCAAAACCATCCCAAAATTAGCACAACATGTGGGAATTTCAGAGTCTTCTGCACGTAGAGCAACTAAATTATTAAAACTAAAACTGTTTAAGTGTATACGTGTCCAGGCTTTAAAACAAGGTGACCCAGTATCAAGAATGCTTTACTGTGAATGATTTCTTTCATCAGTGAATGACGGTTTAATTGGTCCACAGCTTCTGTTCTTTTCCTATGTGGCATGGTTTCACCTCAATGGTCGTATCAAAACTCTTTAACAGTCAGTACTGGGCCTCTGAAAATCCACATCGCATTCAAGAAATCCCTCATTATGACTGGTAAGTTGGAGTTTGGTGTGCTGTTAGCGTTAGATGCATAATAGGTTCAATATTCTGCTAGCATACTGTAAATGCAGAGATACCCAAAATAACATTTTTAACCCATTTTATCCTGAACTGACAGAAGAAAAGAAATCATATAAGTGGTTTCAACATGATTCTGCTACTGCCCATACAGCAGAGAGGTCCTTGAATAAACTTAGAGAAGTGCTTGAAGATGGAGTGATTAGTGCTGTTGTATGGCCCTCTTGCTCCTCTGATCTGTGTGATTTACAGTGGCCCAACTTAGTCATGTGAATCAGAATGTGTTCTCCCGATATAATGCTTGTTTAGCTCAAGGTGGACAACATTTCCAGCCTCTTCTATAAGGTAAGAGTGTTATACATGCTCTATGCGCTGAGTTTATGTAGGAGCAGAGCCGGCTGTGACACATCCAATTGTACACAGGCAAAATGTTTTGTTCCCTTTATGTTTTAAGTGAAGAACCTGTATGTGCTATAGTATAAAAAAAAGGTATTGAGTGTATGAACATGGGAAAAAATTATTAAATTATAGATGAGTCGTATATTGCACATGAGCTTCATTTACGTACCTATATTGAGGACATGTTTCGCGAACCATCGTTCTCAGCATCAGCTCTAATATGACTGAAGCTTGATCCAGTGGTGTGGGTAGTTCTGGAGTTGCTGCTGCCATCTGTTGAGTTTGTGATGAATGTATGATTGTCTTCTGGCCGCATTTCGAAGTTCATTTGTTGGTTTTTATCTTTTTCTATGAATATTCTCTCCCATATGACGAGTTCACTATGTTTTTGTACATATTTTAGTAATTTAGTGCTATCTTCATTTTATGATTTTCAGAACAGAAATGAGCTGCTATTGCAGACTTATCAATATTTTTGTATCTTAGGTGCCTAAAATATTCTGCCTTTCTTTCTTTCTTTCATTTTAAGCACCCAAGATACAAAAATATTGATAACTCCGCAACAGCAGCTCCTTTCCGGTCTGAAAATCATGAAATTGAAGATAGCACCAAATTACTACAATACATACAAAAACATAGTGAACTCGTCATATGGGAGAGAATATACATGGAAAAACATAAAAACCAACTAATGAACTTCGAAATCCCGCCAGAAGACAACCCCAAATTTAAATTCATCACAAAGTCAACAGATGGCAGCAGCAACTGCAGAACTACCCACACCACTGGATCAAGCTTCAGTCGCATTAGAGCCAATGTTGCGAATGATGGTTCGCAAAACATGTCCTCAATATAGGTATGTAAGTGAAGCTGATGTGTAATAAATATGACTCATCTATAATTTAATAATTATTTCGCTTCACTGTGGTGTTCCAATTCAGTTAAATTTCGATATGGGAAAAATATTTGTTCAAGGCATAGCAATCATGACAAGCAGGTGGAAAGATTCTTATTGTGTCCATGTCCGTGTTTCTTGAATTAGATCTTAGAATAAAATAGCTGTATTTTTACTATCAAGAGGTCACTTAAAATGAAAACAAACTTAGAAATACTATAGATACAAAAAGTAACAAAACATACCTCGGTTAAAATTGGTGATCAAATTGCTTCGTCGAATGCATGTCTGTGAATTTACTGCTGCAAGCATGTAGGAATTCATTTCCAGAGCACACAAAGAACGATGTTGCTGCTCATCTTTGGCATCAGCATTGAATTTTAAGTAACACTGAAACAAAAGATTAATTTCCAGTATTCCATGATTGAATTTAATGTATCTCTAACTTCAGGTATTAATGTTTAACAGCTGCTGACGATGCATGCGTAAAGCAATGAAAACCAAAACTGAATTACATTAGAAAATTTGATCACTCCATTTTAGTCTATGTATGACTGTGTGTACAAGAACAATTTCTATAAGTTCTACACATAAACAAGAGATGTCTTTAAAACCAATGTATCCTTGTATGAAGCACAAACATACACTTTAGAATGTTTATTTCTATATGCCATTCACATTTTCAAGGTTAGGAATTCCTATCAGATATACCTATCAGTACAGAAAACATTGTACATATATTAGCTAGAAACAAAAACTTACAACTTCTATCCACATGAATCTTCTAATAGATAGTGAATTAATGACAAAGAATGATCCTTCATCCTCTGTTAAACAACCCACACAGAAAAATAAAAACATGCATGGAAATGAAATGCAGAGAAATGTTACTTTCTAACAATAATCATTGTAGTTGCACTGTGGCTGAGTGATTAGACAGCTCGGCTCTCACCAAGGTGGTCCAGGTTCGATCCCAGGTGACCGCAAAGTGAGATTTGTGGTGGACAACACAGGTGGGGCGGGTTTTCTCCGGGATCTTCGGTTTCATCCGCCATCTCATTCCACCGGTGCTCCACCATGTCATGTATCATCAGTGTCAATGCCTGCAGTGCCATATGTAGTAAAAGTGGGTATTAAACACTACACACTACACATTTCATCATTATTGCTTTCAATGAACTTTTTTCATTACTTGCTGAATACCAAAAGTGTTGTGTTTCCATTCCTAAGAATTCATCTATATGGGTAAAAGGGGTGCAGATAATCATTGAAGAGTTATTCAATGGGAGTATTTAACAGCCTTTGGTCTATTTCAATGTGGTATTTTACAATGCTGGACAACATTTGCAGTAGGTCGCTAGTTAACAACTGAAGAATGCTGGTAGTCACCCTGCCCCTCATGGCCAGAAAATAGGAATAGTTAAGGAAGTACGAGGTGTTGAAATTTTACACCTTCACTGGTAAACTAATTAAAAACACTACAATGCAACATAAAAATTATGGTATGTGGTAAGATAGCCATAGAATGTTCCGGCTCGATACCTGTGAACCTATAAAAATAAAAGGGAAAAACTCATAAAATGAAATTTTTGGAGAATTGTTCTTGAAAATGCACTTGTCATTCCACATCTGCATTCTCTGCTGGCCAAAGATGCTTGTTGTGAAAGCAGAAGTTAATATATTTTGCAAAACATGCTTAGAGGTCTATGTAGCCCTTGAAAAAAATTTGATGTCTACATCAAAACTCCTTTCACTAAGATCCTGGTAAGAATAAAGTGAATTTATCCCCAACAAATTTAAAATTTATTAACATTTCCAAAACCATTCAATGAAAAAGCATTCATAATTCTATTAAAGATTTGAAAGAAAGCACAGTGAAGTGAAATTATGATACCATTACAGAAAAGGAATCACTCCCAATGAAGTTGCAAATTATCCTTATCTATTATTCTAGCTACCTTTATCATTACTCCTTGCAGAATTTATTTAAAATTTTACATAATCACTTTTCTGTAACAAATATTTTCAATGGAATTGTTAATTTCTCTATTGACATAAAACATTGAATTTATATTGTAACAAATGAGAACATCTGTTGCTCCTAATCACACTTTATTTACCAGTTTAGGCATTTAGTGTAGTGCAGATGCACACCCACAATTAAACACATTCAGAACAAACACAATGGATCCATCATATAGAATTACAACTGAACTGCTAAGTCACAAATCATAACTGAACTGTGCTTGGCAACAATCTGAACTTTTAATGCAAAATCTCCATTGAAAACACTGTTCAATCCACTATTAACTCTAACAGAATTCTACTTTACTGACTGGACTAAACTGTCCACTAGACAGTAACTGGCTGCTTACTTAGGTTCCATTTAGCAACAAAATGTTCTAAAAAGGAAAACTACTGGAAACAGACAAAATTAATCTCTGGGAGGATAAAGATAGCACACAATGGTCCTTCTTCTGCCCCACCATTTTAGCCATCAGAACCAGTCATTGGCTACACCAAAGACCAAGTAAAAATCCTTTAGTGTATATGAGGAATACAAAGGAAATGTATCCTGTAAAACAAATTTTTAAAAATTGATCTCCATAACCACGAAAAGGGAATCTTCCCTGACCTTGAAGACCAATAGCAATTCTGATTTTAAGGAAAATACAGGTACATGTTACTCCATGTAAAGTCTCTGTTGCCAAAACCATGAATTCCAGGTTTTCTGTTGTTTCATTAGTTAGAATATAATTTATTTGTACAACTTACTATTTACAACATATTATACACATTATATACATATGTTACTTAACTTAGTTATATGAATTACCTGGTGCCACTTTTACACTAGCTAACTCAACTTGCTTGTGCCCAGGCCTTTACCATTGCTGAGTAGCATAGCATCCACTCCGTCATCTAATCTAATTTCCTATTGTCTCCCCTTGTTGTCCCAGCATTTTTTCTTTTCCAATCTTTACTTTTCTCATCCACTTTTCTTTAGCTTTCCAAACCAGTTCCCCATATTCCTATTTCTACTTTCATTTTTCCCCTGTAACAATTCACAGTTATAAACAACATGGCAGCTATATAAGCAAACTTGTGCAACGATTCCATAAATTATTCAGAAAATTTGGTATCGGCACATCATAATCATCAAAAAGCAAATAATCAACAAAGAAAATGGAGTGAATGAAAACAAGAACCTCATAAGAAACTAACATTTCACCAAGTATTGGCATATAATAGAATGCCCGAAGACTCGTGTGCTAAGGGGGACTGAGACAGAATAGTATCACTACATATGATAATTGAGGAGAAGAAGAAAGAATTGAAAGAAGCTAGGATGGAAATTGAAAAAACTGAGGCATGAAATAACTCATAAACTAGGATAATGAAGAGTAGCAAAAGTAAACTTAACGAACAACTGGAGAACAACTGGGTTACAACTGTAATTAAACAAAATCAGCAGGCTATAAATAAGCAACAGCCCCAGGTATCCTTTTGCAGCTTCAGTTTCAGTGTAAACCACAAAGAAATTTTCAGCAAAAGTACTTCTGCAGGAAGTACAGTGGCCGACAAGAAGAGAAGAGGTTGTCGAGTCCTTATACTGACCGACAGTCAAGGTAGATATCTAGAGCAGGGACTCGGATAGTAACAACATACAGGCCTGTGGTGTAGTAAAACCAGGTGCAAAAGCCAAGGAAGTGATTAGTAACATTAGTGAAAAGTGCCCGAGCTATACAAAAGATAGCGTTGTGATATTGGCTGGTGGTAATGATGTAGGGAGTGATGAAACTAATAACACAGTGTGTAATCTTGAAAATGCTGTAAAAGAACTCAAGCATAGCATTATAGTTACAGCGAAATTCCACAGACATGATGTAGGTCTGCATTCTTGGGAAAACAAGCAAATAACTCAAGTGAACAATGACAATCTATATGTGCACAAAATATTCACATGTAAAACTAATTAACACTTTTAATATACATAGAGAACTGTATACCAGACATGGTTTTCATTTTAACAAGCATGAGAAGAAAGATGTGCAGGAGTATATATAGGACCATTTTGGAATTTTCTAGTCTACTAAATAATAATGTGGATCCATGTTTAACTGATTCAACATTCTCTTACAATTCCAGTATATCTAATCCAAAAAACTAGGCACTTCTTCACTGGAGAAGTCTGGGCCTAAGTACTTGAAAATTATACATCAGAATGCTCAAAGTCTGCTTCATAAAATTGATCAATTTAACATTTTTATTGCAGATGATACACCCGATGCACTAGTGATTACTGAACATGGGTTAAAAAATTAACAACTTAGTTGTAACCTATTATGAAATATGACATTAAAAGCTTAATTCTGTAGATCTATTCTTTCCTAGGCAGGTGCCTGCATTTATATCAGGTCGCTATTTCAGACTTCACTGTAGATATGGATCTCCATAGCTACTGTGTTGAAAGCCATATTAAATGCTGGGGAGTAAAGGGTGGATCAGGGTGATCAGTTTTCATGAGGTTGACTGACCTGGTACTATAGTCTCTTTAGGTTGAAGCAGAAAAGGTGAGTGCAGATGTAAACAACCGGTGCATGCCCGCCATGCTGTGCAGGCTGTGTCAAAAGAAGTTGATGACTATTAATGTTTTTATTTTCTTATAGAACATTATTGTTTATACATAAATATGTAAACTGAATGTTAATACCATATTCATTGCAATGTACAATAATGTACATATGGTTGTCGAACATGAACGTTCTCTTTTCTCACTTAAACTTATCATGCAAAACTCCTTTCCAAATCACAAGATGTAATAGGTGCATATGAATAATACACTACATCGCTGTCTGATACATTTCTTACACCTGTTGATCTGGAGGGCTCAGTTTGTTTTCATAGCAAATTTTGTACAGCACACATTACTGAGAAACCAGTTTTTCTTTTTCTAATACATCTTGGAGCTTGTCGTTCACCTTTTTAATAATCTCTCTAGCATTGATTTCCATAATTTTTACACACACTTCTTTCACTATGTTTAAAGCATATAAGATGCTCTTGTGTTGTTACACTGCACACATTTATTCTTAGGTATTTTGACAGTTACACTCGTAATAACACTAGCACATGCTTTTTCCAAACCGCTCTGTTTAACTCAATGCCTGCTGCCTGGCCTACTGCATCACACATCTCATATTCTCCATAAAACTTTGCATTTGTAGTAGCAGGTACACTCTGTTAGCAAAGCGAACCCTCAAGCATACTGCGCTATATTTCTTTACGCACAGCCTGTACCCAAGGGACACGTACTAAGACAGTATGCTCCTTGCATCAGTAACTTGACATCACAAACTGGGTCAAGCTAATCTGCCCTCTACTGTGGAGTAAACGTACAGCTGGATAAATCGAAAATAGTTATAATAGGTATATATTGTCCTCTTAAAGGTAGTATGGATATATTCTTGGATAAGCTACCCTGATATTAAATATGGTAACCACACCGGACTGTAACACTGTAATAGTTGGAGATTTTAATACTGACTTCTTAAAAAACTCTAATAATAAGGAGAATTTTGGTATCTATTAAATGAATACATATTGGAAGTTAAAATTAAGGAATCGACACATTTAACTAAAATATCCAGAACATCTATTGACAATATCATTACCAACATAGTCAAAATGCTGTATAGTTAGAAGTTATATTGTAATGGCCATGGTAGGAATCGAACCTCCACCGACTAGATTACGACATTTGACAAAAAGCGTTGAAAGTAGTTCAAGCCTGGACTTTGGAGTAATAGAACGCTTATGTTTCAAGAATGAAGTATTTAAGCTGGCCCAATGTAGGTCAACGAGGCAGTTTAGCTGTTTAATTAATATAGCAGTTCATAATCTTCACTAATTAGTCATTTCTAAAATATTGTAGTTGTTCCTTTGTAGATCTTCCTTTACAGTACCATACAGGGCATAAAGAGTTTTTCTTGGATTTTTTCCACACTTCTGCAAAGAAATTAAAATGCCTCATATTTCCTTTTATACCACATATATTCCTTGACTGATGTTCCTTTATTTCTTCTGATCTCTACTGTTTCTGTGAAATTGATGCTAAGTCCACCAGTAGTTATTTATTTCTTTTATCCTTTTCACAATGTTTGCAATCACTTGTGTCAGCTTCATTGCAATCACAAGGCTTTGTAAAGTGTGGATTATGAAAGCCACATAAAACTTGTAGCCAGTTTCAAAAGACAAAGAACAGCTCGAGCAACAGCAAATGCTGATATTTTGATCACGTTTAAGTCCAACATTGGCCTGGCTGAATAGAGTGCTGATGGCATCTGCTAAGTTCCTATGAGTAACAGTGCAGTAACCTTGATAGTTGCAGAGCTATTTATGGCCAACTTAGGCACCAATGCCCCAGACATGTGCATTCCAGACTGAATTAAAACTGCACATGTCCACTGTTAGAAGTAAGCTACCTTTACCATCTATTGTGAAGAAGAATATCCTGTTCTGTTCTGGCCATTCAGAAATAAACCTCCTAAGTATAAGTTGTGTTTCACTGCTATGGCTAGATTCATTAATAGCATTCATCTCGCACATTTAGGTCACAATGAGGAACAATGCATTCAGTTCCTATATGATGAAAGTTAAATAAGAACACATATGTTATGTTGGGAGTGTGATGGCACCCTTTACCCCATTAGGAAACAAGATCGGAGATACAAGATTTTTCATGTAGGTGAGGACATGAACAGTTCTTGGAGTCATTGCCAAAGGGTGCTTAGTTTGAGAACTCTAGGTTTCCACCTACTTATGTACTCCTAGTTATGCTCAGCTATGCCCATGCATTCTCTTACAAAAAATGTTATCCACCGTCCCATTGCAGACACAAGCATAGACCACATAAAATTTCTTATTGGTTTGGCTATTGTCGGGAGGTGTGCACATCCTCAATGGACAACAAATACAACAGCAGGGGCAAAACTAGGTGGTGCACGCCATGTCGTACAGATCAACAAACATAAAATAGGGAGGAGGATGTATTGTAACTGCATCGTGGAAGGAAACTGGATCCTTGGACTGATCGATGTGATCACTAACAGGATCACAGTATGCCCCAATAAACAAAGAAATGGTACCATCCTCTTTGCTTTAATTGAGGAGCATGTGGAGTTCACCTGCACAATCCACATGCACTGATGGAGTGGATACATTGACTTAACGGCTATAAATCACAGCCTGCATTTCGTGGATCCAAGAACAAATGCTCACACTAATGACATTGAATTGCACTGACGATCTTTGCAACTTTGCTCTCAAGGGATGGTATCCAACAGAATCAAATGGATGTACATACAGCAGAGTGCTCATGGTGCTAAGACTGCAAAAGCAGGAAGGTTGATCCATTTCAAGAGCTGACCGAGGACATTCAGGAGATTTACCCTGTGGTTTAGTTTAAACATTAGTTAGTTTAGATATACTTTTGATCAGTGAAACAATTCACCGGTTTATTTATTAACTAGTATATTGCCTTTTTTAACATTGGCAACAAAGAGCAGGGTGACTGTGAAAGGAATGTTGGCAGCAACTGGTGCATGAGCAGTAAGTGCACCTTGTGCTTACATTTTATTTGTTTCAGATCAAATGAATTGATGTATTTTTAAGGTTTACAGAGTATTTAACATGCTTTATTTGTGTTTCAATAATATGTTTTACTTTTTATAGGATGCAATATCGTAAGTGGGTTTGGAGGTTAGAAAAAATGTCTGCGAAAAGTAATGTAAAAAGGAGCCCCAATGTTTGGAGTGTAAAACTTTAGAATTAAATAGAGTTGTCAAGAAAATAGTACACTAAGGAATTTGTAGAAATACAAACCATATTATGAACTCCTACTTTTAAGTCATACAACTATTGGTTATGCAACATGGCACAAGAATATTAGTCTTAAATTTATGCATGACATTTAACTACTTTTGTCCCACATTTAAGTTTAATGGAAGGTGAGCTGGTGTAGTTAGGTTACAATAACTAAGAATTGGATGGTCCACTTTTTGAATAGCCAATCTTGGAAATACTGTTCACCTTTCTTAATAGTAAAGTAATAACCACATATATAGTCACATTGGTGGCAGCATGCACACCTGCCTGCCAAGACTTTAGTTCCTCAAAATAAATATAGTATTAAAATTTTACTACATTTCTCTATAAAAGATAAAATTCCTAATAGTAAAAAATCTGGTATTTATCAATTTAATTGTTTAGATTGTGATCAGGTTTATATTGTAAAGATGAAATGTAATTTGGAAACCAGAAACTGATCAATCGGCCTTAGCAGATCATTTTTGGTCATTTAACCATGAAATAAATCCTGAAGTTAAATTATTAAAACAATTAAATGGTCCAATAGATTTAATGGCTTGGGAAATTATATTTATTTTAAAAAATAAACATTGTGTAATAAATTTTGAAATACCAGCAGTTGATTCTGTTTTTAAGTTTCTTTCATTTTCAGATTTTGGTAATACTGAAAAAACATAGTAACATAGTAAGCTGCATCCTTGATGACAAAGTGTGTTGACTGAAGATGTGGACCAATGTTTGTGAAATCTATCTCAATTAATAAGAAAAATTGACATTTTCTTAAGATAAGTGAAGGTTTTGTTACAAATAGTTATATTTGTGTAATATTTATTGCTTCACTGTAGCTAGCTTCATTTTCTACGTATTACCTATAAGCACTATTTACTGTTTTAGAGTTTGTGTGTGTTTCAAGGTTCAAGTATCAGTAGACAAGTGCAGTTCTGTGGTGAGGAATTGGCACAATGGAGCAGTTTATGAGTCAGTTGGTCAGTCGAATTGTGCGAGTCAAAAGAGCAGTTGCAGAGAAGTGTGGTACGTTTCAATTTCCATGGTGAGGAGTAGGCAGGGCCATGGAATGATGCAAGAAGCAGTTCAAGAGTACAGCAAGTCCAAAATCTGTGGTGAGGAATTGGTAGGCAGTGTAAACCAGCACAGAAGCCGTTCGACAATGAATATCGGAGTAATTATATTTAGAGTGGGCGTACTTACTAGCAGCACAAGAACGTGCAAGCTAAAGAGACAAAGAAACAGTAAAGAGATGTGTTGAAGCTGTGTACATGTGTAAAAGGGGAAGTGATTGTACGTTAGCGAGAGGTTTGAGGCAAACTTTCTTTTGTATTTTGTCATTATATATATATAATAATTCTAAGATAGCCTTACAGATTATGCAGGATGAATAAACTTGGATGAGAGAAATTCAATATGCACTGTGGATATTGCTTTGCTAACACAAATGAAGTACAGAAGTATCAAAAGCATATAGATACTGATTTTGCATAGATTTTGTTAGTAATGAGTAAAAGTTTACTTTGCAAAGCCAACATGTTATTTTAAACACAGTTACAGCTTTTTCCTAATGATGAGTTGAGATGAATAGCAGCTATACAAGTTTCAAGTGACAGAGTAGCCAATGCAAAAAATTGAAACCGAGTTTTTATTTATGGACTCTTAATTACTGTGGCTTTCAATGCCACATTCTATACTGAGCATGAAAGACTGCTTAATTTTCTCCAGCTTGAGGTTCTTTTATATCCAGTAAATCTACAACATGGGGCAGCAGATTTACTTCCCTTCCAAAGAAAGCCATGCTAAGGAATTTTAAGCCCAAAAAAGTCCATTGCCCTCCACTGCATTTAAACCCATGACATCTGGAAGCAGAAAATTGCATATTACCGCTACACCATGGAGGATGATGTCACTGCAAATATTCCTTTGGCATATGTACACTGTAGCAACTGAAAGACTATATAGATGTGTGAATGTAGTATGGTTAATAGTGCATAATTCCTGGGCTGCAATAAGTCTCATTCTCTTTGTATTTTGCTTAGCAAGTTAATAAAATAAATTACTAAAATACAATATTAGCTCATAAATTTTAAGAGATGAAGTTCAAACCTTGCGAATTTTCTCAATAGTGTCTGCATCGGATACTTGAAATATTGGGAAACCCCAATCAACAAACATGAGACCTGTGCCATCTGGATTCCATGGATGTGAGCTATTACAAGTTGTTACTTCAGCTGCAAGCCCAGAATAACGATTTGGACATTTATCCTCATGTGTGAAATTATCTGGACGAGAACCATTGTTACTGTTAACAAGCAGAACCCCATTCACTTTTCCTGAAGACTGCAGTTTGGACATCACATACCTGAAAACAATAAACATAAAACTTGGCCATATTTAAATGTTGGTTTTACAAATTCACCAAACTTCTGTAAGTCATATCTAGAAATGAAACAATAGCTCTGAAACCACTTTGAAGCATGGATTTCATATAGTGAACTTTCCTTTCTTCTTTTGTTTTCAATGATGTAAAGATGATTTTTGCCAGTCTGGCATTGTTGAGACACCTTGTAGTAATTTGTAAACTGAGTATGGAAATTAATACAGTCACAGACGTAAAATTAAAAACTCAAACCAATTGTTCTTTATTAAGTTTATAAATCATCAGTGATAATATTAATTTATCAAATAAAGAATTCTAAATCATGAAGCCATCAGTCACACCTGCCATAACTGCACTGAGATACTTTGGCCATCATAAGTTTTTATTTGCATTACTAAAATACGCAACATAAAGGCTAAAGATAGATTAACTCTAAAATAATTCCAAAATATTTAGCAATTTAGTGTGGTGTCTAGCTTTCTAACAAATGTCAGCATATGCATGTAAGGTGACAAACTGTATATCTGTGTGAAATTTATCACAGATATTACCAATGCACTGGTATAAAATATCTCTAGTCAACTACTTACAGTAGTAAACTATTTGATTTACTCTTCAAAAGTCATCAGGCATTCTGTAAAATTCAGCTGGCATATATGCAGCCTAAGATGACTTCTGCAAAGCTTAAAGGGATACTCAGGAGTTTTTCATACCTCTTTTTCCATTTGACCGACGTTAATGAAATTTCTAGGATCAAAGTACTGACACTACAAAGTCTCACAGCTTTTGAATAAATTATGGGTTTTGAAACAGGTACAAATTTTAACCCCAATTTTTTTTAAAGTTAATATTAATCACAACTCATGTGCTTTGGATAGGTTGTGCATAAATGTAATGGAAGTAACACCAAATATTGGCTTTCAGAATATAATTTGTACAATCCATTATTTTCAATTTAACTTATGATAAATTTCTGTTAGATAAAATGCACACTTTTATATAGTTCTTTTCTCATTTAGTTCTTTTTTTTATTTGATGATTAGAGTTATTCACAACATTGGGCTAAGTATACTATGAATAGTTAAGACAGACTGTGTAGTATTTATCATAACAAGCAAGGACAAAAAGCTCAACTATGTCGTTGATAACTGCTGCAGTTGGGTACCCTTATATACACATCTATCATGCTCACCTTTGTAGCGTAGATGGTAGTGTACCTAGCATCCAGGAGGTCCCAAGTTCGCATCTCAGGTTAAGTTATCTGGATAAGGTTTCTTTTTCTTAGGGGTTACCCTTATCCTGAAAGATGAATATCTAAGCTCTGTGGATCCTGGACTCATTTTAGCATAATTTCATTCATCGCCCAATATGACGTAAGTTGGAGAATGTAATTAAAACTAAAAGAAAAAAGAAAAGAAAACTAATTATAAAACTGCAGGGGAAAAATGCATAGCACTCACTAGAGCTCCTCTTATGTTTACCCAAGAATTTAGTGCCCTCAATTTTATCATATTAAGAAGTAGATTCAGTCAAATTGGTCAACTAATTGAAAATATGAAAAACTAAATGAACTAAGAAAAGGAAACCAGAAAAACAAACCACATTATTTAAACGAGTGTCTCCTTGAATCTTATGCAAAAAAATCAGAACAATGGTGAATATAGATTGTGTTCACGATGGCATTCCTGGAAGTATTCCCACATTTAAGAGGTTCCTACTTCAAAATCTCAGTCAGAGTGAGATATCTAGATAAGGTTTTTTTCTGGAACTTTTCCTCCTCCTGAAAAATGAATGTCAGATAGCTCTTAAGCTCTATGGACCCTGGGCTCACTTGAGAATCATTTCACCCATTTCATTCATCATCTAATATGACTTACACGGAAGGACATTAAAAAAAGAATAACAGCATTCCTGTATTCATATCGTTTATGTAACATGAACATGTCTTCAAAGTTTACTTAAATGTTTTAAAAGTGGCATTATGGTTGCTTAATTTAAGTGAGCAGCTGAGAGACTGTCAACATTTCAATCAACAGTGATATCCACTTTTGTTTACTCTATTCACAAAATAGGGATGCTCCTAACCAACACACTAATACTACTATTCCAAGTAGAAAATACATGCAAAATATATGCATATTGGCTGTATAGGCTTACGTGAAATACTTTTCCTACATTCCTTCCAATATCCTCATATCCTAAACAAATGTCTGCAATGTCAATTATTTCGATTTACCTCACTATTATACTGACTGCATTGAAACACACGAAAACTTTCATTGATGTAAACAAATAAAATAACAAAAATGTGCTACATATTCTAGAGCTGTCTATGAAAATCAGTGTATGCCTCTTCCTTCCTCTAGATTTAATATCCATTTGTCGAAAAATGTGAGAATAAAGTCAATTTTTACAAGAGTTACTTTTTATAAATAAATAGTAGTTCTTTGTTACCCTGCAATAACATGGTAATTTTCCAATAATTAAAAGGAACCAAGAATCAAAACCTGAAAATGCTAAATGGTAAACTGCAAAGAAAACTAGCAACAGAACTGTACAGAAGTATGGTAGAATTGCTCTGAAAGATGAGGGGGCAAAAGGAATTAAGTGAGATGCAACAGGAAATGGAAGTTATAACAAGAGATTATTGAGATTTAACTGTATTGGAACACCACAGTGAAGCGAAAAATTATTACGAAAGTGAAGCAGATGTGTAAGAAATACGACTCATCTAAAATTTAATAAGAGATTATTGGTTTGGCAATGAGATTTAAATAAGAAAGGAGGAGCTGGGAGAACATAGACATTAAAACTAAAGAGCTAGAGGTAATAACGAAGACAATGAAAATAGAAAAAAGAATTGAAAATATAGAACACATGAGAAAATATAAGTTAATTTCTGGAGTGAAGGAGTGAAGTTGGAAGATTTCAAGTAATACAGGAATTATTATCAAAGATACTGGGAATAAATATGACAGGCTTCAAACTACAAGTTGCATTTGTAATTGGAAGGCAAAAGAAACATCTTGGTGAAATTCAGTATTATGGATTTGGCACATAAGTACTAAAACAAGCAAAAAGTTAGAGGAATTTATTTATATTGTCGCGAACCTATTATTTACAGTAGCGCGATGCAGAGAGATAATGGACAGATAGTGCCGGGCAAAGATAAACAGCTTGCCTAAGCAAATAAACATAGCGCAGATATAAAAGGCATGCCAAAACTGATAAAGTGAGGTAAGTGGAACATTCTGGTGACATCTTGATTCATACAGAACATTCGGTTTTTTGTTTGTTCCAGAAATATATGGTAATATGAGTGGTGGTATATATAAAGAAGCTGAGACTCGTAAAGACAGTCGTAAACGGTAGTCGTAAATGGAGTTGGAACGAGAGTTGTAATTGAAACTGGTGTTTTTGGAAAGTGAGCTCTTTGTGGTGGTCAACGACCTTGGAAGATTGTAATTGTGATGTGACGTAATCCTGCTACTGTAAATGTATTTCTACGAAAATAAACGATGTTTTGAATTTCTGCAACTCGGACTTTTAATTCTATGAAGCCACAAAGTACCAATTGGTGTCAGGAGTGCGACATACGGAGATGGACGCTACATTGGCAAAAAATTCAGAAGAGCTGAAAGAAATGAGAACAGCGAATGACAACCTCGCTGCGAAAACAGAAGCTGCAAACAACTTGTCCGCGACGATGACCGAGAAGATGGCCGAACTGACAACGAAGACGGAGGCGGCAAATAGCAATCTGACGGCGAAGATGGCCGAACTGACCACGGAAATAAAAGCGGCGAAGGATAGCCTGGCAACCGAAATGAAAGCTGCGAACGAAGCCCTCGCCACCAAATTTGGCGAGCAGTTGGCCGGCGTAAAGGGGGACGTCAAGGAGCTGGGCGAGCGCGTCGAAGACCTGGCGAGCCGCGTTAATGACCTGGAGGGAAAGGTCGACAGCAACAACACCAAGTCCCTGAACGCCATGGTAAAGGACATCCTCGGTAGGAGGTTGAAGGACTTGAAGGCCAACGCGCCGGGATGCGACACAACATCTGCGCGCGTCAAACCTCCTAAATACGACGGCGCGACAACTTCCGAAGTCTTCCGCCGCCAGTTCAACACAGTGGCCAAGCACAAGTGGTCACCGGAGGAAGAGGCCGCACAGCTTATAGCCAGTCTCCAGGGACGGGCCGCAGAAGTCCTGAACGCAGTCCAGACAGCGGCGGCGCCCAAGGACATCTGGGAGGCCCTGGAAAACCTCTTCGAAAACCACCGTTTAGACGCAGCGTACCGCAGCCAGCTGAAGTCAAGGTCGCAGCAGCCAGGGGAGACGCTGCAGTAGTTCGCCCTGGCAATCGAGCAGCTGTCCACAGCAAAACCTTAGTCGACCCCCCACCAGAGTTCGTATCCCGGGAAGCCGCCTACACCTCTGTTGACGGGGTACGAGACACGGAGATTCATCAGCGCCTAATGCTCGGCGATTACAAAACTATACACGAAGCGCTAACGGCAGCATTGAGGATGGAGGCGGCCCAGGTGACAGCAAACCCGACTTCCAGAAAAAGGAGTATCCGCTATAATGGAGACCGAAGACAAGTCGAAGGACGCCGGCGAAGACCTAGAGGCGTATGTTGGGGGTGTGGACAGCCGGGACACCTGGAGAGAGACTGCCCACACCAGGAGGAGCAACCGAAAAACGAGTAAGAGCCGTCGTGGCGAGGGGCACGTCGGCGCCATCACCACCATCCCCTCGAGTGACCCTGCGCGCCGTCAGCCGGCGTATGGATGACAGCCTCATCGCGGACGATTGGGTGAGAGGAAAGCCGTGCCGTGTGCTGGTGGACACCGGGGCAGCCGTGACTGTCATCAGACCCGACGTAGCCAGGGTTTGCCATCGAGGAAACCAAGCCGACCATACCAGCTTATGACGGCATCGGGTGACACCTTGTTTGTGGAGAAGGACGCCTCACTGAAGTTGACCTTGGGACGGAGTGCTGTGCGTCAGTGGGTGTTCGTCGCGAAGGCGGCTGAGGAGGTGATACTAGGACTGGATGCCCTCAGGAGCCATGAGGCGACGGTAGACGTCAGCAGGAAGTTCCTGCGGCTCAATGGAGAAGAGGGGATACTCCGGCAACCCGAAGAACACCCGGGAATTTGCAAACTCCTCCTGAAGGAAGACGTGGTTGTCGCCGCGAGAAGCGAGGTGATGGCGACGGCGTGACAGGAAGGCCAGCGGATAAAGAACATGATGCTGGACTAGAGAACGCCTGTGCACGGACTGTGTGTAGCCAGAACATTTTTGCCGTGCCGAGAGGTGTCAGTGAGGCTGCTCAACTTAGCAGACACCGATCACGACGTCCAGGCCGGGACGGAGTTGGGGACGTGCGAACCCGTGGTCAGCGTAACACCAATCGGCAAGACACAGGAGCCGGTGCCGACGCAACACCTTGGGCCCCGGCTTGAAGGCTTAATGGAGAGGGCGGCCGACCACCTGACCGCGGAACAGCTCGGGAAGGTGCGACAACTGCTGAGACGATACAAGCGCGTCTTCAGCCAAGGCGACAGAGACTACGGCCGCACGGACCGAGTGCTCCAACACATCGACACCGGAGACGCCCGGCTTATTCGTCAACCACCTAGACGCGTTCCGCTGGCAAAACAAGTGGCGGTACGGGATACGCTAGGGGACATGAAATCCGGGGGAGTGATTGAAGAGTCTGACAGCCCTTGGTGTTCCCCTGTAGTTCTGGTGACAAAGAACGGCGAGCTACGCTTCTGCGTGGACTACAGGAAGTTGAACGCTGTCACCAGGACGGGTTGCTTCCCCTTACCCCGGATTGACGACACCCTGGATACGCTTACTGGTGCGCACTGGTTCTCGATCCTGGACCTGAAGTCGGGTTACGAGCAGGTGGCTCCAGACCCGAGAGACAAGGAGAAAACCGCATTCTCGACGGCCAAGGGCTTTGGCAGTTCTCAGTTATACCCTTTGGTCTTTGCAACGCACCAGCCACCTTCCAACGCCTAATGGAATCAGTGATGAGAGGGCTGACTTATGACGCCTGCCTGTTATACCTGGACATCATCATCATCGTCGGCAAAACTTTTGAAGACCATCTCGACAACCTGAGTAAGGTGCTACAAAGACTGCAGGCAACTAACCTGAAGCTAAGCGCAAAGAACTGCCAGCTCTTCTGCAAGTAAGTCAACTACTTCGGCCACAGTCTCACCAACCGGAGTGGCCACAGATCCGAGAAGACACAGGCTGTGAGAGATTGGCCTCGCCCAAAGGATAAGCGAGAGTTGTGCAGTTTCCTAGGGCTGCGCAGTTATTACCGCTGTTTCATAAAGGGGTTCTCCAACATCGCCAAGCCCCTCACCCGCCTGACAGAAGAAAACCGGCTTTATGTATGGACAGAGGACGCCGAAGGCGCTTTCCAGCAGCTGAAGAAGACCCGGTGCAGAGCTCCTATTTTGGGATTCCCACAACCTGGCGGCGCTTTTATTGTGGACACCGACGCCAGCGACCATTGCATTGGAGGCGTCCTATCCCAAGTCCAGGACGACCACGAGCGAGTGATAACCTACTACAGCAAGACGCAATCCAAGGTAGAGAAGAACTACTGCGTCACCTGGCGAGAGCTACTGGCGGTGGTAAAAACCTTGAAACACTTTCAAAAGTACTTGTACGGTCAGCCATTCCACCTGAGGACTGACCACTCCGCCCTCACCTGGCTTTTGGGTTTTAGGAACCTGGAAGGCCAGACAGCCCGTTGGGTACAGAGGCTGAAGGAGACGACTTCACCTCTGAACATCGTAGAGGGAAGAGCCACGGTAACGCAGACGCCATGTCCCGGAGACCCTGCCCAGAAGAGTGCGGCCAGTGCACGAGAGAGGAAGAGAAGGAGCGTGCTGCAGCTGTCAGAGTGGTCACAGCAGTGCCTGCGGACAGCTGGGATAGCGCAGGCCTGAGGAGGGAGCAGGTGGCGGACGCAGATTTGGGCCCACTCTTGAGAAGTGGAGGCAGGGACAAGACCAACCTGGGAGGACAACGCACCGAGGAAAAAATGAAATGTGTAATGTTTAACGCCCGCTTTTACTACATACGGCACCGCAGGCGATGACACTGATGATACATGAGATGAAGATGGAGCACCGGTGGAATGAGATGGCGGGGGAAACCGGAGATCCCGGAGAAAACCCGCCCCAGCGATGTGTTGTCCACCACAAATCTCACTTTGCGGTCGCCTGGGATCGAACCCGGGCCACTTTGGTGAGAGCCAAGCGGTCTAACCACTGAGCCACGGCGCGGCCGGCACCGAGGAGCGCCACATACAAGTCGTACTGGGCCCAATGGGACTCATTGAAGATCAGAGCGGGCGTGCTATTCCGGGTATGGGAATCACCCGATGGGAGGACACAAAGAGAGCAGTTAGTACTTTAACGGAGTAATGTCCCGGAAGGCTTAGAAGAGGTGCAAGCCGGTACTTCAGGAGGACACCTGGGAACAAACCGAACGATTGACAAACTTCGGCAGCGCTACTACTGGCTGAGGCTCCGAGTGGACGCTGAGAGATGGTGCCGTCAATGTCACGTGTGCGCGGCAAGTCGTGGCCCCCAGACCAGGAGCCGGGGTCGCATGCAGCAGTACGACGCCAGAGCGCCATTCGAACGGATCGCCATCGACATAGCTGGACCATTCCCAGTGTCCGACCGAGGCAATAAGTACCTGATGGTGGTCGTGGACTACTTCACCAAGTGGCCGGAGGTGTATGCAATCCCGAACCAGGAGGCAAAGACAATCACAGACTGCCTCGTGGAGCAAGTGTTTTGCCGATTTGGGGTGCCGTTAGAACTCCACAGCGACCAGGGTACTAATTTTGAGTCCAACCTGATGAAGGAGGCACTGGAGAGACTTGGGGTGAACAAGACCCGCATACACCCCTACATCCAAAGTCGGACGGCATGGTCGAAAGGTACCTCAAGACCTTAGAACACCTAAGAAAGGTCGTGGCCAGCCATCAGCGAGACTAGGACGTCAAGGTGCCACTGTTCTAGCTGACCTATCGCTCGTCAACACACGACACCACGGGGATGACGCCAGCCAGCTTAATGTTTGGCCGAGAGTTATGCCTCCCTTGTGACCTAGCTTTTGGAAGCCCTCCCGGACGCAAAACAGCCAGCAAGCGAGTATGTGGAGCACCTGATGGACCATCTCCACGACATGCATGAGATGGCTCGTCAGAACATCCAGAAGGCGAGCGACTGCATGAAGACCCAATACAACAGGCAAGCCAACAGCCAAGGGTTCCAGCAGCGTGACCTGGTCTGGTTGTACCGCCCCACCCGGACCAAGGGATGCTGCCCGAAACTTCAACAGCCGTAGGAAGGACCGTACCGGGTGATGAAGAGGATTAACGACGTGGTCTATCGCATCCAGAAGGTGCCCAAAGGGAAGATGGTGGTACACTTGGATCGTCTGGCCCACTACGATGGTGCTGTTCGGGACGACCAGCCTTGAGGAGGGAGCAGTGTAGCGAATGCATTATTTATGCTAGTGCGACGCAGAGAGATAAGGGACAGATAGTGCAGGGCGAGGATAAACAGCTTGCCTAAGCAGATAAACATAGCGTGGAGATAAAAGACATGCCAAAATAGATAAAGTGAGGTAAGTGGAACATTTTGGTGACATCTTGATTGATACAGAACATTCCGTTTCTTGTTTGTTCCAGAAATATATGGTAATATGAGTGGTGGAATATATAAGGAAGCCGAGACTCGTAAAGACAGTAGTAAACATTAGTCATAAACAGAGTTGTAAACAGAGGCGGAATGAGAGTTGTAATTGAAACTGGTGTGTTTGGAAAGTGAGCTCTATGTTGTTGTCAACAACCTTGGAAGATTGTAATTGTGTATGTGACGTAATCCTGCTACTGTAAGTGTATTTCTACGGAAATAAAGGACATTTTGAATTTCTACAACTCAGACTTTTAATTCTAAGAACCCACAAAGTCACAATATTAATAATAATCTATCATACAGGCAAAGAGAATGGAGGCTAATTGAAGAAAGGAGAAAAGCAAGGAAACAAGTTTCATTTATATGAAACTTCAAATTATGGACTGATTGGCAAGTGGCTGAAGAGAGAAGTAACATAAACAACATAAAGCAAAGCAACATCCCAGCAACGAAATAGCAGGAATAAACAAAGTTACTGGCATCCAGAGTAAATGTCCAGAAAGCAGACATATTGGAGAAGCAGTGTTGAATAGCACTAACAGAAGAGGAAGGGGATGAAACTCAGCAATGGTAGTCGGTGGAAAAAAGAAAAAATTAAGGAAATACATACTTTCAAGTGCAAAGTGAAACAAGTGTGGGAACACTAGGCATCAGAACAGAAGTTAGAAATAAGCAGAGGAGAACAACTAGGAGTAAACTGATAAGACAAAAAAAATGGCTAGACAAATTGCAGAAAGGGAAGAAAGAATAAAGTTGGGTCATGAGAAGTAGAGATGATATGAGCAAATTAAGTTTGATAATTGTAATAGGGAAAGACAAAGCAAGAAAATAACTGAGAAATAAGGAAACAGTGAGTTTAAGGAAATCCACGCCAATTAAACTGATAGTTATAAGAAACTGAAATAACAGGTATATAATAAACAGAAAAATAAAAATTTGGCAAATAGCAAACTGATACTAGATAAATAAAAGGAAATCACTAATCATTAAAAGGAGCAAAGACATACTTCTTCTTTAACTTACCTAGTTGTACCAGTATCGTGGTGTTAGGGGATTCTTGTTCCTCTATCCATTTTTAAGGTTGGTCCTGAGGAACTGAAGCTTTGGATCTGATAGAGAACCACAACAGGTGATCAGCCTAATGCCTGGTGTGAAGGTGAAGGAAGTGGATGATATATATATATGAGGGCGAGATGAATAATAGGAAAGATGGAGCAATTGGAATACTGATGGGGGAAACTGAAGGACCAGGAGAAAACCCATCCCAGTGCCATGTTGTCCACCACAAATCTCAATTTGCAGATGCCTGGGATCGAACCCAGGCTGCCTTGGTGAGAGCCAAGCGGTCTAACCACTCACCGAGCAAAGACATACAAAGCATGTAAATGTTTTGAAGTGCTGGGCTATCAGCAAAAGGGCCAAGGCCTAGCCTAGGATTAGCTAAAGATATATTTTCTGTAACACTTAATATATCATATAATATACTAAATACTTGCTGAATATGTTTCATACGTGAACAACATTTTAATAAGATTTTGACTGCTGAATTTAATGCAGAAATCTTCCATGCTTTCACTGGATTTCTGTGTTGGTCATTTGATGAAACTGTACAGCAGGTCTTTTCCAAAAAGATTTCGGAATTCAATATATACAATGTATACAACCCAAGAGAACACTAGCATGCTGTTATCTGCAGTTTAACTTACAGGTTAGTTCCAATAAACAAGATGGAGTATAGCAAAGAGTACAACCATATAGTTCACACTGCAGAATGCAATGGATTCAGTGCTGAATTGGTCAAAACAAAAATTGATAAATTCATAAGACAACAGAGCTGCTTTCCCCAATCAATAATAAAACTTCATACAGAAAATTTACATAGCACACCAGAGCTACACAACTTTTCCAAAAAGTCTTCAAAGAACACAACATTACTTTGGCTCCACAGACAAAAACTCGGGTGTATACCAGATAAATTGCAAAGTTGTGACAACTTTTACAATCCCAAATCCAAAAGGAATTTGAATATCAGACTTGAACAGCATTTGAAGAACATCGAGAACAAAGAAATAAACAAATCAGCATCAGCCTGCTATTTTTAGAATGATAATCATAATACAGAACAAGAAATCCATCTATTAAAAAGGGTTCAGGGTCCAATTGATTTACCATATGGGAAAAGATATTCATAAAGAAATATAAAGGAAAGCTCCTCTATTTTGATACCACATTGGATGGGAACTCCAACTTCATGTTCATCAGAATTCCAACACAAAAACCTCAATTGCTATGAAGGACTTCATCCAATTGAAATTCAACATCGGCATTAGCAGAGGATGTTAGAGCATTCAAAGATACTGAATGCTAAGGATCTCCCTGTGCATTATTACAACCAAAAATGAGCATGGTTGCATAGTGAAATTTTCAAAAATTGGTTTTACAGAAATTTTGCACCACAAGTTCAGTAACTTCTAGAAGATAAAGGATTGTCACAAAAGTCATAACACCCCTTCACATCCCAATGATAGCAATCTCATGACAGATGATGGATTTATCGTTAACCGTTTATCTGCTATGTGCCTGCCATTACACAACGGATGGACCTAGGCATAATTACATCAGTAAATGGCACTCCTGGGATGCTCTGCTGAGAATGCTATTTGATTATGATTTGGTGGCATTCTAGAAGAATTTTGACAATTTGAGGTATCATACGCAGAATTTCTAATGCCTAGTAAGATGTCAAGCCACACTCATTAGTTTGGTCATGGAAGAAAATTCTTCCAGACAGAGAAGAAAGTGATTTTCTAAGCTTCAGAGATGAAGAAATTGCAACTGTACATTTAATGAAAAACTGACAACAGGTTTAAGGTGACCCAGAAGGCTATATGCTTACAATGTTAAAACCCAGAAGTTCAAGGAACATTTTCTCAGAAATTACTAGCAGTATTACAATGAATTTTTTACTGCTTAATAAGTGGACACTTATGAACATTTTAACACAGTATCTTTTGTGCTTGTTTTTACTTAAGTGTAATATTGTTTTTTATTAACTGTCAATTTTTTTTAAAAAAAAGCTGAATTATATCCTTGCTTCAATAAGAGACATTTTAAAAAACCACTGTGTTAAAATGTGTAAAATATGTTTATAAATAACTGCTAAGCATTTGAGCTCTTTAGGTTTAATACTTTCTGAGAAAATGTTTCTTATTTGTAGAAATAATTGAAATTCCAGAAATGGAGCTTAAAGAAACATTGCAACTTTGGTGCCCACACTTCTGCCATGATCCATCCAGTGCTACTGTCAGCTTCCTGCCTTCTTCAGTGCTATTTTCAGCTACTGCCTCTTCAATAGCATCTTTCATGCTCTCCTGTGCAACTTTTTCAATGACAGATCCTATGATTAGAAAATTCTGTTGGGGGTTGGGAAATTCATCATACCACAGAACATCTCAGTTGTAGCATAAGCCTTCTTCCCTATTGATCTCAAAGTATAAATTAGCCTGATGTTCCGTTCTAGAGCTTGCTTTCAGTTTCACCTGCTTTCACTGAATTACAATTTAAAAATTAAATTTGAAGTCACAAATTCCACACTACCAACATTTCACAGGCAAGGCCTATATCTTTTTTTTGTTTTGCTTTTTTAAAACAGATTATTGCATTCCCCTTCATTCTGTTTACACCTCACATTATTTTGGAAAATGTTTGTGAGAATCTCCATACACACTTTCATCATTTTTCCTCAATAATTCTTCATAATAATTAGCACTTACATCCAGTTTTTTCTTGGAGGAACTGCCAGACACAGAATTATTACAATCCACTTTCCTGAATGCCACCAAGTCACAAATGTTTTGTTTTTCAGCTTCAGAATTAACAACTATACTCACAACAAAATGTGGTTTTCCAACATTTCCGTTTTTTGAATACCCTGTCACTGAATCAAGGCACAAGAGAACTTGGACAAAATATCACTTTTCAGAAACAAATTATAACCTAATATGTAAAATATGAAGCTATTAACAGTGAAGCTACCAAATATATACATATATAATAATGTTTTTAAATTTGTTTCATTTTCAGATTTCGGTAGTGACAAAAACATAGTGACATCCAGCAACTGTAACGTTAACGAGATTGTTGATGGCTCAAGCTGACGATGTGAATAAAATATTCACAAAATCACGATCCTAATCAATTTATAAGAAAACATTAATCATTTCTTATAAGTTTTTAAGTTACAAATTGTTATATTTGTAAATTATAACCTTTTTGCACACTAAAACACATGTTACTCTTGTTCCAGTGTTACCAGAAAGCAGTGCTGCACATGCATAAATATCCCACAAAATTTCCCACGAGAGCTTTGAAAATAAAAATCTTGTCGTGAAACAGCTGTCAAATGAAATCGAATCCACAAATACATCACATCAATAATCCTTTCATAAAATCTGTAATAATTGACTTAGACTTAAAAACTGCACCATTTGAATCACTGAACCCTGTAGTATTTTAACAAGCAAAAAACAATAAAACAAAAATGTTTTTTACCTATTCTGGCCTTCCGGGTCACCTTAAATGTCTTTGAAGATGTTGGATAAGTTAACTTGAATAAGTGGCTGAAGATGAATGCATATCAAACTAGTACATGAGTGACACTGAAATTGACTGTTTCACAACAAAACGAAAAGGACAATGAATGTGAAAATGACCTTTTCAGTCATTGTACTGCAATGACAGATTATATGGAGCAGAGAGGGTTTCAGTACAATGACATTATTCTGCAAGAAAAATTTGAAGTGCTATGCAAAGAAAAGTCATCTCCTCTCAGAAGCAAACATCATGTACTATTTTAAGAAATAAACAAGGCTACAGTACATATTCACAGAAGTTGAATAAACTTTTGAAAAAAGAATGCATGTTTGAAGATAACCTTCTAAAGTAATTTCTTATTTATAAATATATGTTTTACCTTAAAAGCATTAAACTGTGGGTTTAATGATTATTCTTGTATTCCAATTATATGTATATCTTCTCACCTACAAACCTAATTATCACAGAATAATATATACACAGGAGCACTTTCATTCAATGGAAACTTTATGATTATAAAATTGAATTAACAGAACTGCAAATGTTGGGAGTTCCATCACATATGCAAATCACTGGTGATTAGCGGCACTTCAATGCAGCAGGAATCTCTGAAATACTGGTACTTATCACTCATGTAATGGTGTCTCCCTCAAAAATTTTGGTAACTTTAGAATAAGTTCCGCCATGCTCCAAATACATGCAGTGTCAGCACTTCTGAGTATATATACATGGATGTTCTGCTATATGCCAGGATAGATCTCCAATGAGAGAATTTCCATGCTGATTTTCTACAAATTTCAAGTCACTTTCCTAGAAACAGAATGCCTTAAAAGACTGAGTAATGCATTTAGAGGTCTTTGTCCTTAGCAAGCCAACATTTATTGATAGTGTGCAGATTTTAGAAGAGGAAGGAGTTCCTCTCATAGGTGAAGACCAAGAAAGGTGGCTGTCCACAACAATAATGAAAATGATGCAGTGAGAACAATCCTCAAAGAAATGCATTTGTTAGAAATACTCATTAACTGTTGCAACCCCCACCACCTAACAAAAGATCTGAAAAACCATGTGTGCACTGCAATCAGAAAATGATAAAAAATGTAATTAGGTATATTCAACAACAGATTTAACATTACAAAATCAAAGCTGGGTATACCAGTATGATTCAAAAGCTAAGTGAATCATTGGTCTAGATTTTCCTAGAAGGATCTTGCATCAAAAAAGGAAGGCAAGAAGTACTGGCAAAAAGATCATCTGTTCATTCTTCTCAACTAGTGGTCATATTGTGAGAATTACACTTATGAAAAAGACTTGCTGTTTATCAATATCTCTAGCTTCAATGAACTGAGAACAAATGTCCTAAGATTCATCTACTGAATTCTGTTGTACCATAACAGTGCCTCTGTGCATACTGCTCTATAAAGAACCATTTTTAACAGTAATAGTCGGCAGTCAAATATTTGTCCCTTCTTCCATAAAATTTGGATTGGAAATGGCCTTTTTTTAAGGCCCATGTGATCCTTTTTATTATTTCTCAAAATAAAATAAAAAATTTGTGGTCAAGAATCTGAATTACTGAAGCTGCAACTGTATATAAACAATATATCTGCACTCAAACCAAAGAAGAATGCTATTCAGCATTTACAATAAGATATGAATATATGAAACATTTTAAATGCAATACAGAATACTTTGAAAGAAGTGATAATAAGAGTTAAATTTTGAAGTTTAAAGATGTAACAACTCCACTATCTTACACACAATAAAAGAAATAGAATCCAGTATTTTGTTAATTGATGGAAATTAATCATTTCTTCAGACTAGCCGTACGCAGGCTAAGGTTTTTGATAGAATCAATATGAAAAATTCAATGCCATGGCCAGGATTTGAACCACAGATCTCCGGTTTCTGTTCCATCGCTCTAACCCATTGAGCTACCATGCTCAACTTGCCGCCACGACACTAAATTCTCCATTTGACTCATATATTTCCCCGGTAGACCACTAGGGGCTCTTGCATTCGAGATACACTGTTTGTGGCGACTTACCCTGTGTACTATCGTAAGTACCATGGTTCAAATCCCTGCTGGGGCAGTGACATTGAATTTTTCAGTTTGACTATCTATCCAAAACCTTAGCCTATAATCGGCTAGTGTGAATGAATGATTAATTTCCATCAATTAACTTAAAAATGAGTTATATATGGGATCAGTATATTTTTGATGCTACCAATCAGTCTGTGAAATCAGATTTTGTATAACTCCATATTTGCTGTGTGTATAGCATGGTGAATCATAAGCATTTTTTCATAACTCGATAGAGTGCCTGCACAGCAAATTTGCAAAACTTGATACAGCAGTCTATTTAAAGATTTGCCACTTGTCAAGACTCATCACCAACCTGATAATAATTTGCAATATTCCGCTTGGAGACATATTGAAGCAGTAGTTAACAAATCAACAAAAAAATGTTCAATTTTGAAAAGATTAGCTGGAGTTAAGTGGGGCAGTAATCGGGAGACACAGAACACCACATACAAAACATTCAAGCCAATACTTCTTTATAATGCAGAGGTAATAATTACAGCAAACAGTTCTAACATAAATCACCTAGAAGTATGCCAAAATCAAGCCCTGTGACTAATAACCAGTGCAGCAAAATCAACTCCAATCATGGCAATGCAAGCTTCAACTCGGAACTATCCAATACATCTAACTTTAGAGGAGCAGGCACTAATACAACATGAAAAAATGTTGCGGTTAAAAACAACAAAATGGGAGAAAAGATTACTACACCAATCAAGATGAAAACACAAACAAGTTTCCTACACAAAGTTACGGAATTAAAAACAGATCTGAATCTTCCTAATTCTAAAGAAAACATTTTAATCAAAGAAAACCCACTTACTTTTGAACCAACTAATATTCAATTAGATTTAGAACAAATAGTTACAAAATCTGGAACTTCCAAACCTGTACTAAAAGCACTAGCATTAGAAACTGTGAACAATAGATACCCACCTGAAGAATGGTTACATATCTACACAGATGGATCTAACTTGGACAACTCAGGAGCAGGAATTAAGTGTGCACTGTTCTCATTCTATCAACCAGCAGGATACCACACAACAAATTTTGATGCAGAAGTAACGGCTATTCATATTTCACTCCAACACCTTTTATACAGAATAGATAAATTCAAAAATGCTGTCATACTTTCTGATTCTAACGCAGCATTATGTGCAATAAGTTCATATAAAATGAAGTCAATCCAAATTAAAGAATGTCACAAAATGATCCAACAACTTCAAACAAAACCAATCAATATCTAACAAAGCCAAAGATAAAAAAGGGAACATTTTAATTAAAAATCCAGAAATTATTCCAGAAATCCCACGTAAAGCTGCAGTAGCAAATTTTAGATTACTTAGGGAACATGATTATTTGGCCAAACACTTACACAGAATAGGAATTTATACAAGTCCAAATTGTCCTCTGTGCAACAAAGAAGAGGAAATGACTGAAGAACATCTTTTAACCTGTGAAGTCCTACCTGCCGGACCCACTACACAGAAATATTGGAGAGCAAGAGAGCTAATGGCTTCATTGCCAAAGCCTGGCATTTGAAAACAACAACAACAACATATTCCACTTGTCCGAGCTTGCTTTCCTGGAATTAAATGCTATGCAATAAATGAAATATAATTATTTCAAAGGCTTTCTGTGGCTAAATAATATAAAGAACTATTAATTTGGTATTATTGCAGCACTTTTCGGATTGAAAGGACAGAGAATGACAATACTACTTGGCATGTGGTTTATATCAACAACAAACTCTGTTGTCGCATACTCTTTCAGAACCTTTTATCAACATCACTCTCAAAGCAGCATTATAAAGACCTAACAATCAAACATGTTCCAGACTCAGGATGTTGCGGCATAGTGCAGCATTACTGCAACATAGGCCATCTACGACTGTGTCACTAGTGTTATGTACATAGATTGAACCAGTCTCTCGCAAGCGCAAGCTAAGTTATGAATGAAAGTTCAGGGTTTGATTCTCCAGTGATTGAATCTGATGGAGATAGGAAAATATTCTGCCAGGTATTAACCTAAAGAAAATTGAGGAGGGGATAGAACTGGTGCAAAGGACAAGGAGCTTATCATAAACTTTTAAGTGAAGCATGTTTTTCTTCTATTCAAGAGTATTTGGAAAGCTACATTATTATATTTTGGCATTTACTGTTATACATGTTTTTTTTTTTTTTTTTTTGTAATTTCTGGATTTAAATTTTGTATTTGTAAATATTTTTGTTTTGACGTGTCCATAATCTTGTATGGAGATTTAAAGGATGAATAAATTGAATTGAATTGAGAAAGCCACTACAGTAGATGAAAATCTTCAAGGAACTACGTACCACTGGAATTAAATAATGTGGAAAATATTTTGCAAAAAAAGAGAAAAGGAAAAATATCCACATACTCTATATCCAAATAGAAGTTTATTTTTTATAAGTGTTTTAATCACACACTGATACAGGCTCCACATGCAAGATGGGACTAATTTCCATAAAGCAAGAGACAGATTTGAAGAAGGTATCAAAATAAGCGTACATATTATTACTTACTAGTTTCATCACTTTGTATTCTTAAATTTTTGTATTTAACAATTTTTAAACTTTTTTTATAAATGTCTAATATTGCAGGAATGCAGGAATTAATGTGGAGATTAAAAGATATAAAATATGGGTAACAGCTCAGCGGCCGTAACTAAACTGGAATCAGGATGGCAATAACTGTGAACTTCACAGTTATAGACGAAACCACAATCTGTAGCACTATCCACCTCGGAACCATTAGCAAATATTGGAGCATAGTTTGGATAATGACCCAGAAGTTCATTGAAAAGTTGCATAACACCAAGTGAGGGGTAGCAATCTTAGTATTATCCACAGTGCTCAAGGTTGAACCAAACATGCTGGATTTATAATGGAGGATAATGGCAAAGAGAGAATTGCTCTACAAGAGGCATTCGGAGGTCATATACAGGAATTAGTTTGTGAAACCTAATATAGCTTGGGCATGATACTCTGTATAAAACGGTGAGCAAGATCCAAATACAATACAGATTTACAAAAAGTGATCTGAGTGAGCTACTAACCTTGCAGCATAAAAACAGAGTTAAACCAACCATCGAACAGACATTGGAAATTTGCCAGAAACCTGTGTATAGACACTCGACATGACTGGTCCCAGTGGTAAATTGAATACCAGTATGATGTACAGTGTCAAAAAGGCAAAGCTCAGAGGTGGATACATGTCATAGTCTAGTTTGGATCGGAAAATTAAGTGGTACAACCTCATTATGGTGCAATTATAGCCCCAAGATGCTCCAGATAAAACCTTCAGCACTCAAAGTGAACAGCTGCAAGAAGCATGAATTTGATGAATATTATACTCCCAGGTGATTTTATTATTGAGATGAAAGCCCAAGAACTTAAGATACGGAACAAATGGCAAGTAAAGGATGTATGCCACAAATTTGAAAAAGTGGACGCATCATATTTGAGGGAAAACCGAAAGGCAGCCTTCTACTGGATCCTCTTGTGTTACAAGAAATGTTACAAAAGTGAAGTTACTGGAGAGAGACTCAGGTGGAAGATGAAACAGCATTTCTCAGGAGGATGTCATCAGGACCAGTAGAAGAATCGTTTGCTATAGACAAAGAATGTGCCAGCTCAGCAATGATAAAAGGTGTATTGTATGATTTACTATAATGACAGTTATAAGCAGGGACTATCCATTCTACAGATTCCTACTACGTAGAAAGGATCTATCATAACTATCAATATGGCTAGTAGCAGTGAAACAGGTGACAAGGACTTCAGTTATATCTTGTTCGCTGGTGTAAGGGGAGCATTTATGGCAAGACAGGGAATGATCAGCAACACTTGCAAAACATATACCGTACAGCAGTCCACACCTGTTGGGCAGAACTGTGACGAGAAAGGGAAGAGATGTACAATTACCAAGATTTCTGTTTTACACTGCGAAGTCTAAAACATGTCCTAGCAAAAGAATGTTTGAAAGCAAATCAGTCCTCTGTAGATGTACCAGAGAACACGGAGAGCATGTTTGCATCTGTAAAGGCCAAAAGGCTTTCCTCAATCCATCAAGGTACAAGAACATGACATGGTGAGCCTGGAGGAATGCTGGAATCTGCTGTGAGCAAGATAAAACAAATAAAATCACCATTTCATTGATGGTGGCGAAACATTGTCAGTGGGTTGATGGAAATTAATCATTTCTTCATATTAGCCGTATATAGGCTAAGATAATTGATAGATAGTCAACATGGAAAATTCAATGCCATGGCCGGGATTTGAACCACGGATCTCCTGGTTTCTGTCCAGTCACTCTAACTTATTGAGCTACCATGGCTAATGTGCCGTCCTGATATTAAATTAATTAAATAAATTAATAAAAATAAATTAATGTCAGGACGGCACGTTGGCCATGGTAGCTCAATGGGTTAGGGCAACTGGACAGAAACCAGGAGATCCGTGGTTCAAATCCCAGCCATGGCATTGAATTTTTCATGTTGACTATCTATTGTCAGTGGGATCAATGAGGTACATAAATTTCCTCTGTTCAGCCTTGGAAATAGGCCTTGGAAGATGTTCTGAAGATTGGACTGGTATTGTTAGAAGGGAATGATCTGGGATAATGAACACTGCCAAATAGGTGGGTAAGTACGAACCAATTAAGAGGTGGGACCAATGCTGGGCTGAAGAAAGAAATGTCCAAGGCCGTTTACTACTGTCAGATGATGACACACCAGTGTTTAAAAAAAGTGCACCAGATATATCACAAATGTCTGCTACTGAGGCACGAATGAGCACTGTCAGTGTGGCCTGCCTCTGTAGCGTTGGTGATAGTGTGTCTGCCTCACGTTCACGAGGTCCTGAGTTCGAATCTGGTGAGTTATCTGGGTAAGGCTTTTTCTGTGGTTTTCCCTTATCCTGAAAGATAAAATATATCAGGTAACTCTATGACTTAACGTTGTAGGACAGAAATTAAAAAAAGGAAAAAAAAAAGAAAGAAAGAAAGAAAGAAAGAAAGAAAGAAAGAAAGAAAGAAAGAAAGAAAGAAAGAAAGAAAGAAAGAAAGAAAGAAAGAAAGAAAGAAAGAAAGAAAGAAAGAAAGAAAGAAAGAATAATCGTCAGTGTCAGAGTGCCCAAGTATGTTTGACATTCACATCTAGAATAGGAGCAATGTGAGACTGCACCAAAAGCACCTTAATATTGTTCTCTTGATGAAACAGAGGTGGCACATAGATATTGCAAATGGAGCAACAGAAGGTCTCCAGCTGCAGTATGCTGGCAGCAGGGATTTATGCACCATCAGAGTACAAATACCACTACCTGCATGCCATCGAGCAGTGACATTCCAAAATGACGAAAAATCATGAGGATTTAAAGCTTGATTAGGCTGCGTGTTCGCATCACATGTTTGGAACCCATTAACATTCCACTAGAGTATTTCCATAGTAAGAAAGAGACTAATGGACCGTCTTTACTTTGCCACTTTGGGAGTGTGAAGATACACTGTGGCTTGCAGAGTGAGATTCGGACTTCAGAGGTATGACTACTCATTCCAGGTTTCTAGAATGACTTATATCAACAGACGATATGGGTTGTCTAGCACTTGTAGAGGTTTAGGAGCTGGTCTATGCACGGCTGAAAATATAGTATGCGATGCAGGTGTGGCAGAATACAATGGAGGGGCACTCATTGGCCATCTGTAAGCCAACATTGTTAACAGGAGTGCGGCGGACTATGGACGAATAACCCGTAGTTTAGTTGCTCAAACTCCTGCCGTGCTTCAGTTAATGCACAGCTCCTGTATGCACTTTTGGTCCAAAAACTTTGATCATGGTCGCGATTTAGATGGATAACTCCCTCCACAGTTCACACAGCAAGTGTCTCAAATAAATGCTGTGTCCTTATGGGCTGATAGGCCATAATACTTACCAACAAATGGAGTGGTACAAGCCTTTAATATGTCCAAATCTATGGCACTTAAGACGCAAAGGATTTAAGACATACTGGCATATAGTGGCATGTAACCATAGAAAATACATTCTGGAAACATTGTACCCTATTAGTGAGAATCATTGTATATAAGGTGTACTCTCTGCTATTCTGTTTTCGAGTTAACCGGTAAGTTTGACACACTCATTGATCTGAGATACAGGTGACTATTTCCTTGTTCAACAGATCATGCAGATTGGAAAGGTAACAATCCCACTATCCGAGTTAAACTGCTTAGGTGCAGTTAACCAGACTGGGTAGAATCCCAACAAATTGGTTTCCAACCCAATATAGGTACGTAAGTGAAGCTGATGTGTAAAAGATATGACTCATCTATAATTTAATAATGCTTTCCAACCATTTCTGGAACTGGTCTACATTCCTCACCCATGTCAATGTACCATCTCTAAGTGGAGCCGCATTCTTTATTGATCCACAAATCCCCTTAACCTCACATTTCATATAAAAAGGGCTGAGATCTTTAACGTCGTCTCTTCATGAGCCAAGATCGCACAGAAAAGAAAGCCAATAACAGAGATTTTGTGCAGATGCATGATTACAGGACCCCCATCTGAAACATTGCACAATGTGCCGTTTTCCATTCCAGGTGGCCAAATTTCGAAACCTTACTTTTTAAGGTAGGAAAATTATGGTCTGATATTTTACTGTAGACACCTTATCTAATGGCACTTTTAGTAATAAATTTGAGCAAGGCATCTTCATTGTATCTTACTGCAAACTGTACTCTCTTGATAGTGGCTCCCAATAACTGTGCAACGACAGTAGCCATCAGTATGTCACAGTGAATGGTTACCTTTTTTTTCCAGAGGTGGATGTTGAAGCTAAAGGTATACATTTTAAAAATTATGCTATCCCTACCTATATATGAAAAAAGTTACAAGTAAGATGTTCTATACATTCTTCTTATATTTTAATTTTAAATTTTCTTTTGTTTCAATGAAGTTTAGCAAGATCATAAACTTCTATTGCTGGAACATTTTAGTTTCCACATGTCTCTGGAACATGCATGCAAGAGGTTTCGCTACTAGGTTTGCTCAAATTCAAGTCTGCTATGCACGTCATGATTTCTCATAGATTTCTCAGAGGAGACTTTTAGCATATGGCACAAATCCAGTAATAATTAACCCTTTCACCAATATGGACGTCATATGACGTCCAAGTTAAAATGCCCCAAACCGATATGGTCATGTACAGACATCCTGTGCATACATGCATTTAATGCTTATTTAACGCCAATTATTTTACTCTTCCTATTTTACATCAATTTGAATTAGTTCTATAAGGGATGAACACTAATCCTTAAAGGTTTCTTTTTGAATGGTATACCTACACAAGGGCACATCTTCCTATTCATGGCAAATAATATTGGTTTCCTTGCAAACTTCTTTTTCGTGACACACTAGACATTTTCGATTTTTTTTTTTTTTTTTTTTTTTTTTTTTTTTTTTTTTTTTTTTTTTGTGGGTGTTTTCCTTTTAGTAAAGTGTTTTCTCTCAAGTATGAGGGGTGTTGTAGTGGTGGATTTCTTACCCCCGGTATGAACAGGCCTCTAAATATAGTACTCAATTAGGTTACAAACTATTGAAATGCCTAAGTCCAGGTAGGTCATTGTCTTGCATGAATTTAGAGGTCTGCAAATCACTCGCAATTGCGTATGGTGACATCCAGCTGGTATAAAAATACTTTTTTAACATTTAACTGGTTTTTGTAAAGAGGGAGAGCTTGTAATAACTGATCCACCCCACCCATATTTGACCTGTCATTTCCCAAACAATGGAGCAACTAGCATGCCATCTGAGGACCAGTACATGTCTAATGTAGGTTTACAAATAACATGTACACTGTCCACTCCTGAATTCTCCCCTTAGGCCCTAAATTGCCTTTAGAGGTCAGGGCTTCCCTCATCCTACTCGCATTATGTTTGTTTCCGTAACAATGGAAATGTCGGTTGGATGTCAGAAGTTAGCTGTACATCAGAACATATGCATATTTGTCTATATGTCTATTTGTCTGTATGTTATTTGTGTGCGAGTTATTTTGACCACTACACAATGTTGAATTCTTCACCAACACCTGAAGGAAGCCAGTAATTTTCTTCCTCACTATTACCTATATCTTCATCATCACCGAACCAGGCGGCTTTAATGGAATTAGGAAGATTAAGTAACAAAAGCAAGGTGATGGAAAGAATTCTGAAATACTGGCTCAGAATATGGAATTTAGATGAGGAAAATATTGTTAAACAGTGTTTGGTAGCACAAACAAGAAAGAGAGAGAGACTTGGATATATAAAATTCAAAAGATTTTTACAGGAAATAGGTATGGGTTCATTATGGTTAGATAGTGGAAGAATAGAAAAGAGATTCTGGAAAGAAGTAAAAACAAGAATTGAAGATATTGAAAAACAAGAATTACAGGCTAATCTTAATAACAAAAGATCTCTGAAATTATATAAAACATTGAAAACTGATTGGGGCACAGAAAAATATATTGACATCTGTGATAAAATAGGAAGAGAAGGGTTGGCATGGTTTAGAACAGGAGTAATATACTTAAGGGATATAAGGAATGGATATATTAACGGAAGATGTCCAATGTGTGAAAAAGAAGATAGTACTTGGCATAATATTTTTGATTGTCAAAAAAACAAAATATTGGAGAGACGAATTTCTTTTGCATAAGTGGGAAAACATATCATATGAAATAAGAGGAAAAAGAATCTTGCATCTGAGATCAGAAGAAAACATAATAAAACTGGGAAAATTTATTGGCAAGGTAAGACGAAAATGGCTTTGGAAAACAGGGAAGACTAATGAGAACTAGCAAAAATAGCAGAAGGTATAAAGAGAAACAAAAATATAGATCCGAAGTTTTAAAATGCTCCATTATATACACAACCCGGGTTAATTATAATGGGGCATGGGATTAAGCAACTCCAAAATGAGTATGTAAGTTATTGTATTTATGGTATATAATTATGGTATATAATTATGCTATATATATATATATATATATATATATATATATATATATATATATGAAGTTGTATATGCCACATATTGTAATAAGAAATAGGAAAGTAACTAACGTATATCCTCAAATCCTCTCTCATAATTGCCTTCAATATCCAAGTCAAGTCAAACAGCAAAAGGTCTTCCAGATTTTCTAAAGTGATATCAGAATAGAGTCAACACGAAAACTTCAATGCCATGGCCGGGATGTTGACTATAAAAAACCTTAGCCTACATACGGCTAGTGTAAAGAAATTATTAATTTCCATCAATTAACTAAAAGTGATATCAGAAGTTCATACACATCCTGCGAAAGCTAATTTATTTGCTGCATTACTATTTATAGGATAAGCCATGGTTAACACTGAAATTAAACAATTTCAAATGTGTCATTAATTTAGCTCTCGATTGCTGTAAGAAATCTCTAAAGACCCAGAGAGTACATATAAATAACTATAATACTGAGCGAAAACAGCAGCATAAGGATACCATAAACTTTGGTTGTGAAATACTGTAATAAGAAGTGCTGAAAGAGAGGTTTGTTTCTTTCCAGCATGTTTCATACAACATATACAATGATTATCACTTGGTGGTATAAACTAGAGCCTAAAACCTTGAACCGGAGAAGTCACTTATGAAGCTATACATACATATATTTATTCATATGCACGCAAAACACAATGACTAAAATTTTAGGCGAGTTTGGCACAAAGAATAGCTTTTGCTACAGTGAAACAAATTACTGAAATTTCAACGATTTAATATTGCAATTCCTTTCTTGGAAGTGTTGAAAACAGTGTTGTTATGATAAATTAACTTTAAAGAGAGTCGATTAAAGACACTAGACAACACTTACTTTTAAAACTATTACACTATAAAACTTTACACTATTAAAACTTTTACACTATAAAAGTAAGTGTTGTCTAGTGTCTTTAATCGACTCTCTTTAAAGTTGATTTAATATTGTCTCTATTAATACTGTATATGTATACTGCCACTGCCTTTAATGGGTTTTAAACCAGTTTTTGTTTTGTTTAAATAATTTAATAAATACGGAAGATACGAAGGTGTATTTATGAAGCATTTTTACAGATTTAAATATTTAAATGTCTTGTTCTGTTTATTGGATATCCAGTCCCGGCCCGTGAAGGGTTTAAATGGCCATCGGCGAAGCGGTTAAGAGGATTGTCTTTTTAGTTGCACCTTAAAGGAAATAGTATTGCAAATCCCTCAGAAGCTCTGCATATAAGTGTTAAAAATCCATTATATTTCTTCTGTTTGAATGTAAAAGGTCTTTTTGGTCAAAGAGAAATATACAATGGATCAGGTATATGAAAAACAATACTAATTGGCCTGACCAAGAACTATTGTTTTATATCTTATTTGAGAGCACAACAAGCACAACAGAAGATTGACTGACATTTCCAACAGCATTCAACTATCAACTGTTATCAATCAGCAATGTTAATGCTCGTTACAACATGTGACATAACTGCAGGTTTGGACATGTTTTTTGCTCTGCAGTGAGCTGTAGAAGCAGCTGAATTACAATGACAATCTGGGATCTTTGATAGATGGAATGCTTCCATGTTAGAGATTAAAAGTGGAATTGTTGGGTAAATTAAGGACAAAATGTCTGAACATTTTCAATTAATCAAGGAGGATTGCTTTGATATTTACAGTGGTGAAAACATTGACCGGAAATTCCTGATATTTATCACATTTTTACACTGTTTTGAAACTGCAAGTCCTAGAAGAGGGGGAGAGAAAATCAGGGTTAAATATATAAATATAATCAGCAAAAGCTGATTACAGAAAGTATATTGTTACTTTCAATACTTTTAGTATATGGTTACTTTCACAGTCAGTTACAATATGGGATAGTGTTCTGGAGGGAAAAGGCAGATAGAGTCTTTAAACTTCAAAAAAGACCAATAAGGATACTAAGTGGGGTGGATTGCATCTTGCAGGCCATTATTCAAAAAACATCAAATATTACCTCTAGCATGTATGTATATTTTGGAATTAGTGATCCATGTAAAACAAAATAAACTATAAATACAAAATTACAAAAATGCTGATATTCACAAATACAATACACGTCAGAAAGATGACTTTCACATTCAAAGTTGTAGAACAGAAATATTCAGGTCTAGTGCTATCAATAAAGGTATGAGATTATACAACAGGCTACCAGAAAATATTAAACAAATGAAGAGCCTTATACATTTTAAAAAGGGAGTAAAACTCTTTTTACTGCAACATTCATTTTATTCTCTAAATGAGTTTTTAAATGTTAATAAGTTTTAAGTGATTGTAAATGACAGTGGCCATTAATGTAATTTTTATACTATGACGTGTCTGATATCAATCAAAAGGACAAAATAAACTGAATTGAATTAAATTGAATTAAATCATTAAGTAGAGTAAACTCCACATTTGTGAACAATTACTTTTATATAGCATTTCTCCATGGTCTTTATATAGTTTATATTTATTTGCTTTTTCTACTGTAGACTTTTGTTGGATCCTGTATCTGTTACAGTTGTTAGTCTTATGTAACTTTTTATATTTATCTTTGTATCTTGAACTGACCTGTCCTATAACATATGTATTATGTTCCAAAGGATGAAATATTGCTATCATGCAAATGAAGGTAACGGCCTCATGAAGTACAAAGAAAAGAAACATGCTATCTGAAATTCACATCCTGTATAGAGTGCTATAACAAATATTAAACTTGGTAATAAAACAAGCAAAAGGATGGAACAATTCTGCATAAAATGAAAACTCTGGAAATAAAACTAAGGCAATGTGGAATTTAGTATGGAAGAGATGGGTAAAACCTATCAGAGTCATAAAAAATAAAATAAAACTATAATAGAAGTATTTATAAACAGTGGAGCTTCATCAATCAAAAACACTTTTTAAACCAATTCTCGAACTGTATAAACACTTAAGCTCCACTTACTTTTTAAATTAGGACAAGTTTCAAGGACACCGCGTCCCCATCCTCAGCTGATGTTCTACTGGTTCTTCAGGTGACCGCCTCCCTCTCCTGGCGCTGTTCAATGAGTTGAATGACGTCATCTACTACTGGAATTTCGAAGTTCATTGCTCTCTTTTTGTTCTTCAAAATGTGTATATTTTCCCAAACTGTTAATTCCCAATACTTTTTTGCCGGTACCAAAAGTTTTATGTCTTTGGAAATGTTGTGATTTTTTGACCAGAAGTGATGGGCTATGACGTCATTCAACTCATTGAACAGCGCCAGGAGAGGGAGGCGGTCACCTGAAGAACCAGTAGAACATCAGCTGAGGATGGGGACGCGGTGTCCTTGAAACTTGTCCTAATTTAAAAAGTAAGTGGAGCTTAAGTGTTTATACAGTTCGAGAATTGGTTTAAAAAGTGTTTTTGACTATCAGAGTCACCCTGAATTACTCATATTCATGAGTTAATTATTTGTCTCAAATCCATTTCCAGTAGCAAACATCAATGAATACTTATAACAGTCAGGATTTTCAAAAATTCCTATAAAAGTAGGGAAAACTATTCAGCTCTTCTTTTCATTACAAGCTGCAAATCTTTTTTCTAAGTTCCGAACTCATTTGAATGTTGTGTCCTACAATAATTCACAAATATAACATAAAAATAATTACTTTAAATACTATCTAAATCTATAAAAATGTATCAATTCATTTGAAATAACACAAAATCTAAGTGCAAATTTACTACCTGCATATGCATCGATGTTGTTAGCAGTGAAGTTACATTGTTGTCAACATTGCTCCCACTATCGCCCTGCTCTTTGTTGCAAATATTAAAAAAGGTCATACTCTTGTAAATAAATGAACTGGTGAATGTTTTCAATGAACTTAAGTATAACTACATTAGTATCTAAACTGAAGTAACATTTTTAACTGAACCACATAGTAAAACTTTCAGATTTCCTCGATCATTTTGACTATCTTAAGAACAATAAAGTATTGTGACTTTGTATGTTCATACAATTAAAATTCCAAATTGCAGAAATTCAAAATATTCTTTATTTGCACAGAAATACCCTTTGGTCAATCCTTACAGTAGCAGAATTACGTAACATACACAAATACAATGCTCCAAGGTTGTTGACCACAACAAAAAGTTCACTTTCAAAACACAGTTGCAGACACACAATTATCTTAAATTAATTAGGAGTCAATTAATGACACAAAACAACACTTACTTTTAAATTTTCCTGGAACCAGTTTCTGAGGCCTTCCCTCTATCTTCAGCCGGACATCGACTTGTTCTCATTGGGAGAACAAGTCGATGTCCGGCTGAAGATAGAGGGAAGGCCTCAGAAACTGGTTCCGGGAAAATTTAAAAGTAAGTGTTGTTTTGTGTCATTAATCGACTCCTAATTAATTTAATTTATACAACAACACTGTTTTCAACACTTCCATGAAAGGATTTACACAATTATCTATTTCCAATTCGACTGTTTCATTACAACTGTAGCTCTCCTCTTACGAATCCCATTACAACTCCCGATAAACTAGCCACGGCTTCTTTTATATACGACCATTCACGTTTCTGGAATGAACAAGAAGGCACTAGAATCTTCTAGTTATCTAACTATCTGCTTCGGCAAGCCTTTTTATCTGTGCGCTATCTTTATCTGTCTCGGCAAGCTCTTTATTTCTGCCCAGCACTATCTGTTTGTGTGGGTATGCCGCCAGTCGCAACACTGCTCCCTCCTCAAGGCTGGTTGTCCCGAATAGCACCATCGTAGCGGGCCAGACGATCCAGGTGTACCACCATCTTTCCTCGGGGCACCTTCTGGATGCGGTAGACCATGTCGTTAATCCTCTTCACCACCCGGTACGGTCCTTGCCATGGTTGTTGAAGTTTCGGGCAGCATCCCTTGGTCCGGGTAGGGCGATACAACCAGACCAGGTCACTTTGCTGGAACCCTTAGCTGTTGGCTTGCCTGTTGTATCTGGTCTTCATGCGGTCGCTCGCCTTCTGGATGTTCTGACGAGCCATCTCATGCATGTTGTGGAGATGATCCACGAGGTTCTCCACATACTCACTTGCTGGCTGTTTTGAATCCGGCGGGGGGGGGGGGGGGGGGGGGGTCCCAAAGGCCAGGTCACAAGGGAGGCGTAACTCTCGGCCGAACATTAAGCTGGTTGCCGTCATCCCAGTGGTATCGTGTGTTGACGAGCGGTAGGCCAGCAAGAACAGTGGCACCTTGATGTCCCAGTCTCGCTGTTGTTCCACGAGACTGTCTGTGATCGTCTTCGCCTCCTGGTTCGGGATGACATACACCTTCGGCCACTTGGTGAAGTAGTCCACTACCACCATCAGGTACTTATTGCCGCGGTCAGACACTGGGAATAGTCCAGCTCCTTCTCTTCCACTCTTGTGCATTGGCCACACACTTCTGGGCAGGGTCTTCGGGACATCGTATCTGCGTTGCCGTGGCTCTTCCCTCTACAATGTTCAGAGGTGAAGTGGTACTCCTGCAGTCTCTGGACCCAACGGGCTGTCTGGCCTTCCAGGTTCCTAAAACACAAAGGCCAGGTGAGGGCGGAGTGGTCAGTCCTCAGGTGAAATGGACCTGTCGTACAGGTACTTGTGGAAGTGCTCCAAGGTCTTCATTACCACCAATAACTCCTGCCGGTTGCCGCAGTAGATTTTCTCTGCCTTGGACAGCGTCTTGCTGTAGTAAGCTATCACCCGCTCGCGGCCGTCCTGGACTTGGGATGGGACGCCTCCAATGCAATGGTCGCTGGCGTCGGTGTACACAATGAAGGTGTCACCTGGATGTGAGAATCCCAAAATAGGAGCACTGCACAGTGTCTTCTTCCGGTGCTGGAAAGCGCCTTCGGCGTCTTCCGCCCACACATAAGATCGGCATTCTTCCGTCAGGCGGGTGAGGGGTTTGACAATAATGGAGAACCCCTTTATGAAACGGCGGTAATAACCGCACAGCCCCGAGAAACTACGCAATTCTCTCTTATCATTTGGGCGAAGCCAATCTCTCACGGCCCGTGTGTTCTCCGGATCTATGGCCACTCCGGTTGCTGAGACTATGTGGCCCACGTAGTTGACTTCCTTGCGGAAGAGCTGGCACTTCTTCACGTTCAGCTTCAAATTGGTTGTCTGTAGTCTCTGTAGCACCCTGCTCAGGTGGTCGAGATAGTCTTCGAAAGTCTTGCCGATGATGATGTCCAGGTATAGCAGGCAGGTGTCATAAGTCAGTCCTCTCTTTGCCGTCTCCATGAGGCGTTGGAAGGTAGCTGGTGCGTTGCAGAGGCCAAAGGGCATAACTGAACTGCTAAAGCCCTTGGCCTGTCGAGAATGTGGTTTCCTCCTTGTCTCTCGGGTCTTGAGCCACCTGCCAGTAACCCAACTTCAGGTCCAGGGTTGAGAACCACTGCGCACCAGCAACCGTGTCCAGGGTGTCGTCAATCCGGGGTAAGGTGAAGCACGGGGTAAGGTGAAGCAATCTTTCCTGGTGACAGCATTAGCTTCCTGTAGTCCAAGCAGAAGCGTAGCTCGCCATTCTTCGTCACCAAGACTACAGGGGAACATCAAGGGCTGTCAGACTCTTCTATCACTCCCCTAGATCTCATGTCCTCTAGCATGTCCCAAACCGCCGCTTGTTTCGCCGGCGGAACGCGTCTGGGTGGTTGCCGAATAGGCCGGGCGTCTCCGGTATCGATGTGGTGAAGCACTCGTTCTGTGCGGCCATAGTCACTATTACCTTGGCTGAAGACGCGCTGGTACCGTCTCAATAGCTGTCGAACCTTTACTAGCTGCTCTGCGGTCAGGTGGTCGGCCGCCCTCTCCAGTAAGCCTTCCAGCCGGGGCCCCAGGTGTTACGTCGGCACCGGCTCCTGTGTCTTGTCAACTGCTGTCACGCTGACAACAGGCTCACACATCCCCAACTCCATCCCGGCCTGGACGTCGTGATCGGTGTCAGGTTGAGGAGCCTCACTAGCACCTCCTCGGCACCGCAAAAATATTCTGGCTACACATAGTCCGTGCACAGGCGTCTTCTGGTCCAGAATCATGTTCTTCATCCCCTGGCTTTCCAGTCGCGCCGTCGTCACCACCACCTCGCTTCTCGCGGGGACAACCACATCTTCCCTTGGGATGACCCTACAAATTCCAAGGCGCTCTTCAGGTTGCCGGAGTATCACTTCTCCATTGAGCCACAGAACCTTCCTGCCGATGTCCACTGTCGCCTTGTGGTTCATGAGGGCATCCAATCCCAGTATCACCTCCTCAGCCACCTTCGCGACGAAAACCCACTGACACACGGCACTCCATCCCAAGGTTAACTTCAGCAGAGCCTCCTTTCCCACAGGCAAGGTGTCGCCCGATGCCGTCACTAGCTGGTATGGTCGGCTCGGTTTTCTCGACGGCAAACCCTTGGCCACGTCAGCTCTGATGGTCACGGTTGCCCCGGTGTCTACGAGTACGCGGCACGGCCTCCCCTTCACCTAACCGTCTGTGATGAGGCTGTCATCCATCCGTCGGTTAACGGTGCGCAGTGTCACTCGGGGGGATGGTGGTGATGGCGCCGACGTGGCCCTCGCCACAACGGCCTTTACTCGTTTTCCGGCTGCTCTCCCTGGTGTGGGCAGTCTCTCTCCAGGTGTCCCGGCCCTCTACACCCCCAACACATGCCACTAGATCTTTGCTGGCGTCCCTTAACTGGTCTTCGGTATCCATTATAGCAGATACTCCTTGTTCTGGAAGTCGGGGTAGCTGGCACCTTGGCCGCCTCCATCCTCAATGCTGCCGTTAGCGCCTCGTGGATGGTTTTGTAGTTGCCGAGCATTAGGCGCTCACGTATCTCGGTGTCTCGTACCCCGTCAACGAATGTGTAGGCAGCCTCTCGGGATACAAACTCGGGTGGGAGGACGACTAAGGCTCTGCTGACCAGGTGCTCAATTACCAGGGTGAACTCCTGCCGGAAAACGAGTTAGGAAAAGTGCTGAGTTCTATCAATGTATCAAATGCTCATTTACATTAGAACACTATTCTAATCTTTCAGACTGAGACATTTGTCTTCGTTAGCATTTAGAAGATTATCTGAAAAAGCCTACAAATGTATATACTTGTATACTCTCCAACAGTCAAACATGCTCAAAGAACCTTAATAGGCCCTCTGCTGGTCTTGAAATGCCTCAAGTGCCTCATGAAACTGGCTAATTCAATTGAAATAGGTGACAGGACATATAAAGATTCCAGAAAATGAAAGAGCACACCAAGAATGGAATGAAGATACAATTTACTGAACCTGAACTAGAACTGGGGCTCTTGAAAACTGGTTTAACAGATTATCAGACTGGTTACTTGGAGGTGCTCATACTGTCAAAGTGTTTCAGACATTTCAAGACTCTAATATGGAAGTTTGCTAAAGGAAGTACCACAATAATCTCACAGATGTAGGTCTGCTCCCAGGCCATTGTCCCATTAAATGATACCTGTGTAAGATGGGATAGTATGTTGATCTCAAATGACAGCATGGGGACGAGAGAGCTGTTCATTTGTTATTTAAATGCCTTGCTCACCAAATGGCTCTCATCAAAATTTGCAGTTTTCAATCTATCTCAATTCCTAGCTTGATCCCATTATAACTGGAAGTTATTTCTGGGCTGTTATGCCGTGGTATATTGGAGTTAGAATTTCCAGATGTTTCATTCACAACTGCAGCGAACATCTTCAGTGGCATGGTCATAGTCTCCTCAGAAAAGTTCACATAGCATCTGAACTTCTCTGAAGAGACTGCAACCATGCCAATGAAGATGTCTGCTGCAGTTGTGAGTGAAACATCTGGAAATTGTAGCTCCAGCAGACCACAGCATAACAGCCTGGAAATAACTTCCAATTATATAACTCTGACCGTGAAAGCCTACGCTCTCTCTTGATCCACTCAATTATAAAAACTTAATTAGTGGATGGATACAAGGTTGCAGTAGTGTCTATTAATCCAAACAGGCCACAGTGTAAGCGTCTCTTGCCCTCAATAAAGCTTAAGAAATTTAATCTACTAAATTCTATACAAAAGACGAGTACAAGTTTATTCCTTTTATTTTCAATTTTGAATTTCTGAAGGATTTGAACATGATAAAGTTGACAAAATACATACAAGAGCAGAATTCAAAATTCATATAACCCACTTGTGTTGAAAACTTCAACTGACATATCGAGATTTAACGGTATTGGAACACCACAGTGAAGCAAAATAATTATTAATTTTTAGATGAGTCGAATTTATTACACATCTGCTTCACTTTCGAACCTATTTTGAGGACATGTTTCGCAAATCATCGTTTGCATCTTCTGCTCTTATGCGACTAAAGCTTGATCCAGTGGTGTGGTGGGTGTGGGTAATTCTGGAGTTGCTGCTGCCATCTGTTGATTTAGTGATGAACTTAAATGTGGGATTCTCTTCTGGCGGGATTTCAAAGTTCATTAGTTGGTTTTTATGCTTTTCTATGTATATTCTCTCCCATATGACGAGTTCACTATGTTTTTGTATGTATTTTAGTAATTCTGTGCTATCTTCAATTTCATGATTTTCAGACCAGAAATGAGCTGCTATTGCGGACTTATCAGTATTTTTGTATCTTAAGTGCCTGAAGTGTTCTTTCTTTCTAATGCCTATGTTTCTTTTTGTTCTCCCTATGTAAATTTTTTCACAGTCTTTACACTTAATCTTGTAAATGCCTGACTTTTCCTCTGGTTTTATCTTATCAGTATTATTACTGTGAAGTAGGTTTTTAATTATTAATTTTTAGATGAGTAGTATTTATTACACATCTGCTTCACTTTCGTACCTATTTTGAGGACATGTTTCGCAAATCATCGTTTTGCATCTTTGCGAAACATGTCCTCAAAATAGGTACGAAAGTGAAGCAGATGTGTAATAAATACGACTCATCTAAAAATTAATAATTATTTCGCTTCACTGTGGTGTTCCAATACAGTTAAATCTTGATAGGTTTTTAATGTTGTAATTGTTTTTTGGTGCCAATGTTATATTGTATTTCTTGAATATTTTTTGGAACTTTTTTGTGGCCCAGGGGTGGTAAGTAAATTTAGCAAATCTAATTTTTTGTTTTATTGGTGTGAGAGCTGTGATCTGTTTTAATCTCTTTTAAAGTTTGAATGATTTTAGTTTTCTATCTACAAGGTTTTTTCCATATCCATTTTTAATTGCAGTTTTTAAGATTTGATGGTATTCGTTTTGATATTCTTGCTGGCTGAGGGGTAGATTTACTAATCTGTGTGTGAGACTGTTGATAGTGGCATGTTTGTGTGGAATTGGGTTGAAACTATTTGCTTTGATGTAATTATCTGTGTGTGTTGCTTTTCTATGGATACCAAATTCTAGTTTTTCATTGCTTTTTGTGATTTTAAGGTCCAAAAGAGGTAGAGTACAGTCCTCTTCAGTTTCCACTCTGAATTGTATGCTGGGTTCTTGCAGGTTGAGTAGTTTCAAAGCATCATCTATTTGTTTGTAGGGCACTATTGCAAAGATGTCGTCTACGTATCTGTACCATGTTTTAAAAATATAAGGGAAGGCTTTAGTTATATGTGTTTCAAAAAAGCTCATGTATAGATTGGCCAAAAATGGTGATAGCGGGCTTCCCATAGCTAGTCCTGAAATTTGTTTATAATATTTTCCATCGAAGACAAAATAATTTTGATGTATACATATTTCAGTCATTGCCAAATATTCTTCTATTGCATTGACATCTAGGTTTATAGAGTTTAGCCATTTTTTCAGTTGAATCAAAAGTTTGTCTAATGGAATGCTAGGGAAGAGGGAGCAGACATCAAAGGATACTAAAGTGTCATGAGGTTTTAGTTTAAGATTTTGAATTTTTTCTACCAGGTCTAAAGAGTTTTCTATGCTCAGAGTATGCAATTGTGGAAAGGACTGAAATTTTTTGGACAGCCATTTTGCCAGAAGGTAAGTAGGAGTGTTTATATTATTTACAATGGGTCTCATGGGTATGTTGGGTTTGTGTATTTTAGGCAAACCATATAGTCTTGCAAGGGTAGGGTTGTCCGGTTTGATAGCTTTTTGTTCTGCAGTTGTTAAAATTTTACTATTAATGATGTTTTTTGTACATCTTTTATGCATCTGTTGAGTGGATTAGAATCTATTTTTTGGAATTCTTTTTGTTGTAGTAACTCTAACATTTTTTCCTTGTATGTAGCTGTATCTAAGATTACTATTTTGTTCCCTTTATCAGCCCTTGAGAAGATTACATCCTTTTTCCTTAAAGATTTAATTATCTTAATTTGTTTCAAATGTTTTCCTGGTTTTTTATTAAGTGTTCCAATATAGGAGATGATTTTTTTCCTAATTATATTTTTGTCCATGGTTTCCAAGCCTTCTACTGCTAATTCTATATCTGCAATGAATTCATCCAGGTTGCTGGAGTATGTTATACATGTTTTTAGGCCTTGGTTAAGCACATCTATTTCTTCAGTGTTAAAATTTTGCTTTGAGAGATTAATTACATTGTCTAGGGATGTGTTCTTTGCTAAAATTTTGTTTTGTTTTGGTTGCCAATGATTATGGTTATGCTTTAGTTTCTTCTTTTGACGATAAACTTTCTCTTTGACTTTATAATTGATATGTTCAAATGATTTGGTTTCTAAATGGTCCCATGCTGTGTTTCCTAGTAATTTTACCAGTTTCAAATGTAGGTTGTACAATGAGAGGTCTATATTAGTTAGTTTTCTGTAGTGATTTGCTTTTTCGGATTTTAACACGGCTTTTTCAGCAGCTAATTGTTCTCTACTGTTGTGGTTAAATTTTACTATTTTTCTTACATATTTCGGAGAAATGTTTTGTTTTAAGCAATTGTTGATAAATTTTATGTCCGCTGATATTAACCTTCTTTTTTTCTTTAGTTTCAAATATTGTTTTATTTCTTTCTTGTTGCCAAAATGTTCGTTGAAATTTTCAAATGTGAACTTTCTTACCTCCATGTTGTCCGGTTTTTAAAATTGGCTGGATCTAACTTTCGCGTGATAGCACAGAATTACTAAAATACGTACAAAAACATAGTGAACTCGTCATATGGGAGAGAATATACATAGAAAACCATAAAAACCAACTAATGAACTTTGAAATCCCGCCAGAAGAGAATCTCACATTTAAGTTCATCACTAAATCAACAGATGGCAGCAGCAACTCCAGAATTACCCACACCCACCACACCACTGGATCAAGCTTTAGTCGCATAAGAGCAGAAGATGCAAACGATGATTTGCGAAACATGTCCTCAAAATAGGTACGAAAGTGAAGCAGATGTGTAATAAATACGACTCATCTAAAAATTAATAATTCAACTGACATGTTAAAAGTTCTCACCTCTTAGAAACAAGCAGCAGCAGTTGCAGTTTAAAAAAAAATTGGTGGTATAAATAAAGTGATGCAAGGTGAACTTCTATCACATGCTGAGAACTTTGCTTCAGTTTATACAAATAAACTGAACTCCAAGAATTGTCTCCACCCATAATGAAAGAAGTAACTTTCATGAGCACACTAATCTTTCTATATAAACAAAATGTTTTTTTCTCTCTCTCTCTCTGCAGAACTTTTAGAAGAGGTTAACTCCCATTACAAAGCTCAACTTTAGTCCCAGAAAACCACATAATTAAAGTTTCACCGAACTATTTAAGTAGTGGAATATGCAGCTAAGGGAAGCTTATCATTTGCCGGAGATATACAACATTCTCTTTTACCTGGACATGCTCTCAATTTTTGAGCCTTAAAATGGCTTAAGAAGTTTTTAGGCAAATGGATAAGTCCTGTTTTGGTTAACATAATTTTGTGCTTCATTGTATACATTGGAAATTCTTTTGGTTGTTATCTATTGTTTCTACTCCTAATTGAGGAGAGTTTTTTCAAAACTCGATAACTGCAAAATTTTGCAAAATTGAGTTATATATAGTATCGGCATAATTTTCACCTTCTGCATCGTTCTGCAAAATTTTATTCATGTCCTATGTAGAAATTAGGGAATATTAGCATAACTCGATACAGGCACTTTCTCAGTTAAAGCAAAAGTCGATAGATGCAATTTTATGATTTTATAATCCAACATGTAGAAACCTCAATTCCAAGAACCGCATGTTGGCATTGATTGCCATCTCACTATTGCAATTCTTGGAATTCTCAAACATTCCTGCAAGCTTTTTACACTGCTACACCATTGGCAATAACTGCGAACTCAGGTTGTGTGCTTCACATTTATTTCTGAAAGCTTTGTTATACTTACCTGGCATTTTTATTCTTAGTTGAGACATTGCAACAGTACTATGCACAATGGACAGGAGCTCAGATTGTGAAACTGTACCAGTGGTCGATTGCGCAGGAGGTAGAAATTGCAAAAACAAGGAAAGGAAATCAAAATGCGAGTCAAGGAAAGCTCGTACTCCAGCAATTTCATGTTCACATGGTCTCGAGTGCACTCCACGAAATCCTAAAAGTAAAGGGCATAAGCTCTGTGATGTAGCTGATTTGACTTCATAAGTGGATTTTACCAACATCTTTGGGTGCTCAACAAAATAGATCAAGATAAATTCCTTATGAAATATATGAGTATTACATCTCCTAATCGCAGAGTGGTGAAGAGAGAAGCTGCAAATAGAAAGGAGACTGTTAGCATTAAATACAGTGTGAGAACTAATCATGGCCAAGTATTGTCAGTATGCACTGCAAGCTTCCAAGGAATCACATGGGTATCAAAAGATAGATTATCTCTCCTGGCTAGAAAATTTCACTTATCTGGGAATGCGCCAAAGGAAACCAGAGGAGGTGACAGGACAGCATTACAGAAAGGCATTTCTGCTGCTATGAAGCAAGACATAAAGAAGTACAGATGTAGAGAAAGCCATTATGGAAGAGGAAAATCAAGGAGAGGATATTTACCTCCAGAACTTAATATCAGAAAAATGTGGACCAACTTTTGCAACGAAAGAAGATTAAGAAATCTACCAGTCTGCTCATTTTCAAAATATAAATACATATTTTACAACTTCTTTAATTTTTCATTCCATACACCACACATTGACACATGCTCAACCTACAAAATGGGACTAATGAAGATTAAGATCAGAGGCATATGTGGAAAAGAAAAATGAACTAAGAACCATCTACAGACTGCACAAACTGCATTCAAAAAGGTTTCATCAGTTATTGAAAGAGGAAAATGTTGAGACAATCACTATTTACTTTGATATGCAGCAGAATCAACCACTGCCTAAACTTTCTGTTAGCGAGGTATTCTATGCAAGGCAGGTGTGGCTGTATAATTTATGCATGAGTACCATCAGATATTACAAAATCAAGGCTCTGTGAAAGTGTTGTTCAACGAATGGAAAATTAAAGACTTAAAGTGCAAAACAAGCACTGAAGTCGAAGCTTCCTTTCAAAATGAATACTCAGCGAATAACATATTCCAAGCAATCAAAGGAAGATCATAAGGTACGTGTAGATGTTCAAAATACATATTCTGCTTTGTATGTGGAGGTGGATGTGATGAAACCACGCAAGTCCTGCAGGAAATTCCTACTTTGATCTCAAAATGTTCCCAAAATTAATAGATTGAGCAAAGAAAAGAAAAAGGATGTTCAAAATCTAGCTAAATTTTTTGAAATTCCAGAAACTGCTAAAGAATTTTATAAAGATGTACTAGAAGATACTAATAAATGTTAAAGCTTACATATTCATATTGTTTGAAATTTCTTTGTATGCATTCAGTATGTTTGTTATACAAATAAAACAAAATATTATATCATTATTGTGAATGTAGCAGTACTTGATTTCTAAGTTTATACCTAATCAAATAATCCTTATGAACATTATGTTGGTTGTATTGTACATTATGTATTATGAAAAGGTAAAAATAAATAAAAAATAATAAATACATAAATAAAAAGTAACAAATACAATAAATGACAAAAATAACAAAGCTTCATGTGTGAATTTCTCGCTCACGCAGAAAAGTTAATCAGCATCTATTGGCTTTTGAAAAAATTCTGCATTTTCAAACCTCAAATTTGCACTAGTTAAACTATTCTATTTGCTTCTTCTCACATTAAATGAGACTGTTTCAGGAAGGAGAATTGAATGACTAATATATTTGCTGTGTAAACCAATTAGTATTGCCAATAAATAGAAGAAACAGTTTTTCTCAGAAATGCATTTTGTGCATCTATCGAGTTTTGAAAAAACACTCCTCAATTATGCAAAACATTTTCTCAACTGATAGAACAAAATTCTGAACCTTAGACAAAATTAGTAAACAAGTATTCTAAATACTTAGTAATACTGCAGATGAAAATGATTAGTTAATACACAGCACTTTTTTTTTTTTTTTTTATTTTGGATTGGATGGTAGTGGTTTGTTCCATGACAGTGGTAAACAGTTTAATATTATTTGTGTCTGCACAAAGGAACAAGAAAGTATAATTTGTAGATCTTTACATACAGTTCAAAAGGTAAACCACTGTCACCATCACTGAAATACCACCACTATCAATAGTAAATGGTTTCAACCTGGTTGATAAATGAATTATAAACAGCTTCCACTTAGTCATTTAATTTTATTTTCTGGTCATTTAGTTGTATTGGTATATTTTAAATCTTCAAATCTTTCTCAGCACAGTTTTCATAGTGCATTTTGCCTTTTCATTAATCACTCCTCAGTAATTTAGATACAATACCCGGCTTCATATGCCTTGAATGACATAGGCTGTCTGCTGCAGTAAGTACCAAGTGACAAATGAGTCTGTACCCAATTTCTAGTTGGCTCTGCTTATCTTTCATATAAAACTTGATAACCCTCTGCTGATCTTGAATGTGACTAAAGCCACATCTGTGTTTTATTCATATCATTCAAGCTTTCCTGGCGACGAATACGCTCACTTTCTTCTCGGGCAGCCAGCCAGGTGAAAAGATGATTAGATATCAACATTTCGGTAGTGTTGCATCTCTCCATCATCAGGATATTTATAAAATAACTACAAATGAAATACTGGATATAACACAACTATAAACAAAGACAAAACACTATCAAAATTTGCATTACTGAACAAAAGTGTTTTCAGTAAATTAAATGCCAGGTCAGGAGTTGGCGTGAGTATAGAAAATTATGTCAAAGAAACGTAACTACTTAACTTGATTAGCAAGCTGTATTGATCATTGCTTCTTAATTCGACGGATTTCCATTTTTAAGGCCGGTTTCCAAGAGGAGCTGAACTGAAATTCAGCAACACGATTAAGCGTGCTCCTTTCAGAGGAAATCGCCAAAGCCTCCTTAATTCTCCGCTCCCAGTAACTGTTGCATTTTGCCAAGATGGTAGTCTCCTGAAAATTGGCTCTATGGTCGTTATCAAAACAATGCTCTGCCAGCCCAGACTTCTCAGGTTGCATTAAACGAATGCTCCGTTCATGTTCGATTATTCTAGTAGCAATGGTCCTTCTGGTTTGTGCTATATACGGTGTCCCACATTCACAGGGAATGAGGTACACTCCTGACACTTGGAAGTCCAGTTTGTCTTTCGCTGGTCTCAACAGATGCTTAATCTTCGGAGGTGGCTTGTGGATGGTCCTGATTTATTTGGCGAGAATTCTGCTGATTCTGCCGGATAGATTGCCGGTAAATGGGATGCAGGCTGTAGCGGTAGGCTTATCTGATGCTTGCTATATTACAGGTTTCCCTTTCCTAGCTTTGGTGATCGAGACTTTAACGTCATATTCGGAGTAGCCATTTTGACAGAAAGTGAGTCTCAGGTGCTGTAATTCTTGTTTTAAGTGGCTGGGATCAGAGATACACAAAGCTCTATGGGCCAGTGTATTGAGAACTCCCAGTCGTTGAGACTTATGATGGAAACTATGAGCGTTCAGATAAAGATCGGTGTGTGTAGGCTTGCGATATACAGCATGCCCCAGTGTACCCTTGCTGTTTTTTGAAACAAGAATGTCCAGGAATGGAAGAGTTCCATCCTTCTCCACTTCCATGTGGTAAACTGTATTTGAGGTCGAAGGCTGTTGAGATGCGCAAAAAAGCTAGGCAACGTGTCTGATCCATGTGGCCAAATTATAAAACTGTCGTCCACGTATCTATAGAAATGAGATGGTTTAAGTGGAGCTGTGGCAAGTATTTATGTTCTAGGTGTTCCATGTAGAAATTAGCTATAGCTGGTGACAAAGGGGAGCCCATTGCTACTCTGTCTACTTGTTCATAGAAAGTACCACCAAACAAGAAGAAAGTAGACATCAGGGTATGTCAGAAGAGCTCTATGAGCTCTATGAGCTATGTCCAACCCTGTGGTGGTTCTCTTAAGGGGAACTAAATATAGCAAATCCTCTTTGATGATCAACTTATCGTTGACACTTCTAATGAAAATAGGTATTGTACAGTATCTGATACATGAGGGTGCTCTGAAAAGTTCTCGGCCTCACCCAGAGATAGCGGCATTACTTGCATGATTTTTTTTCCCCCTTACATTGGTACACATGTTAACAGACTATGTAAAATTACAAGTCATTCCAGGCAATAGTTGACTGTAGACAGTTGTTTGAAACAGTGGAAGTGCACACTGCTTTGAAAATGGAAAAATTCAAGTATCAAGCTATGATAAAATTCTTCATAAAAGAAAGTTTAACACCTACAGAAATTCATTTGCAGAATGTAGATGTGTATGGTGACTCTTCACCTTCAGTTTCCTCTGTGAAGAAATGGGGGGCCTATTTTAAACACTGCCATGAAAGCGTCCAAGATGATCCATGCGAAGGACATCCAAAAACTGTAACCACAACGGAAATAATTGAAAAGTGCATGACATGATTTTGGAAGATCGGCTTACAAACGTGTGTGAAATTGCTACTGCTCTTGGAATTCAAAGGAATGTGTTGGTCACATCTTGCATCAGAAATTAAACATGAAAAAGCTTTGCACAAGATGTGTGCCATGTATCCTCATTGTGGATAACAAGTGCATTAACACGACACTTTCTAAACAGTGCTTGGTGCATTTTCAGAAGAACAGAAGTGACTTTTTGCACCTATACATATCACAATGGATGAAACATGGATTCACCACTACACACCCAAATCTAAGCAACAGTCAAGGCGGTGGACAGAAGCTGATTCTTCAGCTCCAAAGAAGGCAAGGACTGTGCTATTGGCGGGAGAGATCATGGTGTCAGTGTTTTGAGATGCCATAGGAATTTTGTTGATTGACTATCTGGAAAAAGTTAAAAACGTTATTGGAGAACACTACTCTCAACTTCCAACCAAATTGAATGCAAGCATTCATTAAAACAGATGCGGGTTATGAAAGAAAAAGTTGTCTTCCGTCAGGACAATGCACCTGCCCACAAGTGTTTTGGCATTGGGGAAATTGAGAGATCTGCACTATGAAGTGCTGGAACATCCACTCTGTTCCCCAGATTTGGTTCCCACGACTTCCATCTGTTTCCAAAACTGAAAAAATTTCTCACTGGTAGGCACTTTTTGTCCAATGAAGCAATTGTGGCTGTAAATGGGTATTTTGCAGCACTTCCAGAGGAACACTAAAGAGAAGGGATAATGGCATTGGAACACCACTAGACAAAATGTATTGATATTAGAAGAGATTATGCTGAAAAATAAAACTACTATGAAAACATGAATTGTTGTTTTTCATAATCAGGGTGAGAACTTTTCAGACCACCCTGGTATCACTGCTCTCATAAACAGCTTAGGCATTCTTTTTAACTTATGTGCCATAACATATAGCTCTTCTTGGACATTTGCACCAATTTCCTGTATGTGTCGCATAATAGTCTTAGGAGACAAACTTATTTTTTCGAAGTGTTCTATTAAATGTGGACACATATCAGCGGTCATTATAATCACATCTTTTGCAAAATCTCCTTCACTAAACTGACCAACTTTCTTGGCTATAGAAGAGCTATTCTGTAGCTCAAACAGAAAGATGCAGAGAGTAAAACTGGCTGCTCCTGCAGTACACAGCTCTCACTTGACGTCACACATGCTGACAGCTCTGCTCTTCGCCTCCAAATATCACACTATATGAAGCTGTCTCCCTCTGCTCTAAGTTAACCAGGGGATTTTTTGGAAAATAAAGATGAATTTTTTTTGAACAGCTGACACTAAAAGTAGAGCTTTTAACACAAGACACTCATAATATGAATTGAAGATTTAACACTGCATGGAATATAACTTTTATAACACTCCAGAGTTTCCACTCTATTTTTTGCAATGGAAATTATATGAATATACCTTGCATGGATTAACATGATAGCAGATAATTAGATCAGTTCAGAAATGGATTCTGCAGAAACAGAAGACTTTTTAAAACAGCTGAGGGGATAATGTTACAACTATTCCTAAAGTGTTGAGGAAATAGTATATCATTACATACAAAAGTTGCTTCAATGGTAATATCAATACCAAAGCTCCTTCCTCAGCACAAGGAATTAATACTTCATATTGTAACAATTAATATTATAATTACATTAAAGAAACAACAATAATAATAGCAATAATAATAAACTAAAATATTTTTAATAAAACTGTTACACTTATTCTGCTGATTTATTTTACCACAGCCTTCCATATATTATAGACAACTCTCAAGCTGATCATTTTGTTGGCACTGGTGTTAGGAAGGTTGAGCAACAGTGAAACCCACAACAGAGCAAAGCTAAATATTGAATATATCAAATGTATACTGCTTATCCTAAATCAATTTCAGCTGGATAATTTATAATTTAATAGTCGGGACTATCCAAAAATTATGAATATATGACCTGAAGCTTTCCTGGCGACGAATATGCTCACTTTCTTCTCGGGCAACCAGCCAGGTGAAAAGACGATTAGACTTAAATTAATTAGGAGTCGATTAATGACACAAAACAACACTTACTTTTAAATTTTCCCGATTTTCCATCGATGTCCGGCTGAAGATAGAGGGAAGGCCTCAGAAACCGGTTCCGGGAAAATTTAAAAGTGTTGTTTTGTGTCATTAATCGACTCCTAATTAATTTAATTTATACAACAACACTGTTTTCAACACTTCCATGAAAGGATTTAGACGATTAGACGTTTCGGGAGTGTGCATCGCTCCCATCATCAGGATATATATTTGTGGTTATAACATTTTATAAATATCCTGATGATGGGAGCGACACACACTCCCGAAACGTTGATATATAATCATCTTTTCACCTGGCTGGTTGCCCGAGAAGAAAGTGAGAATATGAATATACATTTCAAAAGTGATATTTTGCTCACATGATTGCTACACTCAGCTATCAGCCTCATTCCACAAACATTCCTACTTACGGAATAAAGCTCTGCTTATAGATATGGTAGATATATTTGTACATTCCTTTTTCATATACATATTCTGAATTTTATTTTTGTTTACATTCTGCTAAAATCTAACCGCAAATAAAGTCCTTCCTGTCCCTTTCACATTTGAACCCTCTTTTATCTGGTCCCCTGGCCTTCCTCTCATCTAGATGGTCCTACTTATCTCTTAACTCACCTCTTTCTCTCTGCCCCCTTAATTTAGTTTACTACTATACTTTTCTTTTTGTTTCCTTAGGAAACCTCCTGTATTTTATTCCTCTTTTGCTTATTTCCTGTCAGCATTCTCCACTTTTAATAAAGAAAGCATTAAGTAATTATATGTATTACTATAGTATTACTGCTCAAGAGTAAGAAGATAACCCAAAAAACTATGAAGGACTATTTCAAAGATCAATCTTTTTGAGAAAAAAAAACTATTTGTAGTTGGTTTTTAACACTTCACTCAGATACTACAAATAGTTTCTTCAATTAATTTTGACGTCACTGTTACTAAATTCCTTCAATCATGCATAATCAATCTTTTCATTTAATACTGTAACACGTTAATCTTACAATTAAATTATATAATGGATTTAATAAAAATTTTAAGTTATAATTAACTACTCCAAAATGTTAAGCATTATTTTGTCATTTATGAATTATCAACATACTATTTCCATATTACAAGAGTCTTTCTATATCTAAGATAGTCTCAAATCTCAATTAGTTCAAATCCATTGTACTTGATACTTTGTAAGCTTATTCACTTTCAAAGCTTTTGTACATACCAATTGAACATCTGTGGTCGTAAAACTGCCATGTATGGAAAAGCCTTGGCGTTACTGACAATCCAGTCTAGATCTGCCAAATTCTCTATAAACTGAATGACACCTACATTACCCGAACGATGTGCTGTAAGGAAAAACATTAATATATTAATACAGCTGCTAGCAAAAGTTCTCTAATGCATATTAGTATATGTATTATTCATAGTCCACGCTTGCAAGTTTTATTCAGTGTTTATTTTCCTCATTAATACTGCTTATTATTATTATTATTATTATTATTATTATTATTATTATTATTATTATTATTATTATTATTATTATTATTATTATTATTATTATTATTATTATTATTATTATTATTATTATTATTATTATTATTATATACACACACACACACACACTACAATCCCCTTGACCCAAAAAGACAAGAAAAACCCTTATTTCCCTGATGAAATTTCACACAAGTTTCCTCATATTACATGTTGGATCATCCATAATGTCTTTTAAGTACACATTTCACAGATTTCATAATCACAAGCATTGTCTGACAACTTTCTACTGACGTATTCCATATCATGTACAGTGATCAGAGGATGAAATAAATAAACTATAATGATTGTAAGTTATTCATTACATTTAAGAATGCTGGCTACACCGTAATATGCAAGCATAACACATGGCCAGAAAGAAAAGGGATTTTGTCTGCGCAAGAAATACTACAAATTCCATCACAGATGAACGTGAGATGATAGGATATAGTGGAAGCACACTGTGTTCGTAAGAGTTATTTCCACTAGAATTGTAGGTTTATTTACATTACGTAGTTAAGTTTATTTACATTGACATAGCGTATCAGCTTCTAAGGAGTATACAAAAATCTGAAAGGTATCAATGCTTACATAAATCAAGATGTCAACCAAACAATATAACCTCAAAAGACAACTTATCCATCAAATGAAGGAAACCAGACAGGTAGGACAGAAAGCTTTAATTTACAATTTGGAGGTACATGAAATAAGTAAATGAAGGTAATGAAGGACTAAGGTATATGATCAGAAGAGAGAATAAGCATCAGCTACGTCAATTGAGAGAGGTAAGTTTAATGCAGAAAATCAAAAGTTTGAAAGATGGAACACCAATAGACATATCAACAGAAGATGCTGGTCAACAAGGTTAAGGAGAGAAGCAAAGATTGATGTCTCCAACAGAAAGAAAACTATAACCAACAAAAGTTTACCATATGAACCTCAACAATAGGTGGCTGACAATGCAAACAGGTTGTTCAATGACATTACTGCTGATTCAACACCATATGCATTTCATTACTTACCAAGGATGACCACAAGCAGAAAGTTAACGCTAAAAAGCTAAGGATTAAGCAATAGTTAAGTATACAAATGAAATGGAAAAAAGAAAAGGATCCTGAAATTGGGATCTTAGAATGTGAAGAGAGAAAATAAAATTTGGTGCAAGGCTTTTCTTAAGTGCTGTTACGGAAAATTGCAGATATTAGCAGCATGGATAGAATAAAATGATATCAGGATGCAAGAGTTTGATTTTATAAATGCAATAGGTGGTATAGGGTAACTTGTATCACAGGAAATGAAGGAAGTTAATGAAAGATAATAATGCTTAGATAACATGATGTGGATATTAACTTTAGAGAGAACACTGTCTTTAGGAACAGTTTACAATTTCATATACCAAATCCTTTTCATATACCGTAAGATGGGGAAACATTAGAAACAGGGGTAAATTCAGATGGGAACCATGTTTCCCTTTTTACCTCGGTAATAACTGAATGCGAGCTATTGTATACTGCACATACAATTTGCTGCTTACACCTTGCACACTGTCAAGCAGAATCACACCTACACTGTCACACTTGGAAGTTTATACTGTGGCGTATAACAATTTTATACTGCATTGAAAACTGCTAGTTATCTTTATGTGAATGCTTTTGTCATTTTATTAAGAGAAAAGATAGTTACGCATAATTTCCTAAGGTTTTACCTATTTAAATATTAAGAAAATGTGAAGGTAGTCTTTCCATATATCTCATTTGCATTAATGTCTACAAAACTACAGATATCTACATCCGTTGGGGGAATATCGGACAATGCTGCATACTTATAAAAGGAGGCTTAATGCACTTCCTAGGTGCAATAATGACCCTCAAAACATTGAAATGTTAGTTGCTGCTGTAAGATCAGCAAATATGTTGTACAGAAAGGCATCCAGCAAATTTAACATTACACGTTCAACATTGCAAAATAAAGTTAATAATACAAACCCTTGAATGACTGGAAGGAGCCTTCTGTCTTGAGCACCACTGAAGAAAACACACTTGTCCATGGTATTCTAAAGGTCGTGCATTAAGGTTTTCCTTATAACTCTGACAATTTAATATAAATATTGAAAGGATATCTCAATAAATGTGGACAAAGAGGAAAAACGCTTTTCTTATAACATGCTAGGAATAGTGTGTGTTCATTCTTACAGCAATAATCTGATACATTAAGCATCCAGCTATCTGAGAACATTAAATGGCAACCTGCCGAAGCAAGTTATAAAACAGTGAAATCATTGGTAGAGTCAGACTGAAAAATTCAACGCCATAGCTGGGATATGAACACCGAATCTCCTGGTCTCCATCTGGTTGCTCTTAACCATTGAACTACCATGGCCAACATGCCAGAGTGACAAATTCTCCATCTGAACTGTATTTCTCCCAGTAAACTACTAGGGGTTCTCATATACAACAAGATATGTACCTTTTGTGATGATTTACTAGGCTGCAAGTACAAAAGTACCAGGCTTCATAGTTAAACCACTGTTAGGTAAATAGATGGAAATTAATCATTCTTCCACACTAGGTATGTGTAAGCTAAGGCTTGGATAGGTTAGAGTCAGACTGAAAAATTCAATGCCATAGCCAGGATCTGAACGAAGGATCTCCCAGTCTCCATCCAGTTGCTCTTAACCATTGAGCTAATATGGCCAACATGCCATCATTATATTAGACTGGGAGATCTGGATTCAAATCTCTACAGAGAGGTTGAAAATGGAGGCAATGACCTTTGAAACTAGTCCCTCAATAATATAAGAAAAGTGACAAGTGTCAATAAACCAACTGCAAATAGTTTTATGATTAAAAATTATTAACTTTATGATTTGATTATGGTTTCTGAATTAGAAGAGACTGATATATAAGTGATAAAAGTTTCATTATGATAGATTGCATAGCTTTCAAGAAACATTAGCATATAATGCATTGAAATTCTACATGGAAATTGCTCCTCTGACACTAGCAAGTGTCCTAAGTTTTGGTGCACTTTCTTTTTCAGAATGGCTACAGTGTAACAAATGAATTGAAAACTGCAGAACTCATAAATGAACAGGTGCTTGTTTTTAATAAATACACCAATTTGTTTTAGTGCTAAAATTGTTAAGTGACAAACGAATACTCTAAAATCACTACTTGTACCTTTATGGATGAAAAGAACAAGCAAACAAAGGCAGCAAAAAACAATTCTGGGGAGCATATATGTAAATAGCAAACCAATAACATTGAGCAAAATTAATAAACCAATATTGTATAAGTCTAAAGAGAGGAAAATCCTAAACCAGAATGTGGAGTATAACGAAATAAAACAGACTTGTGCCAATGAACCTAATTCTTTAACCATTTAGAACTCTGTCCACACTCACATATCAACTTACCTAACTTGCAATGCCCACCTCGGTAGCGTGGTGGTAGTATGTCTGCCTCACGTTCAAGAGGTCCCGAATTCAAATCTCAGTCAGGGTGAGTTACCTGGATAAGGTCTTTTTCCGGGGTTTTCCCTTATCCTGAAAGACGAATGTCGGGTAACTCTAAGCTCTATGGACCCCGAGCTCATCTGAGCATTTCACCCATACCATTCATCGTCCAATATGACTTAACATTGGAGGACGTAAATTACAAAAAAAAAAAAACCAATACCAGCTGGGCTAAGACAAATGACAACACCAATGAAACAATGTTCAATAATCGTTACAATGCTGAAAGAACTATGCAGATTGGCAGAGTAGATTTCAGTGACAAATTTGAAGTGTAGTCTCTGTGCCTTGGAACATATACAGTAAAATGGTGATTAATAATTTTTGTGTGGATGTTTGCATACTGTTTGCAAACTGAGGAGTATTTTTTCAAAACTTGATAATGCAACACATTAAGCTTTTCATAAACCGAGTTTTTCTATTTTCATCTAGATACATATGTTTCAAAAGGTTGATTTTTATGTGATTTCTAGATCTTATAGAAATAATGTGTTGTAATACAGGAGTTTGATTTTTCCAGTTCTTTTTTTTTTTCCAAAACTCAATATATATATAATCATTGCTTCTGTCAGCTATTTTGTCTTTTTAGTTCCCTGTTGCATTCTAATTTTGTTCTGGAAATACATATTTTTAATTACTTTCCCCTTTATTACATATCTGCATTGTTTTACAATGTATATTTGACAGGTATTGTTATATTGCATCGTTTTGACTGATAGCTTTTAACTTTATTAGGAATACAAAAACAGTATTATAAATACAAGAGAGTACACAATAACAACCTTACATTTTAATATAATAAACATAATTAATATAAATAATGAAATGATTTATTATATATAGTTAATTCATTACAAATGAATTAACCATGAATAAAATTTTCAAGCGATTCTGTGAAGAAAGAAAGTTTAGAATCCTGAGGACAATGCTCCTTATCGAAATGCAATTGATTCATTCATTGCTTGAAATATTTGTAAAATACATAATTGTATTTTGATAAGGAGCACTGTCCTCAAGAGTTTTAAACTTTCTTTCTTCACAGAATCACCTGAACATTTTATTCATGGTGAAATCTGAAGGCAAATAACCTCTCGAGGACTCCTCCCTGCCATGATGGCTCTCTCTGCATTTGTATTTCATTATATCATCCTTACTGGAAATAGTCAGGGCCTTATGCTCCTTTCCTGTTCTGTCCCCTCCTCTTCTTTCCTTGAAAAGTGGCAGCATAAACAGGCACTATTTCACAATTCATTTTTCTAATGTTATACTTCACTGTCACTATTTTCTTCTATTTTGCATTCTTGTTCACTACTCTGTGCTGAGGTGAAAAAATATCAAAAAAAAAATGTATCAGAAATTTTTCCTGGTCTGTTTTATTCAATATCAAATGATGGTGGAACTGAGTAATATCGTCATAGCAGAATTCAGCATCTTTGCATTCCTTCTTTCCTTTGGCTTTTGAAGGCAAAACCTCAAGTCTGAGTGCACTTAATAATAGGTTTCATTTTACACCTTTTAATTTGCATTTGAGGTCAAGGTAATCTCTTCTTGAATTGTGATTTTCTCCCTCCGGAATGTTCGACTTCTATGCTGTTGACAGAATCACAAAAAGTCACTCGTTTTGATTTAACTTGCAGTGCTTCTATGCACACGAACATAAAAGTATCAGGTTAATACTTGACTGATATTAAGCTGTAGCTGCTCTGACTACAATGAAGTCTGTTTGCATCACTATTTCCCACTGGTAAATATTGCTACAATGAGTAACATGATATACAGCAATCTGACACACCAATCTAGTCTATTATTACCGCTATGATACTTGCAAGAAATTTTATTGCATTTGTCAACTTTTGCTTTAATTCTTAGAATGCATATATCGGGTTTGGCTAAAACCTAGTGATTTTGAGTGCTTATATATGCTGCATTATTAGACTTTTGCTAAAACTGGGTTCAGAGGTTGATGTAAAAGGTTAACATTATGTCATTACTATGCCTAACTCAATTTTGAAAATTTTACATTTATTGAGTTTTGAAAAAATGTTCAATTATCTGTGCATCCCCCCCAAAATAGATAAGTACTGTACATACATTATATTTTGTAGTAAACAGCAATAAAACAAATGCAGTGGAATAATATAAGTGCCATTTCCATTGTTTAAATGACCACCACGTGACTACAGAGCAGAGGGTGTTAAGTGGGATAGAGACTCCACATTAAGCTTCTTGAAACGGCCGTGTGACAGATCACAGTGCTGCACATTAGCTTTAAAATCTATCGGTGTCAACAGATGTCTCTCTTTACACAACATTAAAATCTCTTCTCTGTGTCAACAAATGTCTCTCCATACATAACATTTAAAATTTTTCGGTGTCAACGGTATCTAAGCAAAGCCAAATTAAGCCAGAAAAATGGTCATCAATTTATAAAATTTGCAAGACTTGTAAGGCCTGCGATGGCATATGAGCAGGAGGAAGGAAGGAAGGAAGGAAGGAAGGAAGGAAGGAATGGACTTTCACAAAGACCTATCGGTAACTAAGATGTTAGAATGTAGCTAAATACCGAAAATTAATATCACTTAACCTGAATTATACCTTCATATTCATTTATAATTAAATTCTTTAGATTATGTAGCACTTATAATGTATCAAGGATCTTTTTACATGAAAAAGCATTAGTTTCATTAACCTTGTTGCTTAATTATTAATGCAAAAACAGTGCTTTTCTGCTTTTTTCTAGCTACATCATCTCAGGCTATCAGGAATACGATGGCAGAAATCAAAAGTGCCAAATGAGTGGAAATGTTGTATGTTTATTGTTTTGGTGATGTGCAGTGATCTTCAGGAACATTATTAATGTAGAACAAAGCTTTGTTTCTCACCTATACAGCAATTTATTGTGGCTTATCACCAGATATTTCTTAAAGTTTGAGTTTCATTTCAATATTAGTGGAAAATTAACAAAAACTTTGAGGAGTGTTGTGACCAGTAAGTTCTAAATTTCCAGGAAAAGTGAAGTTAATTTAAGAAGTTGATTGGATATATTCATTGGTTTTGTGTTAGAAGTTTTAAATTTAAAATAGTTGAGTCATATATAACAGTCCATGTAAGGTAAATAGTTTCTAGTTTAAATTACTGCAAAAATAGTGTTCCTAAATTGCAGCTATTTTGTAATTGTCATTTGATTTCCATGAGTTCATATAAAAACATTAAGCCAAAATTAAACACCATGAATATTATTATATGATTTCTTCAGTATTTAAACTTTGTTTTGAGAGTGGGGTTATTTGGGGTTATTTGTTATCAAAGACAAATACTTAAACAATTGCTTATTAGCTTTATAGCTTTGCATGTTGTTACATATCTTTAATTCTCATGCTGTTTGTATTAACATGTGTACAACAAACTTATACACGAAGATTTTCAAAATAATTCTTCTATCTCAGACTACCTGTTATATGAAACGTATATATGAATTGTTTATAAGGATGTATTTGCAATGTTTGGTGACAGCATCTGTTTTTGATAATGATATACCATATGTGTTTGGAGGAATTTAGTAACAGTGACGTCAAAATTAATCTCAAAAATTACTTGTAGTTGGTTTATTGATACTCGTCACATATAAAAAAGTAAGCGACGAGTATCAATAAACCAACTACAAGTAGTTTTTGAGATGATATACCATGTTTGCCGTGTGTATTACATGCTTCACTGTGTCATTCTAACCAAAGTATGTGAATTTTCAGATATACCAAAACTGTGGCTGTGGATTTATGCAGAATTCAATTCTCTTTGATTTCTGTAGAATTTCTTTGCTTATAATTGACATTATCTGTGTCTACATATAATCTGGGGGCTTAAATTAAAATCTTCGGCAAGATGCTTGGATATGAATTTTTATAAAGTTTTTCTTTAAATTGCAAAGATATTTTGAAGAATTAGGTTCTCTTAACCTTACTCATAAGTGTAAAACTACATCAGTGATAAAGAATCTCATACCTTTTAACAGTAATTAAAAATACGATCTGAGATTCCATAAACCCAATCTGTTCTACCTTGTTTAATGCAGTAATCACTATGTAATATTGTACACACTACAACAAATGATATACCTGAATAACCATGTTAGAAGAGATCTGGTGAGATTAGAATTGATCTTGTAAAAGCTAACAAGTTTTAAGTGCAATTGTGCATTGCAAGAAATTATTAAAATGTCATTGTGCCATTGTCATCATTATATGCCATTTTTACTTTTATTTCCAGTATTCCGCTTATTCTTAAAACATGTACAATGTCAGCTGCAGCTAGGACTTAGATAATGGCATGATCTCAAATTAATAAAGATTCATTATAAACAATAGGTAGGGGTAGTGATATTTGGCATTTTGATTTTTACATTTAACATTTTGTCGCATACATTTGTAATTTAACATTTTATAGCATTTGGAAGAAAGTTTGAGTTAATTTTGTTAAATGATAAACATTAATATTTATATGACATTTAAAACACATTTACGGAGGGTTATTAATTACAGTGAGTTAAGTGTCAATTTATTTCACATTAATATAGGTTAAAGCAATATGCAAAAATATAGAACAATCTGATACCAACTAAAGCATATTGCATAACACAAAAAAGATAATTCCATACTGATGTAGAACACAATAAAAAGAAAATGCAGTAAATTTGCCTCGTTTATGATTCAGTAACGCTACTGAATGAAAGCACTGAACACATTTCAACATTCTGTTCTGTCGTTTGAGTCCTTCTGTCACTCACAATCAAATTATATTTACTGAAATATATTTCAGCATCTACACTATTGGTAGCATCCCAAATACATTGCACAGCTACTCGGGCAAACTCTGTGCATTTGAGCTTAACAGCCAACATCCGTTACATGCAGTGATGCAAAACCACATAATTTTGAAAAGCAGATATAGCCATAAATATATAATGCACTTATTGTTTCATTCCATTGAACAGATAAGGAATTATGGACTGTCAAAGAAATAATGCTTAGATGTGTAAGCATTTTAATTAGACCTTTAACAATTCAAACAGACAGTTCCAGCACTTTCACTGCATAATTAAGACCACAAACAGCAGTAATGGTTCTGAGTGTAACCTTTCATTGATTTAGTTATGTGACACACATTCAGTTGTATGTCATAGCCTGAGAGGTTTACACTATGCAGAGACCACCAATTGCCATCTTAGTACATATATAGCTTAAAGTCTTACCAAGTTAAAGTAAGCCATTTACCAAAACAGTTGCTGTACCTACACATCAAGCAAATCATACTTCACAGGTAATATGCATGAAATTTTGTCCTGTTGAAAGATACACTTAGCATTAAAATTTATTTTTTTTTCAGCATTTATTACTGTACTTATACACGTCATTAAAGCATTTACAAATTCAAGGCTGTAATATTCCTGTGTTGCAAAGACAAAGTTAAGCTTAGGACAATTTTAAATGAATGGTACAGTTTTTATGTACTTGATATTCTTTTTAGATTCATTGAACTGTATGTTTCGTTCAAATCATAATCATTTATACTGTATGTGTGAATGATAATCCAACCAAAGTGATTAGAAGTATATAAAATAGTGTCTTTTATTAAATTGTCTTCTGTTGCTGTCACTGCCTCATGTAGGTACTAATTTGTGAAGTTTTACTATACTATTAATGTCAAGAATCAATCACAAATTTCAGGTTTTTCTTTGAATATTCTTTTGTAAACTTGTGCTGAAAATTATGTACTATAGAGCTTTTCAAATTCTTAGTAAATACAAGCTATTAACAGAGCTTCTTTGTTTTCTATTTCAAGAGATAGTGTTGTTTTTTTGTACATAGTTGTTTGTATCTTCACTTACAATTTATATATACATTTCCTTAGTAATGTTTTTTTTGTTTGTTCTTTTTTTGGGAGGGGGGGGCACTTTCTTTCCAGGGAATTTAACATTATTCTGTGTACAAAGAAATTTCATCACTCATAACCTTGTGATATCCTTTCTTGTTTTCCTGTACCTGCAGAATGCATTGATTTAGTGTCAGGTTTTCTTGTAATTATCACAGTAAGAAGCTTTAGAATTCACACTTCAGGGAAAGGAAGTAAGGTGCATTGTATAACCTCGACAGCATCTTGAGTAATCTCACTCTGTCAAAGTTGCAACTGTTTTTTAAATACATACTTATTCATTTATTACAGGAATATAAAAGCTATAATGCTTAGTGATAACAGGAAAAAGATCAAGTTTGGAAGCGGCTTCTGAGACCTTCTTTCGAAGTCACATTTCGCACACTGATTAATTCATGCACATTTACTCAGCATTTTTAGCGCAATTATGCTAATATGTGAATTTTGCCGTAAATTATTCATCACTGGGCGAGATTAGGCTTCGAAAGATGTTTGATTCAATCAGTCGCTGAAGACGGCAGGGAAGGGTGGGGGAAGGCAGATGTACCATAGCTCGGTGAAAATGGAAGCTCACTGCATTACCGACATCTTAGTTCACTTAGCTGGCATCCCCACCACGGAGTTGAGAATCTAGTATTAATCTGTTTCCACTGTTAGCGACCAGCCTGTTCCATGTGAATTGAAAAGAAGTTCAGTTTTCTGATGTTAATCAGCATGTGTCAATGAAGTTAAAAGAATTTTGTAAAAGAAGTGAGGAAAAAAAAATGTGACGACATTTAAATAAAAATTAGAACTGAAAGATTTGAGAAGGGGGAAACTTGAAAAACTAAGTGCTGATAATGAAATTGTAATACAGACTGTTCACAGCATTAAAAGGAATAGGAAAATACAAAATTTTAATAGGAACAGTAATTCTAATTCTGGACCATCTGCACAAAAAAGCATAAAGAGATCCACATTCAATGACTGATAAACTGCCCTTTTACAATGATTTAGCCAAAAATAAGCAGGTGTCATTTTGTAAAAAACTGAAGCTACTGACAGTGAAGCAATCCAAATATCTTAAATAAGCTACAACACTTAGTAAACAACTTCACTTATCTGTCTTTTAAATTTGTTGAATACTCTGGGATCAGTTTCATTATGTTTTCATCAGACTCAGCTGACATCATTGTTTCAGACGTGATTAGTTTGAAGATTAATCTAAAAAAATAGTTTTATTTCCAAAATTTCACTTGCAGTGAATGCAGTCATAAAATTACCAAACAAACAAAAATTAGAAGCAGCGCGAGATTTGAACCTAGAAACTTATGAGTGGAAGCAATGCCTTCTTAACCTCCTGGCTACTATAACATTGTGTTCTGTTTTAGTATGCATAAGTTCACTATGGTGTTGTCAGTTTCAGACCACTATACAGTTCTTTCTTGTGCATTGTGAACACAGCTTTTAGAACATGAAGCTCTTTGATCAGCACGTAGAGCTCTTTGATCAGCACGTAGAATTCTGGGATGGTTCATTTTTTGTGTCCACAGCTGTACATATATAGGATATTACTTTTAAAAATATCAATATTTTCAAGCATGTATTTTTTTGTTCAAAAGTTTATCCAAATGCTGTATGGCTAAGTTGAATCAAATTAACATAAGCAGCGTACACCCATTTATTTCTTAAAATATGTAGTCTGTGATGTTGCTCTGCTTCTGCGAGGAGTTGACATTTTTTCGCACTGCACATCAAATTTTTCTTACGGCAATACTGTCATTATACTGAAATTCCATCTGGCACATACAATCTAGAAGAGTATCAACACACTGCAATGTGCTACAGTGACAAACACCAGAAAACTAAACCTTTTCATGAAACAGGTAGATCATTAAAAATGAATATGTTACTCCATTGTGGGTAGTTTATTGCAGTCATTTCTCTCAGTGACTAAAATGCAGAAAGCTTAGTTAAGTGAACAAAATATAGATGCTCTCTCATATCTCATAATGTCTTCTTTAAAAAAAAAATTAAATGTGTTTTCTGAAAAGCAATTAGCAATTAACTGATTTTCAAAGTATATGTGGGGGAATGAAGATGCCCATGCCATCTCTAGTCTTTACTTAGTCTTTTGTCCTCCTAGAGGAATTAGAAGGTTAACAGTCTTTTGTTGCAATTCTATGGCAACTGTAGATTTTAATTTAATTGGTGAAAATTAATCATTTCTTCACACTAGCCGTACATAGGCTAAGGTTTTGTATGGATAGAGTCAACATGAAAAATCCAATGCCAAGTACTTACAAGTAAGTACTTACCAAGTAAGTCGTCACAAACGGTGTATCTTGGATACGAGAGCCCTTAGTGGTTTACCGGGAACATATGAGTCAACTGGAGAATTTAATGTCAGGATGGCATGTTGGTGATGGTAGCTCAATGGGTTAGAGCAATTGGACGGAAACCAGAAGATCTGTGATACAAATCCTGGCCATAGCATTGGATTTCTCATGTTGACTATCCAAACTGTAGATTTGTTAAATAAAGTGCTTTTGGTTCATATTAAACGTTTCTCTTCACTCCAATGCTACGCATTTCATAAATCACCACTCCACACCTGCCAATGAAATAGCACATTTAAGTGTAAGGTTACAGGAGACAGGCAAATTGTGTAACTTAGATGACTCCATTCAAAACCGTTCAAGATCTCCTCGAAGACATGGAATATAACAGCAATGTATTGATTTGTGAAGAGTACATAGACAATGCCAAACGAGCTATGAGAAAAGCCAAAACTCTTAGGACAAAGTCAGGCTGCAGGAAACAATGATTTTACTAATCCCAGTCGGACTCCAGCGACCCTATTCACTGCACCGCAAGTCAAGTTACCCACAATAAAAGTACAATCTTTCTCAGGAGATATAGAAGCTTGGCCTAGATTTTGGGAGCAATTTGAGACCTCTATGGATAAGAATTCATCAGTCTCCATTATACACAAACATGTATTTCTCTGTGGATATCTGGAGGCAGAACCTAAGCATTTAGTAGACCAAATAGCTGTTACAGGAGACACTTATAAGCAGACAAAGCAGATCCTAAAATAGTGATTAGGAGGTAAGAACTGAATCATCCAATCACATCTCGATTGTTTGGGAAACCTTGAGGTCGCAGTTTCGGAGACTTCAGAAACACTAAATAATACATATATTGAATGTTACCAACACATACAAGCATTGCGAGTACTGGGAGAAGACATCGACGCATATGGAAGAATACTTGCTCCAAAATTACTTCATGCCTTCCCTGAGGACATATGCTGCGATTGGCTCGTTCATCCAAACGACAAAACATTCAGGAAAGAAATCTATCACGGTTAATGGAAATTCTGAATGAGGAAGCACAAGGAGCCCTTGACACACACAAAATACATGGAGACATACTACCATGGCCTCCTTGGTACATACGGCAGCTTCTTTTCATGTAGACTCTAATACCTGTAAGTCAAGGAGGAGCAAACGAGATATGGAGCATCAGGAGAGAACACCACAATCAATGGATCCTGCATTCATGGATTCATCGAGATTTCCGCAACTCTGAACGAATGGAAGAAGGAAGAAAGTTGTCTCACTGTCATATCAAAGGATATATTATTTTCAGAAAATCTCACTTGTTGCTGAAAAGCGATTCTCTTCCCTACAAAATAAATTGCAAGGAAGACACGAACTGAAGTCCATTTATCACCGTCACATGTTGGATTATATACGGAACAATCAGGTAGTAGCTGCCCCTCCACACGATGATTCGAGAGATGTTTATTACTTGCCACAGCACACTGCCAGCAAACAGGACAGTCAACAGGAAATACAGGATCGTTTGACGCATTCTCGCACAAAAGGGACTCTCTATCATTAAATGATGCACTGGAAAGGTTTTCTAACCTGGTACCTGAAATTCTACAGACACTAAAGAGGTTTAGGAAACATTGCACACCAAGTCATACATGGGAAATTCATCACACCACAAGTGGCTTGGTGCATGGATTCTGGGAGAACACGGTCGGTTCAACCAAATGCTGCTTACATAAATATTATAGACGGTATCATGTATGCAAAAGAGCGCAAATTAAGGAGTTACTTCCAGGAAGAGATGGACGGACCAAGGTGGGGAGGATGTCAAGGAATCGTAATGGAATCTTATCCTCCAGGAGTCCGATGGGGCCACCATCAGCAGACTGGACAGCTGGTCATCCTTCTGGAGATTAACCAGGGTGGGAAGGATGTGGAAGATTGAAGACACCCACGTCATCTCTAGTCTTTACTTACTACAGTCTTTTGTCTTCCTAGATAGTCTTTTGTTGCGATTCTATGGCAATTGTAGATTTGTTAAATAAAATGCTTTTGGTTCAAGATAAGAGGAGTTCTCTTCATATTAACCGTTTCACTCTTCCCTTACTCGACAGTATAGACCATTAGATTCTATGGTGTTGAGCCATCATTCAGCGAGGTTTACTATCCCACGATGGTACCGGACTCTGGTTTTTAATGCGAAGAAATCAGTGACACCCACTTGCACTGCTTCAATGTTGTCAAAATTTCTTCCACGTAGAAAATAGGCTATGGATCGAAAAAGATGATAATCTGATGGTGCAAGATCAGACTGTATCCTGGATGTGGTAGCAGTATGATTCCTCCTAATTTCTCAATTGTTTCCATGGTTGTTTGTGCAGTATGGGGTGTTGTATTGTCCTGTTGCAATAGAACTATTCCAATTAACTAATGCTGGGTATCTCCATCTCAAAATTTCATGAACTCATTCCAGCTGTTGAGAATAAAGACCTGCATCAATTGCTCGTCCCTTTGGAACAAACTCCCACTGAATCACACCTTCAAAATTCCACCAGACACACAACATTCCTTTGGGACTGAACTGACTTTTTTTAAAGATGACTTTGGCAGGTTGGAGGGGATCAAGCCACTGTTTCAAGGCATCAGGGTTTTGGTAATATACCTATTTTTCATCACAAGTGACAGTTCTCCTGACAAATCTATCATCATGGGATTACAGATAAGCTGACAACATATATCCATTCTACATTCAGCCTGTTGAGGTGTCAGTTCATGAGGTACAGATCTACAGCTTCTGATTTTGCAATTGTCTTAATGTAATGATGTATGGCAGTGTGTCAGGGGGTCCGCAAGGTGGTCCTTTAAGTTATAAAGTTGAATTAAAACTATAGAAGACATAAAATTGTTAAGAGACAACATGAAAAATTCAATGCCATGGCTGGGATTTGAACCAGGGACCTCCTGGTTTCCGTATGGTCGCTCTAACCCATTGAGCTACCATGTCCAACGTGCCGTCCTGACATTAAATTCTCCATTTGACTCATATATTTCCCGGGTAAACCACTAGGGACTCTCGCATCCGAGATACACCATTTGTGGCGACTTACTATTGTAAGTACTTGAGTCCCAGGCTTCCTCATTTAACTCTTTTATTATTTTAGTTAATTGATGGAAATTAATCATTTCTTCACAATAGCCGTATACAGGATAAGGTTGTTGACAGCTAGTCAACATGAAAAATTCAATGCCATGGCCAGGATTTGAACCACGGATCTCCTAGTTTCCGTCCAGTCACTAACCCATTGAGCTACCATGGCCAACGTGCCGTCCTGACAAATTCTCCATTTGACTCATATTTCCCTGGTAAACCACTAGGAGCTCTCGCATCTGAGATACACCGTTTGTGGCGACTTACTGTTGTAAGTACTTGAGTCCCAGGCTTCATCATTTAACTCTTATTATTTTAGTTAATTGATAGAAATCAATCATTTCTTCACACTAGCCGTATATAGGCTAAGGTTTTTGATAGTCAACATGAAAGATTCAATGCCATGGCCAGGATTTGAACCACAGATCTCCTGGTTTCCATCCAGTCGCTCAAGTACTTACAATAGTGGGTCGCCACAAACAGTGTATCTCGAATGCAAGAGCCCCTAGTGGTTTACTGGGGAAATATGAGTCAAATGGAGAATTTAATGTCAGGACAGCACGTTGGTCATGGTAGCTCAATGGGTTAGAGCGACTGGACGGAAACCAAGAGATCCGTGGTTCAAATCCCGGCCATGGCATTGAATTTTTCATTTTGACTCTATCAAAAGCTTAGCTTATATACGGCTAGTGTGAAGAAATTATTAATTTCCATCAATTAACTAAAAAAACGTAAAATTGTATTTACTGAGTCACTCAACTGCTCGGTGCTGAACTACATACGTTTTACTTAACATTTTTTATGCATCTATGTCATTATGCAGCTGAGAGGTGCAATCAACGTAACAGTTGGGAATGTGTAGTGCAGCATTATAATAGCAGCAATGCAACTGTACTGAGCATCAGCGGTAAGCTGTGGTGCAGGTGAAGTCAGTCTAGCCTGCATGCGGAGGTCCGAGCCAGCACTGTCAGTGGCACCGGCTGCACGTATGTACGCACAACAAACCAGTCGTTCTCGCTGCGTTGAAGTCAGTGATGATAGCATTTGATTGTCCTGACAGTTTGTAATTGTGAATCGTGAGAATTTATTTGCATCGTTCAGCATGAATCGTTGGTTACAGACTGGATCAATTAAACGTAAGCCTACAATAACTGGCAATCAAGAGGCAAATTGTAGTAGTTAGCCTACTAGTATAACTAGTTGTTGTTCTGCCGATCTGCGAAAAGTAAAACTGCAAAAATACAGCGAAGAATATTTAAGTTTAGGATTTTTTCGAGCTGGAACAGAAGATGAACAAAAACCTTAATGTGTTTTGTGTTATGATGTACTGTCCAATGACACAATGAAGTCTGCTAAGCCGCGAAGACGTTTACAGACGAAACATCAGGATTGCATTGGTAAGACACTTGATTATTTTAAAATAAAAAGTAAAGAGATGAAAATGTGTAAGTCTAGAATAGAAAAAATTTCTACTGGAACCAGTAGTGAAAAAATAACACTAGCTTCCTATCAAGCAGCAGCTAAACAGATGTGTAGCATAATGATTGGCGACTCAGCTGCCAAAGAGCTGAACACAGTCCCACTATCAAATGGTTCAGTTAAACATACAATTGTTGATAGGTCTCAAAATGTCCTGGATCAGCTAATTATGAGGTTAAAATCGACAATAATGTATGCTTTGCAACTTGACAAAAGTACTGATTTCACTGACAAGTCTCATTTATTACCTTTTGTACGTTACGAACACGAGAAAGTTTGTTGAAGAACTATTGTTTTGTAGGGAAATCTTTCATAATACTGTTGAGGATGTCTTTAAGACACTTGATGAATTTATTTCAGAGCAAGGTCTTGAGTGGAAAGTTTGTGTAGACGTAAGCACAGACTGAGCCGCAGTGATGTCTGGACACAACACTGGACTGAAAGCTCAATTTCAAGCTGTCAACCCTGAGATTAAGTGGACTCATTGCTTAATAGATAGAGGCACTGGCTGTAAAAAAAAATTCTGCCAGATTTGAAGGAAACATTAGAAGAGTTGGTTAAAATTGTGGACTATATTAAAGCTTGTCCTCTTAACTCACGGATATTCAAGAAACTATGTGAAGAAATGGGAAGCGAACATGAACAACTGTTCTTGCACACAGATGTTCACTGGCTTTCTTATGGAAATGTTCTTTCACAATTTTTTTAATTACATCATGAAGTGAGGCTATTTTTTGAAGAAAGCAAGCAGAAAAGTTTCCCCTCAGCGAACGACTGTGACTTTGAATAGTTGTGCAAAGTGGCATATCTAGCTAGCATCTTCTCACACTTAAATGAACTAAACCAAAAATTGCAAGGACCCAAACCAGATGTTTTCATGGTTCATGAGAAAATTGAAGCAATGATAGGAAAACTTCAAGTGTGGAAAGATCGCGTAGAAAAGAAATCCTTAGGCTCTTTTCCTATTTTGAAACAACTTCTGACTTCATTAGAAGAAACATTGCCTAAAAATGTTGAAGAAGCCATAGTAGAACACCTGAATGACCTATCACAAACTTTGAGGAAGTACTTTCCAGCACCAAAAGATGATCAGAATGACTGGATAAAGTATCCTTTCCAGAAAAAAAAAGACATAAGCAGCAGCATTGATGGCATTTCAGGAAAAGAACAGGACCAACTAACAGAATTATATAACAGCAAAGAATGGAAGGTTGTATACCAGGAAAATGAACTTGCAAAATTTCGGTTTCTGGCGGAGAGTGAATTTAAAGAACTTGCTACCAAAGCACATAAGTATATTGTGCCCTTCCCATCCACCTATCTGTGAAAGCAAACATCCTCAGTGTGGTGCAACATCAAGCTATTGAAGAGAAACAGACTTTCCAATGTAGAAACTGACTTAAGAGTAAAAGTCATAAACATTATGCCCAGCTTAACTGAGCTTATTCAATCAAAAAATAAAACAGTTGTATTGGTCACTTTAATACATTCCAATGAACAAAGTTTCAAGCTTTTTCCACATAAACTGAACTTTTTAGTAACCAAATACTAACTGTTAAAATAGTTAAATGGTGCAATCAGAACATAATGAATAACTTTTTTATGTGCATAAAAATGGTTTCTTTACATGGAAAACAGATTCATTTTTATAACATGTTGTGCCTAATGTTATTATTCCTTGGGTAATCCAAAGAGTGTGGTATTTCAAATTTTTACTGATGCAAGGCTAAAGTTAAATAAAAACCTAGTTAGGCAAACTTGTATATAATTTACTTCAAAGTGAAATAAAAAAAAAAATTTTAACAAATATAATGTTAAACTATATATTTTTTATTTAAAATACATTTTATTCACAAGTTTATTTTATTTAGTTAAACTTTAATTTTTTAATTTATTATTAATTAAATTTGGAACTAAATATACAAGAAAATATCTTAAATTATACCTACAGTAATTATTTAAATTACAATTATAAAATTCAACCAAAAAATGACTCGTTCATGTAAATTGAGCTGCCAAACTATAGGGGTCCACGAACAAGATGTTAGTGATAAGGGGGTCCCAGAGGCAGAAGAGTTGGAGATACACTGATGTATGGTATCTTTTGATGCACCAAGTTCTTCAGAAAGCCTGCAGGTACCTTTTTTTAGATTTTCTCGCAAAACTTGGCCTGTATTCTCAATATTCCATGCCTTAGGTCTTCCAGAACATGGTAAATCTTTAGTGTTTTCGTCTCCATTTTTGAAACATTGGAACCATTGTTGTGCCACTCGTTCACTAACAACACCTTCTCCTTCCACTTCACATATATTTTTCGAGCTGCAGCAGTGGCTTTATAACGTTGTTTCCAGTAGAGTTTTAGAAGGATTCTATGTTTAAACTCCGTTACCTCCAGTTTTTTATTGTTTATTAACAACTGAAGACTAATACATGCTCACAATGTATGCAACAATAGCCATGGTATCCTGTAAATAGTTTTGCCAAACCAAAAAAAAACAATAAATTTTCCAAAATACCATAATCAAAAAACCGACATTACTTATAAGAGAACCTTATAAGTTGGATTCTGTAAAAAGAGGGCTGAATAATCCGGGAATATAACCTGCAAATGACTTGTCAGGAGTTTACATATGTTTAATGAAAATAAAGATCTTGCAAGTTACGTCTCTCTGGGTATCAAAATTGTTATATTTTAACCAAAACTATCAAGAGTAATTTTTATTAAAATAAACAAACTGTATATTTCTATTTAAAAGATTTTCTTGTGCTAAGATAACACACAACAAAGAGTAACTCACAAACTCAAAATGTATCAGTAACTATGTTTTTGGACTTGCAGAAGATAAAAACATTAAGTTTTTTTAAATCATCTAACAGGACTCAGATATTTTGACAACAACCTATAGCTGAGGTGCTCATTTCTGTAAGAGCCACAGGCCCTACTATCTCTCACACCGGTCACCCTTCTTATTCTTTTGCACTGTTTTATTACTTTAAGGAGTTGTTAAAACCTCAGAAATTCCCAGGTATGGAGAATTTCTTCACTGTCACTGTCAAATATATAAATTAGTGACTTGCAATACCTCGTTCTGTGCAGTTCGTCTTACAAGTTCATCATTGTGATTGTGAAAAATTATATATATACATAAAATTCTTTATCACTACTAATAAATTAAATAAAAACAATCTACTATAAAATATCGCAAACCAATGTTGCCACTGGTGCGGCCAGCGTGCGCAAATGGACAGATAGTGCAGCGCAAGGATAAAAGCTTGCCGAAACAGAGAAAGAGACAGATAGCTGATTGGAAGGTTCGCTTTCTTGATTGTTACAGAACATTCCACTAATTTCTGGAGCAATGAGTGGAAGTATAAAAGGAAGCCACAGTTAGCTGTCAGGGGAGTTGTAATTGGACTCGATTTGAAAGTGAGGACAGTGATTTGAAAGTTAACTCTTTTGTTTATCTATGTGTGCAGAAGCCACGAGAGATTGTGTTATGTCATTCTGCTGCCAAGGGTGTACAAACTGTCTTTCTACGGAAATAAAGAGCATTTTTTAATTTCAGCAACCTGGACTTTTAATTCCAGGAACCCACAAAGACACAATTGGTGTCAGAAGTGGAACATACAACAGTGGAAGCTGCATTGGCAAAGATTTTAGAGAAGATGGAAGAAATGAAGGCCGAATTAACAACGGAAATGAAAGCGGCGAACAACAGCCTGGCTACGAAGACAGAAACGGCAAATAGCAACCTGGTTGAGGAGCTGAAAGAAATGAAGACAGCTAATGCCAACCTCACCGACAAGATGAAAGAAATGAAGACAGCAAATGACATCCTTGCTGCGACGTTAACCATGGAAATGAGAGCAGCAAATGATAGCCTAGCAACCGAAATGAAGGCAGTGAATGAGGCCCTCGCCGCAAAATTTGAAGAGCAGTTGGCCGGCATGAGGGATGACGTCAAGGAGCTGGGCAAGTGGATGGGTCAAGTGGACGAGCGCCTTAACAACTTAGAGGGAAAGGTCAAGAGTAACACCAAGTCCCTGAATACTATGGTGGAAGACGTCGAAGACCTGGCAAACCGCGTTAACAACCAAGAGGGAAAGGCCGACAGTAACACCAAGTACCTAAACACCATGGTGGAGGACATCGTTGGCAGAAGAATGAAGGATTTAAAGGCCGGTGCGCCGGGAGTATGGACCTTGGCGGATCAGAGGTATTGGTAGTCTCTGTGTACCATCCACCACACCGGCAGTTCGTACTTAACGACTATCTCTCCATCCTAGCCCTATATCTCAATGCTATCATGGCCAGCAACTTCAATGCAAAACATCAACGTTGGCATTGCGGTAATCGGACAGATGCAAGAGGCAATGAAGTCATTCGCCTTATAGATGCAGACCCTCAACTTCAAGCCGCCTGCAGTGCCATATGTAGTAAAAGCGGGCGTTAAACACTACACATTTCATTTCTCAACTTCAAGTGGAGGGTCCCTGGCAACCCAATCATCCGTGAGGTGGAGGACTGGCTTCAGTCATCGACTTTGCTATCACAAAACATTTACCATTTCATCTCACCCTTACATCTATAAATACATTACATTCTGATCACAATCCAGTGTTGACAGAAATCAACACCAGGGCTGTGGAGAATAGTTAAAGCCCTCAGAAATCACAAAGGTCAATGCACCTCCCCCATCCATGGCACCCAATGCCTGGCCTATGAACCCCAACCCAAAGCCAATGCTTTCGCTAACTACACTGAACGTACTTTGCATCCAAGAGATGACCCCCAGGACATCTTTTCTGAATGTGTACACCGAGAGTTACGTCGTTTCTTATGCCACCCTACTGAGGACACAGAAAGACTCTCAACCATCCAACCGAGTGAAGTCCAAGGCGTACTATAGCATCTAAAACCTAAAAAGGCGGCGGGGCCGAATGGGCTCACACCTCTGCTCCGCCATCTTCCCTTTAATGCGGTACTCTTCCTAACTAGGATTTTCAATATGTGTCTTACCCTTGGGTACTTTCCACGAGAGTGGAGGGAGGCCCGGGTGATATGCATATTGAAACCTGGGAAGAATCCGGTACATCCTTCCAGCTACCGATCCATTAGCCTCCTTTCCACCCTCTCGAAAGTTCTCGAGAGGTTGATTCTCATTCGCCTGTCCCCAATACTGGGAGACATTCAAGCCATTCCCGACCATCCGGTTGGTTGGACGGACGCGACTCAAACATCTGCGCGCATTAAACCACCAAAGTACGAAGGCACATCGACGTTCCAAGTCTTCCGTCGCAAATTCAACACAGTGGCCAAGCACAACAAGTGGTCACCAGAAGAAAGGCCACACAGCTGAAAGCCAGCCTCAAGAGACAGGTCACAGAGGTCCTGAACGCGGTCCAGAAAGTGGCTGCACCCAAAGACATCTGGGAAGCCCTGGAAAACCAGTTCAAAAATCACCGCTTGGCCGCAGCCAACTGAAGTCTAGGATGCAGCAGCCAAGGAAGATGCTGCAGGAGTTCGCCCTGGCAATCGAACAGCTGGCCAGCAAAGCCTTAGTCGACCTCTCACCCGGGTTCCTATCTCTGGAAGCCCTTACACCTTCGTTGACGGGGATACATCAGCGCCTAATGCTCAGCAACTACAAGACCATCCATGAGGTGCTAACGGCAGCATTGAGGATGGAGGCGGACAAGATGACGGCTACCCCGAGGTCGAGAACAAGGAGTATCCGCTACACGGGAGACCGAAGGCCAGCCAAGGTATGCCGGCGAAGACCAATTGGCATGTGTTGGGGTGTGGACAGCCGGGACACCTGGAGAGAGACTGCCCACACCAGGAAGAGCAGCCGGAAGAACGAGAAAGGCCCAACGTGACGAGGGGCTCATCGGCGCCATCACCACCATCCCCTCGAGTGGCACTGCACGCCGACGGATGGATGACAGCCTCATCGCAGACGGTTGGGTGAGAGGGAAGTCGCGCCGCGTGCTTGTGGACATCGGGGCAGCCGTGACCGTCATCAGAACTGACATCGCCAGGGGTTTGTCGTCAAGAAAGTCATGCCGACCATACCAGCTAGTTACGGCATCGGGCGACACCTTGCCTGTGGAGGTCCTGCTGAAATTCACCTTGGGACGCAGTGCCGTGCGTCAGTGGGCGTTCGTCGCGAAACTGGCAGAGGTGAAACTGGGATTGGATGCCCTCAGGAGCCACGAGGCGACGGTCGACGTCGGCAGGAAGGTCCTGCGGCTCAATGGAGAAGAGGTGATACTCTGGCAACCCGAAGAGCACCTTGGAATCTGTCGGGTCATTCTGAGCGAAGATGTGGTTGTCCCGCGAGAAGCGTGGTGGTGACAGCGCCGCTGGAAGGCCAGCGGACGAAGAACCTCATGCTAGATCGGAAGACACCCGTGCACGGACTTTGCGTAGCCAGGACATTGTTGCCGTGCCGAGAGGAGGTGCCGGTGAGGTTGCTCAACCTAACAGACACTGTTCACGACGTCCAGGCCGGGACGGAGTTGGAAACATGAGAGCTCGTGGTCAGCGTAACACCAATACACATGACCGAGGAGCCGGTGCCGACGCAGCACATGGGGCCTCGTCTGGAAGGCTTAGTGGAGAGGGCGGCCGACCAGCTGACCGCAGAACAGCTCGAGAAGGTTCGACAACTGCTGAGACGATACCAGCGCATCTTCAGCCAAAGTAACAACGACTATGGCCAAACGGACCGGGTGCTTCCCCGCATCGCCACCGGAGATGCCCGGCCTATTCGGCAACCACCTAGAAGCGCTCCACTGTCGAAACAAGTGGAGGTTCGGGACATGCTAGAGGACATGTGATCCAGAGGAGTGATCGAAGAGTCTGACAGCCCTTGGTGTTTCCCTGTAGTTCTGGTGACGAAGAACGGTGAGCTACGCTTCTGTGTGGACTACAGGAAGCTGAAAGCTGTCACCAGGAAGGACTGTTTCCCCTTACCCCTAATTGAAGACAATACAAAAATGATACACATAAAAGATGGAAAACCATCAAGGACATTAGTACATTAAAAGCTAATGAAAGAAAATATATTGCAAATTTACATATCACCCTAATGCTTTTAATAAACTTAAAAGCATTTTCCGTCATTCTCATATACAACTAGTTCCACATAACAAATACAGCATGAGAAATACACTAAATCACCCGCTCAAAAACACAAGTCCGGCCAACAAATTATCAGGAATGTATAGTGTAAAATGTGAGGATTGCAATGAAATATATATTGGAAAAACTAAAAGAAACTTGGAAACAAGGATGAAAGAACACGTGAGATGCATAAAATACAGACAGATAAATCAGCCATAGCCCATCATTTTTGGTCAAAATATCATAATATTTCTAAAGAAATCAAACTTTTGGTACCAGCAAAAAAGTATTGGAATTAACAGTTTGGGAAAATATACACATTTTTAAGAATAGAAAGAAAGCCATGAATTTCGAAATACCAATAGTGGATGATGTCACTCAACTCGTTGAACAGCGCCAGGAGAGGCAGGCGGTCACCAGAAGAACTAGTCAAACATCAGCTGATGAGGATGCGTGTCCTTGAAACATGTCCTAATTTTAAATGTAAGTGGAGCTAAAGTGCTCTTATAGTTTGACAAGTGGTTTAAAAAGATTTTACCTACATACAAAATTACTGACTTATTTCTGTATGTTCAACATATCTGGTTTCATTCAAAAAATAAGCATTCTATTCAGTATCCGAATTTGCAGTCACCCACGTGACCTGTTAAACATAGTGATTCTTTGCCAATTCCAAAACCTTCTGAAAAATGGGCTTTGGAGGTAGAAACTACATCTCCTGGCTCTAGTTCCTCTCCATCCCAATCTGATCCTGACTTCAGTATATCTCGAGAACCACATTTGATATCACCAGCTGAATTAAATGATCTTGTAAGAGACTTGAAGCTAAGTAAACAATTGGCTCAGATTTTATTATCTTGACTTCCGGAATGGAACCTATTACAGCCTGGAATACAAATCACTTACATAAAACGGGAATTAAATCTTTTGAAAGTAATGAGTCGGTAATTCAAACATTTAAAGGGCTAATGGTTGAATTAGGAACAGAATACCCTCAAGAATGGCATATATTCATACACGTCAAAATTAAGTTTAAAGGCCATTCTTTTGCATTACGGAAATTTATATCATCTGTTCCAGTTGTCTACTCCATTGCTATAAAGGAAACACATGGCAGTATGGGAACAATTCTTAAGACTTTAAAATATCCACAACATAGTTAGCAGTTTTGTGCAGATCTATAAGTAATAGGCATGTTAAGAGGGATGCAGCCATGATTCACAAAGTTTTGCTCATTATTGTGTGAGTGGGACGGTGGTGGCGGCAGTGGCGGTGGTGGTAGGGTTTAAGGGTGCACAACAGCTGAGGTTATTAGCGCCTGGTCATGGTAAGTGTAATCATTATGAAATTAAGGAGTAGCCATCAAGAGAAACTTCAGCAGTAGAACAAAAAAGTGTGAACAACCCACTGCTTGTTGATGCAGCTAAAACATTTTTGCCACCATTACATATAAAACTGGGTTAATGAAGAACTTTGTGAAGGTAACAGACATATCAGGCAAGGCTTTCCAACATTTAGGTGTGAAATTTCAAAGGTTAAGTGAGGCTAAACTAAAAGAAGGCATTTTTATAGGTCCTTAAATATGCAATCTCCTTGACGATGCTATGTTCAAGAGGACTCTTGCTGCAGTTGAAAAAATTGCCTGGCTTGCTTTCAAGTCAGTATGAGTGAATTTTCTGAAAGACTATAAAGCACAAAATTACAGAAACTTAGTTGAAGACTTGTTGATGGCTTACAAATTAATGGGATGCACTATTTCCCTTAAGATACACTTTCTGCATTCAAACTGGGATTTTTTTCCCATTGAACTTGGGTGACATCAGTGATGAACAAGGCGAAAGATTCCACCAAGACATTTTAGATTTGGAAACACATTACAAAGGGAAATCAGTGACCAACATGCTTGCTGATTACTCCTAGCAAATTATCACAGATGTTTAGAAGCCCTTTTTTCAGCATAAATCATCAAGGAAAAAGTTTTGAAAAGTGAGATTTTTGGTACAATTTAAGCATGTGTTGTAACATACATACATATTTATCCTTCTTAGAAAGAAATATTTTAACTTTTTAGATTTTATATGATTTGGTTTTAAATCGATTGCTACTAGCAATATTATTGCAAAAAAATTTAAACTAAGTGTAGATAAGCAATAAAATACAAAATATAATGAAAAAAAAAATTCAACTGTCCTCACAAAAAAGCTGTTAGATCATAGAGAAAAACAGGCTCTAAATTTGAAATCAGTGCATACTACTTAACTAAAATCACTTATTTTCATTTCTGCAAGTGATAAAAACTTCAAATTTGTGTGCAATTTCTAAAAAAAATCATTACTTTGCATCCATAAGTAACAAAAACTGCCATCCCCGCACTCTATTTTGTTCCTGTCACTTCCATCTTTTCCATTTGGTCTTTCCTATAGTACAGGTGGGTGTCTGGGCGAGTGAGTGGATGAGCGAACAAGCAAGCAAACATGCATGTATACAAGGGAGGAGGATTCCATATACCTTCAAAATGTGTATTTCACCAAAATCTTAATATACAAGTCCTGGAACCAAATTTAGTACCTCCACTAATACAGAAAAAGTAATTATGACCAAAGACAAAGTTTTCACTTTAAACATAAGTAATATTTTGAATCTAAAAAATTAAACATGCTTTTGTTGCCAGAAATATCAAGCTTCAATGACATAAAAGGTTAAAGAGATTTTATTTATTTTATTTGCAAGTTTTGAAATGCAATATGGTAAGGGATCATTAAATCAGATGAATGCTGCTACAAGCAGAATAAAAACTGGATGATACACAGTACAAGTGTCACTAAGAATTTCATGGAAGTGGCATACCTTAGAGTTGCATAAAAATTCAAGCTGCAGCGATACTATATTGTAACTTTGTGGGTTCGTAGAATTAAAAGGCCGAGTTGCAGAAATTAAAAATCTCCTTTATTTCCGTAGTAATACACTGTCCAATTCTCACATAACAACATTACATCAACCAAGGTCGAGGACAATAACAAACACTTGCAGCTGATTACATTAGCTCTCGTTACAACACTGACTGTTACACAACAACTGCTTACTCACTCTTGTTTACAACAACTGTTTCACAACTACAACTGTCCTACTGGTGTATCACAATCCGTTTTATATCTACATTCATGATTACCAGACTGTTCTGTCAATCACCAGGGGTTTCTTGAAAACAAGACATCTAATTACATAATTTGAACATTCTATCACCTTTGAGGAACGTAACTTAATCTACTCTGGCGAGGCCTTTGCCTCAATTATCTTGCCTGCCTTCGTTATCTGTTTACACAAGTTCGTTATCTACGTGAAACCTATCCATCTATTATCTATTTGCGCCGAAACTTTAACGCCCGTTACCCGACACTGCTCCCTCCTCAAGGCTGGTCGTCCCAAACAGCACCATCATAGCAGGCCAGACGATCCAGGTGTACCACCAGCATCTTCCCTCGGGGCACCTTCTGGATACAGTAGACCATGCCGTTAATCCTCTTCACCACCCAGTACAGTCCTTGCCATGGTTGCTGGAGCTTCGGGCAGCATCCCTTGGTCCGAGGAGGGCGGTACAACCAGACTAGGTCACCCTGCTGGAAACCTTGGCTGTTGGCTTGCCTGTCGTATCGGGTCTTCATGCGGTCGCTCGCCTTCTGGATGTTCTGGCGAGCCATCTCGTGCATGTCGTGGAGATGGTCCACCAGGTTCTCCACATACTCGGTCGCTGGCTGTTTCGCTTCCGGAGGGCTTCCAAAAGCCAGGTCACAAGGGAGGCGTAACTCTCGGCCGAACATTAAGCTGGCTGGCGTCATCCCCGTGGTGTCGTGTGTTGACGAGCGGTAGGTCAGCAAGAACAGTGGCACCTTGACGTCCCAGTCTCGCTGATGGCTGGCCACGACCTTCCTCAGGTGTTCCTCTAAGGTCTTGATGTATCTCTTGACCATGCCGTCTGACTGTGGATGTAGGGGTGCGGTGCGGGTCTTGTTTACCCCAAGCCTATCTAGTGCCTCCTTCATCAGGTTGGATTCAAAATTAGTGCCCTGGTCGCTGTGGAGCTCTAATGGCACCCCATATCAGCAGAACACTTTCTCCACAAGGCAGTCCGTGATTGTCTTCACCTCCTAGTTCGGAATGGCATACACTTCCGGCCACTTGGTGAAGTAGTCCACGACCACCATCAGGTACTTGTTACCTTGGTCGGACACGGGAAATGGTCCAGCTATGTCGACGGCGATCCTTTCGAATGGTGCTCCGACGTTGTACTGCTGCATGCGACCCCAGCTCCTAGTCTGGGGGCCGCGACTCGCTGCGCACGCGTGACATTGACGGCACCATCTCTCAGCATCTGCTCGGAGCCTCAGCCAGTAGTACCGCTGTCGGAGTTTGTCGATCATCCGGTTTGCTCCTTTATTTCCGTAGCAATACACTGTCCAATTCTCACGTAACAACATTACATCAATCTTCCAAGGTCGAGGACAGTAACAAACACTTGCATCTGATTACATTAGTTCTCGTTACAACAACACTGACTGTTACACAACAACTGCTTACTCACTCTTGTTTACATTAACTGTTCCACAACTACAACTGTCCTACTGGCGTGTCACAATCCCCTTTATATCTCCATTCATGATTACCAGACTGTTCTGTCAATCACCAGGGGTTTCTGGAAAACAAGGCATCTAATTACATAATTCGAACATTCTATCACCTTCAAGAAACGTAACTTAATCTACGCTGGGGAGGCCTTTGCCTCAGTTATCTTGCCTGCCGGCATTGTCTGTTTACACAAGTTCGTTATCTACGTGAAACCTATCCATCTATTATCTATTTGCGCCGAAACTTTAATGCCCGTTACCCCGACAATATTTAACAAAACCCAAAACAGAATTTTAGGTGTAATTATAGTTCACTACCTCAATCCTACTTCCAAATTTGTCCAGATTGAGACTGTAGTGCTGCACTGTGCAATACAGTTCTTGCACTTAAAACCACTGTTCAAGCAATAGCCTGCTAAGTGTGCATTAATTAATTCTTACTTTTAAATAGCAAAGCCCTTATTTTGAATATTAAAGAAAATTAATTAGCCTTACAAGTGCAACCAAACTGATGGGTTCCATTCAGCCTTCGAAAGCATGCTGCTGCACCATCGATAGGCTCATACATCTTATCCTTTGTCCTTTCAGAAGCTCCTGCAACAACAAGCAAAGCAATTTTTATTTAGTATTAATACACATGAGTCCTTAATGTTTTCTATTAAGCTTGTATATCAGCTAGTTCATGAAAACAAAAACCTTTTATAAAACAAATACTGTCAACAAACCAAACATGATCATGTTGTAATAAAGCATTACTAAAAGAGGCATTATATCTTTTCCATCAAATATAAATTTTTACACATTTCTGTTTTTTTTTTTTTTTTTTTTTTTTTTGCTACATACCGTCTTCACTAAAATCTCAAAATAACAATAGTAAATGGGTGTTTTATAATTCAATACTCCTTAGGTTTATAAAAAAATGTTTATTTAAAATGTCCCAAGAACTCACTCAAGTTATGACTTAACTTTTCAGTAAATTATAAATGCTATTTTACTGTGAAAGAAGTTTTAATAACACTAGGGAACACAGTCTTTGTACCCGAAACAAAATAGGCCAATTCTCCAATTCTTATGCAAAATGACTTGCTGATTCCTAAAATGCCTCTTAAAATGCTGTACCATGTAATGCGTTTGAGATATTCTTATTCTTAATCTTTTACAAAAACTTACAGAAAATGGGTATGATGCCAACTCATTAATTTAAAGTAATAGCCATTTCATTATTAAATATGTTTAAACCCATAAAGAAAATTCATATTATTTGAAATAAGTAACAAAATATTCCATCACGTAAGACTTATCAGTAAATTTAATTCTAGTCTACTATAAAATTCATATTTAAATGGGTATGCTAAACTGAAATTAAAATTACATTGGCATAAAATTACTGATACAGAAATTCATAACTTATCATAAAGACCTAAATTTGTATTACTTTGTTTTTTATAATAGAAAGCACTCCTATCTTAAGCATTTATCAATGTATGGCTCTCAGCTCTATAGTTAACACTGCCTAATTACACTCCTCTCCATCTTTCATTTCACTGACTAAATAAACTGATGTATTTATCTTGAGTACTCCACTGGGTGGTCTGTTTTTCATCTGCGTTTTGTATTGGAATTTGGATTCTTCTTTCAGTTCACATTTAGCTGTGAAAGTGTATTGCAATTAATTTGCAGTGCTAAAGAAAGGTTACAGATATGGATAAGAGTAAGCACAGGAAATATACTAATAATTCAAGTAACTCGTATGTGTTTAGATAATTCACCCCTAAATCACAGAGAAAAAATAACAAGTATGTCCTAGGAGATTGCATATCGTGCAAGATTATGTTACACATTCCTCTAACTTGCCTTCTTGTGCTGGGCAGACAGTAGTTGCATTGTTAATGTGACTGCAGGAAGGTTCCACAAAATATTGCTATATTCGTGCTTATGAGACAGTAGGGTGCATTTTATAGTGAAAGACTGGGGAAAAAGGGAGAACTATATACCTGGAGCAAGCAGTGTTAAGTATGCGCATCTAGTAGACCCAAACAAAGTTCTTCCACCACTTCACATAATGCTTGGGTTGATGAAAAATTTTGTTAAAGGTTTGGACAAAAGTGGAAGTGCTTTTGAGTATTTAAGAAGTATCTTTCCCAAAATCAGTGAATCTAAATTAAAGAAATGTATATTTGTCGGTCCTCAAATCAAAATACTTCTTAAAGATAGTGTTTTGGAATCTAAGCTTAAACATGTTGAATTGGCAACATGGAAATAATTAAGACAGTGATGAAAGGCTTCCTGGGCAGTTAAAAAAACTTAGTCTCAGAACTGATATATAAATATAGGTTGCTGAATGTCACTTGAAATACACTTTTTGCACTCTCACCTTGATAGTTTCCCTACAAACCTACCAAATGATGTGCAAGGTGAGCATTTTCACCAGGGCATTTCTGAGATGGAAAAATGTTACCAGGATAGCTGGGATTCACATGTTGGGATTGTTGGTTCCTCTAACAGGAGAAAAATAACAAGAAAATACCAACAGTGAAGCACTTCTGAGATTATTCAGGTATATGGTTTCCATCATTATCTTGTGTTGATTTACTTTATAATTAATAATTATGATTATTATTTTCAATGTTATTTGGCAATAAAATGCCAATTACTATCAACTAAGCAAATATGAGCTATCATACAAATTTAAGTTTTCATAAAAAAATAAATACAAAAAAAAAAAAAGTACATGATACAGTATGGACCAGTTTACATAGGAATTGACCTATTTTGTTTTGGGTATATGAAAAATATTTTTCTTTTGTCTAATGAATATGATTCTCAATATTACAGAAATGACATAAAAACAGTTTTATTAACACTTCATCTGCTCTTCCCTACTTTTAACTAAAGCAGATGCAAGACTTAATTGAAAATGAGCAGCCACCAAGCAGGTTTGTTGTAACACCAGCATAATATTGTAACTTCTCATGGGTAGGTAAAGAGCATAGAGTGATTAAAATGTTGTCCAAATTACTTACATTTCTTTTTTCTTATATTATGGATGACCTTTAACTATTGTAGTTCTCAGCATCCATTCTATATTGGACATGAAAAACCACAATTTCACTCATCAGGCCTGGAGTTCTTTTAAATCTATAACACTGGACCACTTTCAAAAGGAAGACATGCTGAGGATTTTTAGGTCCAAAAAAAATCAACTGCCCTCTGCTGGGTTCAAACATATTACTTTGGGAACCAGAGGCTAGCATTTTACCTATAGTTTACCATTTCCTAATAGTTATGGAAAATGCAAACATTACATGACTTGGAAATTAAATTATTCTTTCACACCAGTCATGTGTAGGCAAAATTTTAGACAGGTGGTGTCAGACTGATGAATTCAATGCCATAGTTGGGACTGAACATGGATCTCCCGGTCTCCATCTGGTCACTCTACCCTTTGAGCAACTTGCCAGTATGGCATTAATTCTCCAGCTGACTCGCTTTTTCCCAGTAAATCACTTAGGAATTCTCATATATACATGAGACAACTCCTTAATGGCGATTTAAAACACGAAAGTACCAGGGGCACTATTTATATACAATCTGAATGTTGTAGGTGCCATCTGATGCTGCCAATGGAAAGTTTGACATCCTTGACCATAATCTACTTCAGACACTTTGTCAACAGAGCATCATTTGTTTTGTTTACAATAACTTGAAAATTGTGTCTCAACAAAAACATGGAATTAACTAGTGAAAAGGTTCATGTAATGATTTATTACGACTCGACATGAATTATCAAGACAAGAGTGCATCAATCAACTAACTTCCACATTTGGTGACGAATCTCCATCCTTTGCCAATGTAAAATGCTGGTATAATGAATTTAATCGTGGCCGCTGTTCACTAAATGATGAAGTTTATCCAAAATCAGTTGTGCCAGAAAACATTGATGCTGTGCAAAAACTAATAATGCAAGATCATCATGCAACATATTGTGACTCTGTGGGTTCGTGAAATGAAAAGTCCAATTGCACCACTCAAAAATGTTCTTTATTTCCACCGACTTACAGTTGAACACTTGCCAATTACACAGAACTATGTAATGCACACAATTACGATTCACCAGTTCGTCCGTTACAGTTCCACTTGCACTCGCAATTACGTAAACTCCTCCGACGCACGTACGCAGTCCGCCCCCTCACTGGGTGCTCCTCACAGCTCGCCAAGAACTCACTCAACTCACTCACTGCAGCCCCCTTTGTAGGGATATCACAGTTTTCTCGAAGTCTCTCGTTTCAGTGAATCACCGCGAAGGTTCCAGACGGCAGGGGAAGGGGGAAGAGGCAGCCAGCGACAAGTGACACTTCCGTAATCATCCCCTCAGTTAGTGACTGAGATAAATGGGTGGGTGTGACCTGGATGCCTCTGGTCCCTTACTCAGCTGTTGTTAGTCGTGCTTTCTGATAATTGGGTGACAATATTGTAAAATTGAGGCAGCCCTAGGCATTAGTTCCACTAGCATATATAAAATATTGCATGATTATTTAGGCATGAAAAAGGTACGCTTTCGTTGGATCCAACATAATTTGACACAATCTCAAGAAGATGCTTGTGTCAATTGGTGTACAAAAATGCTCAAGAAATACAATGGCAGTGCCTCAAAAGACGTATATAAGATTGTAACAGGTGATGTATCATGGATCTATGCATATGAGCTGGAACTTAAACAGCAGTCAACTATATGGGTGTTTTAAGATGAAGCACATCAACAAAAGTTATTCCAACTTAAAGCACTTCAAAGCAAATGGTCACCTGCTTTTTCAGCAAAACTGGCCATTTGGTAAAAGTGCTTTTAGAGAAACAAAACAGTTAATGCCGAATGGTACACATATATTTGTTTGCCAGAAGTCTTCGGTGAAGTAAGGAAAACCAACAAAAACCATACAATCATTCTTCATAAAGACAATGCAAGAGCACACACATCTCGTCCAACAACAGAGTATTTGAAGGCTCAAAAAAATCAAATTGATGGGTCATCCACCAAACAGTCCTGATTTGTACCCAATGACTTCTTTTTGTTCCCGATCATGAATAAATTGCTTGGACAACAATTTTCATCGGCAGAAGCCACCAATGCCTTCAAAAACCATGTTTTGGAAGTGTCTCAAGAAGACTGGAATAAATGCTTTGACAAATGGCTCAAACAGATGCAAAAGTTTATTGATCATAAAGGAGAATATTTTGAAAAATAGTTTTCAATCAGAAATTACTTTGCTTTAATTATGAGGTTCAAAATATAAATGTACCTTATAATACCTTAATGTAAGTCGCCATTAAATTGTCCCATGAACATATAAGAATTCCTAAGTGGTTTACTGGGATAATATGAGTCAGCAGAGAATTAATGTCATACTGACATGTTGACCATGGTAGCTCAATGGTTAGAGAAACTGGATGGAGACTGAGACATCCATATTCAAATCCCAAAGTAGCATTGAATTTTTCAGTCTGACTCCACCTGTCCAAAATTACATGACTTGTTACACTATGTGCCGCATTTCTGTAACTCATATGGGACATAGTATTTCTATCACTCTTAGGTGAACCTTTGCCAGAAAAGAAATTGAGAAAAGGGGTAATTAAAAGTAAACATTATAAAATATAAATGTGTGGCACAAGATTTAAAAAAAGTCAACATTTACAGCTGGAAAATGAAAGTGAAGGATATAAAATCCATCTTAAACTGACAAATCTGGCACAAAAAACATCAAAAATAAAAAGAAAGTCAATGCAGTAAACCAGTTAATTACACTCTTCAATGATTGTGGCCTACATATGTAATAATTGGGACGTTACACACAGAATGTGATTTATTAGGTACGAAAAAGCTATTTTAAAACAATTTAATAGGAAATGCAGCATAATCAATTTTATTTCCTAAGATTCGGGTGCATTATGCTTGAAAATGAACAAGGGATTATTTTCTAGGGAAAAATTCAATTCCTGCTGTACTTATACTATAAATTATTGCACTTTCATTCACATCACTGTCACTCACTAACCATTACTTACTCACTACTGATTTGCCAATATACTATGCCATGTCTTCGCCTGAATCTATCAAGCCAACCACTGGAAGCAGAAAAGTCAATATCCAGTTTGTAAACTAGATGAAGGGATCTCTACAGATTCAGAAAATTTATTTGATTTAGGATGAAATTTGCGCCATACTTCTGCAGAATTTGTAATTTCTCACTTGCAGAGAAACATTTATATTTTGCCATTTTCTGCCTGCATTACAACTCACTAAACATTGTAAAATACTCAAAGAAAGACTCAGCAAAGTCACTGAAAGCAAGCCATTTGAGTATAAATTTCCTTTCACAAATAGGTACCGATAGTGCAGACTGGAAGGGTTTTCCAGGTGAAGCACTGGAACTACAGAGATCACTCAGTCACAACAATTATTTTCTCACAATACTTTCAAAACATTACCATTTTGCAAATTATTTTCTCACAATACTTTCAAAACATTACCATTTTGCAAATTGTGCACATATATATGTACCTGTATACAATACATATTTTATTGATCTTTTTATAAAAAATATATATAAAAGCACTAATAGCAGGAATCGGGAGCCTAATCTCAGGGTTTTACTGAGTACTACAGCATAAAAAGAATAGAGTTATACTTTATCGCTCTCAATAAAGTAGACGGCGAAGGTTGGAGCCTTGCACTGCAGAAAATGAACAGAGAACAGGGAAGGAATGCATCGAATCTGCAATATCATATGGTCAGGTCAACACTCCAAAAAGCACGTGCTAGTTAGGAATATTACAACTGACCAGATGACAGAAGGGAAGGAAATGACAACCATCAGAGGGGAAGAAGAGGCCAGAGACGGAGGGGAAGGACAAGAGACATACGAACAGGAAGAAGACAGTGCAGCACAGATGCAGAAGGATAGAACAGAAGAGAGAGGAAACACAGCGACAAATGTGGTAAGTGTACGCGTGGTGGGTCAAAGTGAACCGTTGTTTTCGAGTGAAAATGAGTTAAACGAAATGGTGGAAAGAGGGGAGATGGTGGTAGTGGGGAGAGAAGAACACAGTAATGCTCAACCAAAAAGTGGAGGAAGAGAGACAGTGACAACATGAGTAACACGGCAACAGAAATTAGTGGCTAAAGAAGGCAAACTTTCCTTCTTTTCAAGAAATAAATAGCAAAATATGTCAAAGCTGACGTTCCAGAATGCTGAGGGTTTGAAAAGTAAGATGATTAATGGAGAGTTGCAGAATTTAACAACTGGGCAAGACATAGCTGGAATTGCAGAAACATGGCTATGAAATAATGAGTTAATACACTAAAGAGGTTTTAGGTATATAGGCACTGGGGCCACTAAAATGAAAGAAAGAGGGAAAGCATCAGGAGGAGTTGGGGCATTCGTTACGTCAGTTACTCAATAAGGGAATAGAGGCAATGATAAAGGATGATAGGAATGTAAACTGGTTAATAATCAAGAAAGGTCCAGAAATAGAACATAGTCTAGGAATAGGAATAGTTTATAACCCTCCCACAACATCAAGCTTCCTTGATAATAGAACATTTAATAAACTCGAGGACAATATGGAGGAGCTAAGGCACAAATTTCAGAGCATAGTTTTTTTGTTAATGGGGGATTTCAATGCTAGAATAGGTGAAGAGAAAATTAGATCAATAAGGCATGATGGTGAAATAGGTAGAGAGAAAAAGGAGTAGCAAGGACAAGGTACTCAACAATGAGGGGGTAAAATTGCCCCATTTCTGTGAACTGAATAATTTGTTTATATGTAATGGGCAGTAAAAGGAGATGAGGAGGCTGAATATACATTTGCAAATAACGGTCAAAGTGTGGATGACTATATGTTCTGTAGTGAGGAAATTGAAAGAATTAATAATTTCAAAATAGCAAACGAAATACTGAGTAGTGGCCACTTTCTGTTAGGAATAGAAATAGGATTGATAGAAGTAAGCAAGAGAAAGGAGGAAGGTGAGTTTAAAGTAGTGAATGCATTTAATGGAGGGAAAAAATGAAGGAAGAATTCCTAACTGAAATAAACTCAGAAATATCAAAAATAAGAAGAGTAGGCATAGAGGTTGCATTGAATGAGAACAATATAGAAAGAGGCTTAGAGTTAGTGAAACTAATAGTTACAGCGAGAAGGGAAGTGTTTAAAAACCTGGCTTGTTGGAGAAGAACGGGGAAGGATAGAGATACGATGATTATGGTAATAAGTAGAGAAGCGTACAAGAAATTATTAGAAGAAAAAAAGAATGAATGGCAGGATAGTATTCGAAAGAAAATGAAGGATGCCATACAACAAAAAGATAATAATAAAATATGGGGTATGGTGAATGAAGTGAATAAGCAGATGGGGGTGAAAAATGAGATAACATCACAGGAATGGCTGAAGTACTTTAGAGATCTAGTTGCAGAAAGGGAGTGGATAAATAGAGGTAATATACAGTTGGGTAACCCGAGGATAGACAACGAGATATTAGACAGAGAAATTACTCAAATGGAAGTTCTTCAACAAATAAAATGCTTAAAGGGTGGTAAAGCAGTGGGCATGGATGGGATCCCAGGGGAGTTTTGGAAAAGGTATGGAGAAACACCAAGTGGATTAAACAATGTAACTAATTTATTTAACAAGATGTAAGATTGTAGGAAATTACCTGACTGCTGAAAAACAAGTGTGATTGTACCAATATTTAAAGGAAACGGGAGTGTGAATAAGCCAGAGAATTACAGAGGGATAAGCTTACTATCTATGATTGGGAAAATGTATTCAGGCATACTAGCGCACAGACTAATGGATTGGGCAGAAAGAGAAATAAAATATCAAAATTTCAAGCTGGATTTAGGAGAAAAAGACAAAACTATAGATGTATTTATAATCAAGGTGTTAACTGATAAATACCTGAGTAGGAAAAGGGGGAGATTTATATGATTTTGTGGATTTTAAGAAAGCTTTCGATATGATAAACAAGGGGTTTTAAAATGGAAATTAAGAAGAAAAGGGGTGAGCGAGAAGTTTATAAACAAAATTGATAAATTATTAATTTTTAGATGAGTCATATTTATTACACATCTGCTTCACTTTCGTACCTATTTTGAGGACATGTTTCGCAAATCATCGTTTGCATCTTCGGCTCTTATGCAACTAAAGCTTGATCCAGTGGTGTGGGTAATTCTGGAGTTGCTGCTGCCATCTGTTGATTTAGTGATGAACTTAAATGCGGGAGTCTCTTCTGGCGGGATTTCAAAGTTCATTAGTTGGTTTTTATGTTTTTCTATGTATATTCTCTCCCATATGACGAGTTCACTATGTTTTTGTACGTATTTTAGTAATTCTGTGCTATCTTCAATTTCATGATTTTCAGACGAGAAATGAGCTGCTATTGCGGATTTATCAATATTTTTGTATCTTAAGTGCCTGAAGTGTTCTTTCTTTCTAGTGCCTATGTTTCTTTTTGTCCTCCCTATGTAAATTTTTTCAGTCTGTACACTTAATCTTGTAAATGCCTGACTTTTCCTCTGATTTTATCTTATCAGTATTATTACTGTGAAGTAGGTTTTTAATGTTATTGTTTTTCGGTGCCAATGTTATATTGTATTTCTTGAATATTTTTTGGAACTTTTTTGTGCCCAGGGGTGGTGTGAGAGCTGTGATCTGTTTTAATCTCTTTTGAAGTTTGAATGATTTTAGTTTTTTATCTACAAGGTTTTTTCCATATCCATCTTTAATTGCAGTTTTTAAGATTTGATGGTATTAGTTTTGATATTCTTGCTGGCTGAGGGCTAGATTTACTAATCTGTGTGTGAGACTGTTGATGGTGGCATGTTTGTGTGGGATTGGGTTGAAACTATTTGCTTTGATGTAATTGTCTGTGTGTGTTGCTCTTCTATGGATACCAAATTCTAGTTTTTCATTGCTCTTTGTGATTTTAAGGTCCAAAAAAGGTAGAGTGCAGTCCTCTTCAGTTTCTACTGTGAATTGTATGCTGGGTTCTTGCAGGTTGAGTAGTTTCAAAGCATCATCTATTTGTTTGTAGGGCACTATTGCAAAGATGTCGTCTACGTATCTGTACCATGTTTTAAAAAATGAGGGAAGGCTTTAGTTATATGTGTTTCGAAAAAGCTCATGTATAGATTGGCCAAAAATGGTGATAGCGGGCTTCCCATAGCTAGTCCTGAAATTTGTTTATAATATTTTCCATCGAAGACAAAATAATTTTGATGTATACATATTTCAGTCATTGCCAAATATTCTTCTATTGCATTGGCATCTAGGTTTATAGAATTTAGCCATATTTTTTTAGTTGAATCAAAAGTTTGTCTAATGGAATGCTAGGGAAGAGGGAGCAGACATCAAAGGATACTAAAGTGTCATGAGGTTTTAGTTTAAGATTTTGAATTTTTTCTACCAGGTCTAAAGAGTTTTTTATGCTCAGAGTATGGAATTGTGGAAAGGACTGAAATTTTTTGGACAGCCATTTTGCCAGAAGGTAAGTAGGAGTGTTTATATTATTTACAATGGGTCTCATGGGTATGTTGGGTTTGTGTATTTTAGGCAAACCATATAGTCTTGCAAGGGTAGGGTTGTCCGGTTTGATAGTTTTTTGTTCTGCATGTGTTAAAATTTTACTATTAATGATGGTTTTTTGTACATCTTTTATGCATCGGTTGAGTGGATTAGAATCTATTTCTTGGAATTCTTTTTGTTGTAGTAACTCGAACATTTTTTCCTTGTATGTAGCTGTATCTAAGATTACTATTTTGTTCCCTTTATCAGCCCTCGAGAAGATTACATCCTTTTTCCTTAAAGATTTAATTATCTTAATTTGTTTCAAATGTTTTCCTGGTTTTTTATTTATTAAGTTTTCCAATATAGGAGCTGATTTTTTCCTAATTATATTTTTGTCCATGGTTTCCAAGCCTTCTACTGCTAATTCTATATCTGCAATGAATTCATCCAGGTTGCTGGAGTATGTTATACATGTTTTTAGGCCTTGGTTAAGCACATCTATTTCTTCAGTGTTAAAATTTTGCTTTGAGAGATTAATTACATTGTCTAGGGATGTGTTCTTTGCTGAAATTTTGTTATGTTTTGGTTGCCAATGATTATGGTTATGCTTTAGTTTCTTCTTTTGACAATAAACTGTCTCTTTGACTTTATAATTTATATGTTCAAATGATTTGGTTTCTAAATGGTCCCATGCTGTGTTTCCTAGTAATTTTACCAGTTTCAAATGTAGGTTGTACAATGAAAGGTCTTATATTAGTTTTCTGTAGTGATTTGCTTTTTCAGATTTTAACACGGCTTTTTCAGCAGCTAATTGTTCTCTACTGTTGTGGTTAAATTTTACTATTTTTCTTACAAATTTCGGAGAAATGTTATGTTTTAGGCAATTGTTGATAAATTTTATGTCAGCTGATATTAACCTTCTTTTTGTCTTTAGTTTCAAATATTGTTTTATTTCTTTCTTGTTGCCGAAATGTCCGTTGAAATTTTCAAATGTGAACTTTCATACCTACATGTTGTCCGGTTTTTAAAATTGGCTGGATCTAACTTTCGCGTGTTCCTCTTGACTTGACGTCACTTCAATATATCGAGATTTAATTGTATTGGAACACCACAGTGAAGCGTTAAAATTGAGTCGTATTTATTACATATCTGCTTCACTTTCGTACCTATTTTGAGGACATGTTTCGCAAATCATCATTTGCATCTTCGGCTCTTATGCGACTAAAGCTTGATCCAGCGCTTCACTATGGTGGTCCAATACAGTGAAATCTCGAAAACTGATAAAATTTATAGTGGGGTGAAATACAGAATAAGATGTGAGTTGAATGTATTATCAGAAGAGGCCGAACAGAAGTTAGGCTTAAGACAGGGGTGCAAATTGAGTCCTATACTATTCAATTTATTTATAGATGACATAATACAGAGGGTTAAGGAAAGCAATGCGCATTGCCCAATAATAAGGAACAAAGAGAGCCCTGGTTTATTGTACGCAGATGATTCAATGGTAGGAGCAATTTCCGTAATAGGTCTACAAAAATTGAGGCAAGTCATAGGTTCTGAGCTGACTGGGGACTAAGAATAAACAGCAAAAAATAAAAAAAAATCCTGGTTTTTAAAAGAGGATTGATACTGAGGAAAGGAGAGGAATGGTTCATAGGAGATCAAAAGGTAGGAGTGGTAAATAAGTATGACTATTTAGGTGAGAGGATGTGTAGCAGTGGAGGGTGGACAGCACAAGCCAAAAAAGTGATAGCTAATGGCAGGGCGGCAATGTCAGGGGTTAGAATATGTAAACATAAAATGGATAAATCAGTTAGATGGTTAAAAAGAATGTATGAAGCAGTCGTTGAGGCCAGAACAATGTATGCAGTGAAGGTATGGGGCTTATCAGAGATAGGTACAAAATTAGTCCAGATTTACGGACTGTTTTGTAAAGAACTACTAGGGCTGCCAAAATCTGCACCAAAAGAAGTGGCATTACTAGAGCTAGGTAATACAAAAAGGAGAGGAATAATAATAGAGTGAATGCTGAAATTCAGGTATAAGTGTATTAAAGGACAGAAAGGGAAAATATTGAATCTGTGCATGAAGCAACATAAAAGCATTAAAAATACAAATAATTGGTGGCCAGAATTGGAAAGAATGGTAGTGAAGATAGGCATGGGGGATTTATGGAGAGCAGAGGAGACAAATCATAGTGGTTTTTGGAAGAAAGTGAGAACTAGAGTACAAGACATAGATAGGTAAGAGATATGGAAAAGTACAGAAGAAAACAAATCTTTGAAATTTTATAAGCAATTAAAGATAGAATGAGGTAGGGAAAAATATATAAATCAATGTGACAAAATTGGAAGAGAAGGCATAGCATGGATGAGAGTAGGAATATTATACCTAAAAGGGTTGAGAAGTAATGAGGTAGGGATATGTGAATTTTGTGGAGATGAAGAGAGCACTGTTCATGACCTGTTAGAATGTAAGGAGTTAAGAAATTACAGAAGAAAAATACAGGATAAGAAATGGGACAGTGTGAGTAAAGAGATATTGGCGTTACGCATGCCAACGGGGATGGGCAAAAAGAAAAATATATGTACAGGAGAATTTGTATATAAGTTAAGAGAAAAGTGGATTAGGGTAAAAGAAGCGAAGGGTCAAGAAGAAATGACACCAAGCTGCTCAGGGAAACCAAAGGCTTATGGCCAGGGGACCCAAGTCAGCGAGTAAATCTTAGGGTCAGTAATTTTCATGTATTTGTACGGGATGTATAATACTGCATGTTCAATGTTAAAATTATTGTAGTGAAATTTTAAAGGAAACTGTACAAATAAATATCGAATATCAAACTGGAAAATTCATGCAGAGTATTGGCTTAGTGCAATAAAGTTTTAGGGTGCAAAGCCTTTAAGGCTTTAGTGCATATATGTAGAGTACAATATCACAAAACTAACACTTGCAAAATTTATCCTCTGATTGCTGATTGTTGCAAACACAATAAGGAACTGAATGACGGGTGCCTATGTTATCTGCCACTTAACCCTTTCACCGATATGGACGTCATATGACGTCCAAGTTAAAAGGCCCCAAACCGATATGGACGTGTATAGACGTCCTGCGCATACATGCATTTAATGCGTATTTAATGATAATTCTTTTAAACCTTATGTTTTACAGTAAATTTAAATAAATTCTATAAGAAGTGAAGCTTACCTTTAAAAGTTTTTTCTTGAATGGTACACCTCAAAACAGGGATAAACACACAAGGGCACATCTCCACATTCACGGCAAATTGTACTAGTTTCCTTTCGGACACCTTTCTTGCGGCACACCAAACATTTTCTGAAGGGACGCGACTTTTTTGCTGTGGGTGGTATCCTTTTAGGAAAATGTTTTCCTTCAAGTCTGAGGGGTGCTGGGGTGGTGGATTTTTTACCCCCAGTATGGAGAGGTCTCTGAATTTTATACTGCTCAATTAGGCTGCGAGCTATTGATATGCGAAAGTCCAGGTACGTCATTGTCTTCCATGGGTTTAGAGCTCTCCAAATTACTAAACAATTGTATATGGTTATATCCAGCTGGTGTAAAATTACTTTTTTATACCATTTGACTGTTTTTCGTAAAGAGGGATATGCGTGTAATACCTGATCTACTAGATCCACTCCACCCATATGCATATTATATTCCTGGATAATATCGGGCTTGAAAATTGACATTTTGTTACGAGCATCAATTTTTCCGGTGTCAATCATCAAAATCTTAGAGCTGCAATTGGATAATGCTGTAACAACCCTCCTGTCTTGCCAAGCAACATAGGTCAAGGGTGGGAGCTGATGCACCTGCATTTCTCCTCTTCTTCGAGCCTTCGTATTCACATCTTTTGGCAAACCAATACGATTTGAGCGTACTGTTCCAATTGCATTTGTTTTTCTTTTGTGTAAGGCCATGAATAATTTAGGGGAACTGTACCAATTATCTAAATATACAGTCCTACCCTGATCAAGTACAGATTCCATCAGGTGCATTACTATGGAACCAGATAACCCCAAATCTTTGTCTCCGGTGTTATCAGTCCCTTGGCCAGTGTATATGCAGCTATTGTAAAGATATCCTGTTTTACTTTCACATACATCAAAACTCTTTATGCCAAATCTGGCCCTCTTTGTTTTGATGTATTGTTTCCAACCTAAACGGCCCTTCCAAAGCATCAAGCTTTCATCAACAGTGATCTTTTCACTAGGCACATAATTTTCTTTGAATTTTGAAATAATGTAATCAAAAACTGGTCTGATTTTGGATAGTTTATCATTCACATTTTCTGTGCAGGTGAAATGAAGGAAGCGCAAAATGGAAGTAAACCTGTTATTTGACATGCATTTCCCAAAAAATGGGGTAGCTAGCATGTCATCTGTAGACCAGTACATGTCTAGCGTAGGTTTACGAATAACACCCATGAGCATAATTAGACCAAGTAGTCTGTAAATCTCATTCATTGTTACTTCTGTCCACTTCTGCAATCTACTCTTAGGTCCTAAATTGCCTTTAGCAATCAGGTCTTCCTTCACCCTACTCGCATATACATTTGTTTCCGAAACAATGAGAGACAGTAAGTCAGTAGTAAAAAATTTTGTGAAAATGTCAATCGGTTGGCTGTCAGAAGTTAGTTGAGTATGAGGTTGTACACCAGTAGTTGTGCTCGTGAACGTATGTCTATTAGTAATAGAGTTATTTTGACACCTCCATAATGCTGATTCTTCACGAACACCTGTCGGAAATGAGTCATTTTCCTCCTCACTGCTACCTATATCCTCAACACCCCCCTCAAAATCTGAAAACTCGCCATCAATGTCCAAATCACTAACAGCAAAAAGTCTTCCACATTTTCTGATGTAATATCAGAAGCCCGCACTCGTCCTACACTAGCTAATTGATTTGCTACATTACTAGTTGAAGCCATGATTAGCACTGAGAAAACTATTTCAACTGTGATTTAGCTAAAGAAATTGCTTGGAACTCTGATGCAATCTAAATTACAATGTGAACTGAGCGAAGAAAGAAGTTACGTCAGCTAACATAAACTTCCGTTGTGCAATTAGAGAGATGCTGACGGAGTTTTCTTTCCAGCATGTATAACGCAATATAAACAGTTATTATTACGTGTTAGCATGAACTGAAACCTAGAAACCTTGAGCCCAACACTTCGTTTATTCAGCTGATATACACATATAGCTTGTAAAACAAAAGTACTCAGAATTAAACGCGTTCGACGCAAAGAATGGCTTTCTTTACGTGATACAAATTAATGAAATTTCATCGCTTTATTAATATAGTCTCTATTTTAATGATACCGCAGATGTATACAGCTTTTAATGGGCTTTTAACCAGTTTTTGTTTCCCTGAAATAACTTAGTAAATATGGAAGATACGAATATTTATGAAGCATTTTTGCAGCATTTAACAATTTAAATGTCTTGTTCTGTTTATTGGGTATCCGTTCCCGGCCGTGCAGGGTTTAAGTGGCCATCGGCGAAGCGGTTAAGGACAATAATCTACATCTGGCAAAATAGCTTTCATTGTCATGGACTAATGGTTATTGAAATAAAATATACCTGAAGGAAGTTTAATAATTAATAAAATAATTAATAAGTACAAGATAAATAAAATAAAGTCAACAAAAGGCATTTATTTTGTAAAATAGGTTTTTACATTGAAAAAGGCACATCAAAATGTGGCATTTCAATCACAAAGGTATAATTCCTACAAATTCACTTTCAAATTGAAGATAGATTTGACACATTTAAAAAGGTATTTTGCCCAAGTTCCGGTCTCTGTTAATAACTCTAACACCAATCCCACGTATGAGTACATCACACTCAACTCCCTGGTTATTTGTGCAATGGACCCCTCAGCTTTTAGTTTTTGTTATATTTTCCATCTTTCTTGACTACCCTAATGCGTTTCTCTTACTCTTCATAAATACTTACCAATCATTTTAATCTTATCTGTCCCAGTATTAATTAACATTTAAACTGCAATAATTTCCAAGTGTACTTTGTTCCATTTTGCTTCCCATATTCCCCCCCCCCCTCCAATATTTCACGACTTCAGTCTAATAAACAGTGAAATTAAAATTATTAAAAGCTTGTTCAAAGTGAAACTAATGAAAGACTTCTAAGAATGAGTCACATATTCAAACTTAAAATTTCACTTACATCAAAATTAAAACAGGACATTTTCGGGACCGTCCTAGCCTTAACATCAGCTGATCTGCAACTAACTATATTCACAGTTGGCTGACATGTGGCCGTCTTGTAATTGGCTCTCTCTCAGAAATTTTTCTACCTAACTGCATTAGACCATTTTCCGACAATATGTCAAAATTTAAAATATACCTATGTTCTTTGTAATAAAGATCTCCGCCCATGTTGTCAGCTCAAGCTTAGTAGTTAATGGTTTCAATAATTTAATCTCATCTCAATGTTCTGACTCTGTATACATTACACACAGAGAGGAAAAATGGTTTTAATTCAAATTCACTCAGAAAAAATGATCAATCGGAACTATAGACAAAAGAATTTTAAATAGATCACTATTCTTCAAAAGAAAAGATAAAAACCAGAAATACAAAACATTTACATTTCACCCATGGGCATCCCCAAAGTTTGAAAGAATATTTCAGGATCACAACATCAAACTAGCACCACAAAACAGATGTTCACTTAAAGTAACTATTAAATAAATCTGTTTAAAAAAACAATAGCACCAGGAAAAAAAAATCAGATGTATTGTGTATGTGATTATGAGAATTGTGACAAACTCTATATTGCAATGATTGAGAGAATTTAAGAACTAGATTAATAAAAAGACAGAAGGAACATAAAATACAAATAAATAAAAAATCAACAGTTGCTTTTCATTTCTGGAATGAGAATCACAACATCGGAGATGAGATTAAATTATCAAAACCATTAACAACTAAATCTGAACTGTCAACATGGGAGCATATTTTTAATGTAAGGAACATTTCACATTTAAGTTAATTGATGGAAATTAATCATTTCTTCACACTAGCCGTATATAGGCTAAGGTTTTGGATAGATGGAGTTGACATGAAAATGCCATAGCATTGAATTTTCTAAACATTTCACATATTTTAACTGTTAACGTGCTATTGATGAGTGATCTAATGCAGTTATGTAGAAAAATTTCTGAGAGAGGAAGCCGAATTACAAGATGGCTAGATGTCAGCCGACTATGAACATAGTGGTCAGTCGCTGATAAGCTGATGATGGGACTGAAATGGTCGGTCCTAAAAACATTCCTGTTTTTAATATTGATGTAAGTGAAGTTTTACGTTTGAATGTAAGACTCGTTCTTAGAAGTCTTATTATAAAACAATGAAATACTCCTTCTGGCTTCCTGCACATAACTCACCTTTCATTATCTTCTTTAAAACCTTTAAAAAAAAAAAATGCTCCTGTTCGCATACTAGCCATGCATTTCCGTCAAGCTTACTACAACAGCCTACATTTCTCTCTCCTCCAATCCTTTTTAAATATTCTATATAATTTTAAATTTAATAATTTAAATTTTTTTAATTAGCAGGCCAAAGTTGAAATACTCTTGGAATTTTAGAAAAGCAAATTGGACAAAATTTACTGAGGAAACTGAACAAAATATTTACTCCGCTCAACATGAAGCATCTGTAGATAAACTCAATAAAACAATAACAAATATAATTCTTGAAGCAGCAAAAAAATGGATCCCAAGAGGAAAAACTAAAAATTACAAACCCTTTTGGAATACAAAACTATCAAAGTTAAAAGAAGAAAGGGACATAGCAAGGCAAAAAGCAGAATTGTCCAATAACCCAACAGATACACAGGAATGGCGAAGAAAGGCAGCAAAATGTAAAAAAGATATTTTTATTGCAAAAAAAAAACTTTCAGTGAATATATTGAAAAAGCTGATTATAGAAAAGACGCAAAAAAAGTATACAGATATATAAGTAAAATTAATTGTCAGAATGAAACAAGGAAAGAACCACTCAAACTAAATGGGGAAAACACTTCAAATTACTCTATTTCTGAAGCCTTTAATAAGTATTACAGCTCTCAGCATAAACTTTCCTCTGAAGCAAAAAGAAAACAAAGGCAGATTAAAACAGATCTAAAAAATTTAAAAAGTGCCCAAAACAAACGATATATTCAGCAAAGAATTCACCATAAGGGAACTAAATCATGCCATCCATGAGTTGAAAGATAAAAAGTCTCCTGGGCCAGATAAAATACATGCTGAATTTCTGAAACACCTAGGATCAAAGGGAAGAAAGGTACTACTGAAATTATTTAATACATCATGGACCTCTACTGTACCTACAGAGTGGAAAAAAGCAATAAAGACAAAGCACCCGGCAAAATAAATAATTACAGACCAATTTCCTTAACAAGTGTCATTGCAAAAACAGCAGAACGTATGATTTCAGCAAGGCTAAATTGGTTCTTAGAAAGTAATAACACATTAACAACTGCTCAAACAGGATTCAGACAACACTTATCTACTAAAGAAAATACAATTCAACTATCCCAAGATGTCAAAGAATCTTTCAACAAAAATCAAGATACGCTGTCAGTTTTCATTGATTTTGAAAAAGCATATGATTCAGTATGGAGGCATAAACTTCTTGAGAAACTTTCAAAACTAGGCATTCAAGATAACATGTTAAATTGGATCACTCAGTTTCTCTCTCAATGTTTCTGTGCTACAAAATACAATGACAGTACATCCAAATTCCGACAAACAAAAATGGGCCTACCACAAGGTGCAGTACTGACTACAACCTTGTTCAACATCTACATCAATGATCTTCGCGTGGCTGTATCAAATACAGAAATAAAGTCAGCACATTTTGCAGATGACATGATCATGTGGACACCTTCCCCAAAAATAGAGAAATCCAAAACTTCAATAGAAAAGGCTCTGATACTATTGGAAAAGTGGACTGACAACAATTTGATGAAAATAAATACTGATAAAACAACATTCCAAATATTTAGCTTAAAAAAGAAAATCCCTAAACTAATTCTGCAGTTCAAGAAAACAAACCTGAAACAAACATATGAAACAAAATATTTAGGAACAACTTTTCATTCAAAATTATCTTGGAGACATCATATTGAAGCAGTAGTAAACAAATCAACAAAAATTGTTTCAATTTTGAAAAGATTAGCTGGAGTCAATTGGGGCAGTAATCGGGAGACACTTAACACCACATACAAAACATTCATCAAGCCAATACTTTATAATGCAGAGGTAATAATTACAGCAAACAGTTCTAACATAAATCACCTAAAAGTATGCCAAAATCAGGCCCTGCGACGAATAACTGGTGCAGCAAAATCAACTCCAATCACCGCAATGCAAGCCTTAACTCAGAACTATGCAATATATCTAACTTTAGAGGAGCGGCACTAATACAACATGAAAAAATGTTGCGGTTAAAAACAACAAAATGTGGGAAAAGATTATTACAACCAATCAAGATGAAAACACAAACAAGTTTCCTACACAAAGTTATGGAATTAAAAACAGATCTGAATCTTCCTAATTCTAAAGAAAACATTTTAATCAAAGAAAACCCACTGACTTTTGAACCAATTAATATTCAATTAGATTTAGAACAAATAGTTACAAAATTTGAAACTTCCAAACCTGTACTAAAAGCACTAGCATTAGAAACTGTGAACAATAGATACCCACCTGAAGAATGGTCACATATCTACACAGATGGATGTAACTTGGACAACAACTCAGGAGCAGGAATTAAGTGTGCACTGTTCTCATTCTATCAACCAGCAGGATACCACACAACAAATTTTGATGCAGAAGTAACGGCTATTCATATTTCACTCCAACACCTTCTATACAGAATAGATAAATTCAAAAATGCTGCCATACTTTCTGATTCTAAAGCAGCATTATGTGCAATAAGTTCATATAAAATGAGGTCAATCCAAATTAAAGAATGTCACAAAATGATCCAACAACTTCAAAAACTGCAGAAAAGAATTATATTACAGTGGATACCTGCACATTGTGGAATTGCTGGAAATGAATCAGCTGATTTTCTTGCCAAAAAAGGTGCAAATTTAATTCAGAACAAAGTAAAAACTTACCCTTTTACATCCATAAAAAGATTAATCAAAAGCAAACATAAAAACAAACAAAACCAATCAATATCTAACAAAGCCAAAGATAAAAAATGGAACATTTTAATTAAAAATCCAGAAATTATTCCAGAAATCCCATGTAAAGCTGCAGTAGCCAATTTTAGATTACTTACGGAACATGATTATTTGGCCAAACACTTACACAGAATAAGTCCAAATTGTCCTCTGTGCAACAAAGAAGAGGAAATGACTGAAGAACATCTTTTAACCTGTGAAGCCCTACCTGTCGGACCCACTACACAGAAATATTGGAGAGCAAGAGATGTAATGGCTTCATTGCCAAAGCCTAGCATTTGAAAACAACATATAATTCTAAAGAACTCTTTAGCTACAGCTATAGCCTAAATCTCTCTGTAACTTTCACCTTTGCCTAACTTCTTTCCAGAATTCTACTCTATTTCGTGCTATTTTCCAGGTCTCCCCCATCCCAATTTCTTGTAAAGTTTCATGTAATTTGTTTCCCAACTATTAAATTTCATTTATTCCATCTGGTATCTCATACACTCTTTTAAGACCTTTTAAGTACTGCTGGCATAATCTAATCCATGCAATGATCAATGTCTGAAAAATTCACTACTCTCACTACTTATCATAAAGCTCTAATTATGTTCATAACAGCATGTTGCACGAAAAAACAACAGTGCATTAACAAAGACTGTGCCTGAGATGCAAACGACATCACCACCCTCCCCTTCCCCTCCATAGCTGCTGTGCATGATTTCATTCACCAAAATTATATGAGCTGGTGAATGGGACAAAAGATATGTGTTTGCCTACAAGGCCCAGAGCCAAGAACGGTATATCCTCTGTACCTGTTCAAATAGATGGAGTTGCTGTATTTTGTATGAAAGTTCAATTCCAGGTGTAGTCTTCACTTTGGCGCACATTTCTGATTGGTTAAAGGAAGATGGCAATTTGACAGGTTGCCCACTGAGTATATGAATCTTGCTTTCACTGCATTTCCCATGTTAGTTCCATCTTCCTTGCATTATATTTGTCAGGCCATAATACTCTAGTATGTTTGTCATAAATATAAAAATTTTATTTAAAATTAAGAAAAAACATTACAGCATATCAGTTTCTCCTTGGGTTATTGGGCCACATTTGCAATAAAAACATAATGGTAAGGTAAATGCAGTAATATGGTAACATTGTTCACAATGAGCAGTACACCCAAGCTACTTGAATCAAATTATTTGTAACCAATACAATTTCAAACTCAAAAATGTATTTGAATACAGCAGATTTAAAACAAATAGATTCTAGCTATATGCTTGCATTTTCTTCCAAAGCATTTTGTCATCTGAAAGAAAATGTAAGCCTAATGATTATAAGGTACATTGTTTTACTACAAGGGATTATTGGTAATTTATATTCTACATAAGGTTGAAGCCAGTCCACATTGCTGAATCAATTATAGTTGTGCTGCATTTATTTTCCTAATCTCAACAGAGTGATCTCCATGTGGCCCTCAAGTACTTATACAAATAGGGGTGCAAGGTCCTGAATTTACAGTGAATTTTTAATTATGAATGACACTTAAATGAGGAAAATCTTCAATCAGTAACACTTCTGTGTAATGTAATTATATGTAAAATTTTAAAAGAAAATGAATACAAAACATGTCAAAAGGTTCAAATTTGAATCATAAGAAACATTTTTCTAAGTCCAACATTAGACCGTTTGAAACGAGTGGGACAAAACCTGTCAAAGTTACCATGAATAGCAGTGCAGGTAACACTGATAATTGTTGCCAACATCAGCACCATTGCCCCATTAATTAGATGTCTTGCAGACTGTATTAAAATTATACATATACCTTTGTTAGTAGCATTTATTGTGAAAATCCAAATCCTTGGTTCCTGCCATTCAGCAAATACACTTAGTAATGTTATTTGCATTTCACAGTGAAGGTTAGACTTTGTAATATTAGCGATCTTGCACCATTGGGCCACGATGAGAAAGAATAAATGCAGTTTCTATGACGAAAGTTGACTAAGAATGCATGGGTTGTCAGGAGTGTGATGCTCCACTCACCCTGCTGGGAAACATTGTTTTTGTTTGTAGTGTTTAACGCCCGCTTCTATTACATACAGCACCGCAGGCGGTGACACTGATGATACATGAGATGAAGATGGAGCACCGGTGGAATGAGATGGCAGGGGAAACCGGAGGTCCCGAAGAAAACCCGCCCCAGCGCCGTGTTGTCCACCACAAATCTCACTTTGTGGTCGCCTGGGATTAAACCCGGGACGCCTTGGTGAGAACCAAGCGATCTAACCACTGAGCCATGGCGCGGCCTGTGTTAGGAAACAGGATCATAAATATAGCATATTTTCATTTAAGGAAGAATATTAACATTCTTGAAGTCCATGGCAAAGGATACTTGGTTTGAGAACTCAAGATTACCCTACTCAAGTACTCCTAGTTACACTTGGCTATGCCCACACATTCTCATACAAACTGTTATACAATGTTCCCTCGGGGATAAAACATGAGCCACAGAACAATATCTGATTGGTTCAGCCACTGTCAGTAGATATGCTTATCCTATATGGACAGTAAATACTGTCATATCGGCCACGCCGTGGCTCAGTGGTTAGACCGTTTGGCTCTCACCAAGGTGGCCCGGGTTCGATCCCATGCGACCGTAAAGTGAGAATTGTGGTGGACAACACGGCGTTGGGGCGGGTTTTCTCCGGGACATCCGGTTTCCCCTGCCATCTCATTCCACCGGTGCTTCATCTTCATCTCATGTATCATCAGTGTCACCACCTGCAGTGCCGTATGTAGTAAAAGCGGGTGTTAAACACTATATAAAAACTGTCATATCGAGGATGGCAGGCGGAACAGTAAAGGTATGTCTTCAAGCACAGTCAACAGCTGGCATCACATGCTGACCTAATGAAGACAGAAGCAATTCACATTATAACGCAAAAGACTTTTCGACAACATAATTCGAGAGGTTCACAGAGTTCCAGAAGATTCTGGCTATGCCTATATATAAAGCCAATGATATACAGAATATATGGGGAACAGAGTAGTGAGATCTTAGAGTTTGTGTGCATTAAGTCAACGAACGCGCTTCCATAAGGGAGGGGTCGATGCTATGAAGCAGTTCACAAATCAATTGGCCAGTGCATTCACATCGACAAACACAAAATTGGAAGTAGGAAGTGCCTTGATAACATCCTGGAATGAAGTGGATTCTCAGACTATCAAAATGCAAATGACAGTATGCCTCAATAATCTCATCAATTTGCAGACCTCATTTCACTCTTTTGTTCATTCTAATGACGAAAACTTTTTCCCTGTATTGTCCCTACATATTTTGTGTGTATTGATTTCCCTGTATTTCCTGAAAACGCTCAGTGTTTGAATCAAGCTACTCTCTTGCTTCCTTTGATTTCTTTATAGCCTGCTGTTCCAATATAACTGAATTTTAATTTAGCTTCAATGGTTGGTGATCCTTGTTTGTAAATAATTTGTTCCCCTTAATATGTACTTAACTAAAAGTTAATATCCTTATCTAGGTCCAAGAAACACTTTTATAACATTTTATTTCACACAAAAATGCATTTTTTGTAACAGAGGTACATAAATGAATCTCTAGATTTTCTCATCAATACACTAGCACTACTCAGATATTGTATAAATAAAGATTGCCCACCTCAGTAGCATGGTGGTAGAATGTCTGCCTCATGCTCAAGAGGTCCCGAGGTCGAATCTCGGTCAGGGTGAGTTACCTGGATAAGGTTTTTCCCGGGGTTTTCAATTATCCTGAAAGACGAATGTCGGGTAACTAAGCTCTATGAACCCCAGGCTCATTTGAGCATCATTTCACCCATTCCATTCATCGTCTGATATGACTTAACGTTGGAGGATGTAAATTACAAAAAAAGATTATCAATAACTTTTCTACAAGTACATATATTTTAGCATTTCCACACTTTACTTACAACATAAACCTTTGTCTTGTAACTTATGAGTATCATTAGAATTCATTAACCATGCCACTCGATATCTGTTGATTTACTTGCATGTGTGAATTGGGGAAGTACCCTGAGATTCACATGTTTGTTAAACCTGGCTAAGCAAGGATGTAACATACAGAACAATATGGTATATAAGTGTGATATACAATCAGAACATACAAAAGCATTTGGGCATGCTAATTAGAAGTGTGACTCAGAAGTGCCAAAAGTGAAATCAAGTGTCCATGAATGTTTGCATCAGTATGTACTAGTATTTAAAAACACTTTTATCACTTCAGGGAAAATACTAAAAATACTATTCTGCCAGCCTTGTATGAAATCTGTTAGTGGAGATCAACCTTCACAGATGGTACATCTGTCAGGAAGCGAGTAAGCAGCTGTATCATGTGCTTTGTCGAAGCAATTTCTTATAGAATAATCAACACCATATTCTTCTTCTGTCATACCAAAACATTCAGAATTTAATTCAGATTTATACAAAGCATTTATTTCAGATGACCTTCCCTTATGCCAGGTAAATAATTCTAAGCTAAAACGTTTCTTACTAAATATACAGATATAAATCTTCCTGAATTATGGAAAAATTATCTCCCAAATTACTATGAGAAAACTTTAAGTCCATTTGTGAAAAGAAAAAATCTCTATCACCATTGACAAAACTATTAATGCCAAGTGGTAGAAAAGTGGGAAATGTAACCATAGGTGTACTAAAAAATGGCATAAAAATTTCTCAACAAGAATTGCAAATTATGTAACACTAATTATGCTCAAAACGATTTTTAGTTGGTTTATTGATACTCGTCACTTACTTTTTTATATTAATAAGAGACTAGTTTCAAAGGCATTTGCCTCCATTTTCAATCTCTTTCCAACTGGAATCTGTTGTCTGCTCTCTGGTGGTGGAACTATGAACTTTTTTGTCAAATTATCTACTGGTGGGATTTCAAAGTTCATTACACGATCCTTATTTTTCCATATGAATATCTTCTCCCATGTTATCAATTTATTTTGGTTTATCACTCATTTTAATAATTTTGGATTTAGATCAATGTCATGATTTTCATTCCAAAAATGAAATGCTACTGCTGACTATCTTCTTGTTTCAATCTGATGTTTCTAAAGTGCTCTTTGAATCTGGTTTCTAGATTTCTTTTAGTTTGACCTATGTAGCATTTTTCACAATTCTTACAACTTATCTGGTATATTCCAGATCTGTTAACTGATGGGATTTCATCTTTTGTTTTTGAATTTAGCAATTTTAAGATTGAGTGTCTATTAGTAGGTGCCAAGGTGATATTTTATTCCTTGAAGATCTTTTTAAATTTATTAAATGCTTTTAGGTGATATGTGAATGAACTGAATATGCTGTTGCTTTCTTTTTCTTTTGTAAATGTGACTCTTCCTTAATGGTTTCCTTTAGTTTGGCTTTTCTAATTTTCTTCAACACCAAACTTCTGTTGTATCCATTTTCTTCTACTATGTGTAGTATTGCTTTTTGTTCTTTGAAATATTCTTCTTTTTCCATGGGTATGTTGACTAGTCTGTGTGTAAGGCTGCTTATTATTGCATGTTTATGTGTAATTGGGTTGTGGCTATTATTTTTTATGTAATTTTCTGAATGTGTTGGTTTCCTGTAAAATCCAAATTTTATTTTTGTGTCGTTCCTGATGATATTTAGATCCAAGAAGAGAGTTGTCCATTGATTTCCTTTTCTACTGTGAATTTTATAGTCCTTTCTTGCAGAGTGAGTAATTTTAATGCATCTTCTAAATGTTTATTCGGTACAATTGCAAAGATGTCAACATATCTATACCAATTATTAATTTATGGATGAGTCGTATTTATTATACATCTGCTTCACTTACGTAAGTGAAGCAGATGTGTAATAAATATGACTCATCTATAAATTTTTAATTATTTCGCTTCACTGTGGTGTTCCAATACAGTTAAATCTCGATATCTATACCAAACTTTGAAGTTCAATGCGAAGGACTTTTTAATTTGTGTTTCAAATGCACTCATAAATAAGTTAGCCAAAAAAGGTGAAAGTGGATTGCCCATTGATAACCCTGATTTCTGCTTGTAGTGTTTTCCATTAAAGCTGAAGAAATTTTGTTCAATGCATAGTTTTGTTAGAGAAATGCATTCTTCTGCTTCTATTGCTTCCATTTCTATTGTAGTTAGCCATTTTTTTAATACAGTCTGTAATTTTTCTGTTGGTATGATTGGGAATGAAGATGTGACATCAAATGAAACCAGTATGTAATTTTTGTCCAAATTTATATCTTTGATTTTTCCTACTAAATCTAAAGAGTTATTTAAATTTGCACTTTTGAATTTTGGGAAACTATTGAATTTATTTAGTAACCATTTGGCCAAATTATATGTGGGGGCATTTATGCTACTAGTGATAGGTCTCATGCCTTTCCCTGTTTTATGAATTTTTGGCAGCCCATATACTCTTGGTAATGTTGGATTATCTACTTTAATTTTGTGAAATTCTTTTTTTATTATTATTTTGCTTTCTTTTAGAATTTTAATTGTGGTTTCAATGCAGTACTTTAATGGGTTAGTTTCTACTTTTTGGTAATTATTGCCTTCCAACAAATCTTCCATCCTCTTTGTGTAATCTTCTTTTTCCAAAATTACTATTTTATTTCCCTTGTCTGCTTTAGTACAAATAACTGGTTTCTTTTTAAGAGCTTTTATAATTTGGTTACTAAAAGTGACAAGTATCAATAAACCAACTACAAATAGTTTTTGAGATTAACTTTGACGTCACTGTTCCTAAATTGCTCCAAACACATATAACTAGTTATGCTGTTTAATGAAGCTTTGGAAACTGTATGGCCAAATGATGTAAACAAGATGTGCCACTTCTACTTATGAAGTCTGCAGCATATACGAAGAAATCTGCCCAAAGTCTGAATGCGAGTTTCCCAAATACGATTCAAGTAACCTGCATCTTTCATGCACTGCATAGATTGCATGAGGCAATCCACTCTCTTAATCGTATTCACTCATTGGGATACCTGACTGAAAGCTGTAGTATATTCTGCATATCATTTTGAAGCATTTACATCAGTAGTAAATGAACTGGATAAAGATGTTTCTGCAATTGATTTTAATATGCAATTCTAATTTAAAATGTGACTTTGCCAAACCCCCAAAGTATGTCAAATTTTGGAAGCACATTACCTTAAATGTGTGTATTCTCCTCTTAAAGTATGCAAGGTTGACATAATGTGTGGTAGAATGTTCCTTTTGCCAGTGCAAGATATTTCTCAAAGATAACATGCAATATCATGTAATGCACAATCTGGAGATGACATTTGTTGTTCACTGCAGCTCCAAAATGTTTAAATCTGATGTTTAGCTGCAAAAAATTCTAATGTCAATTGTTCTACCTATATTCTAGAGCTTTAGTTTTGTTTCAATTTTAGGACATCTTGAGAATCATTAGCACAAAGTTTTTCAGTGCATAAAAATCTGGGCCCTGATTGATTTTGTAAGTTTTATTCCACAGGGTAACCTTTACTGAACAGATGCCCAAGTATTTAATGGAATGCTAAGTTCAGCATAAGAAAGCATTGCTTTAGTGAGTACGGAGATACCACTAACCACGTTGTGAAATCACTGGATTGAGAGGGTTGTCAATGATTTTTGAAGTATACTTCTCTAATGATTCTGATCAGCTGGACTTAAATTCCAAATTGGGCGAATGGATTTTGTGTAATCTGATGTGCTATAAGCAGAATGATACAGAAATGACTACTCCCATACAGAGGGAACTAAAAATTAAGACAATGGTGCAATACATGGGCATGTCTTTAAAACAAACAGGATATAGTGAACTAAGGATTACTAAATCATAAGTTTGTACAACTGATTCAATTATTTCTCCCCAATGATCTATTAACATTGCACCATAACGTGTTGTGACTACTGAAATTGCCAACAATTACAAAAGGTTCAAGAAACTGAGTATAAGGTCATTAAGGGTAAATACATAAAAATGTATGCTGTTTGGAAGAATTAAGTTACAAACAAATCTGTGGTAAGAAACAACTGCTACAGCTTCCAGCTGAATACTGAGTGGAGTGTAATTATGAGGGATACTATCCATAACTAGATGGCGATACCACCAATTACAGGCTACATGTTTAATCTGTTTTTGTAGCACGCATAGTATTTCAAAGTTCTATAAAATTCTCTCAGAAGGTGTCTCTCTTACAGATACATTTTTATAGGATCATATGTATGGGAAAGTACAATACAGTCAGTTCAGAGGCCATTACTCACGGAAAATCATCACTGTCCACTGATGGATCAATATGCAACTCACTACAGCTGGTATACCAGTAATGGAAGCTGAGTTTCTTCCTAATTCAACTGACCTGGTTTTTTTTTAATGCTGGAACTAGTGAGAGAAGGATGTAACTTGGTAATGGTTTCCACCAGATCAACAGTGTTAGTAGTAAAAGCATTTGGGTTGTGCACAGCCATTAGCTATATAGACATCTGGCTAAATATTTATTCAAAATATGGTACAAAAAGAACAATACATTCAAAGCAATCATAAAGATATACCTTAGCATTTCAAAAATACTCAGTAAATCAATGTTATATAAAAGTTTGAGATTAATTGCCTGCGCATGAGACTCTCCACCACAGAATTTTTAATGAACAAACGTGATCCACAATAGTTCCAGCACACTACAAAGGAGCATATCATATGAAAAAGCTCTTTCATAAACTTTCATCTTCACTTGATTAATCCCAATGTTCCACATAATATTAATTCAAAGTCTTCAGCATGCATCATAATTCCATGAAGCAATGTTGAGCACTTTTCAAAGGGTAGACTCAGACTGAAAAATTCAATCTCAAAGCCCGGATTTGAACCAAGGATCTTCTGGTTGCTCTTCGCCACTGAACTACCATCGCAGCATGCCACCATGATACTAAATTCTCCAACTGACTCGTATTTTCCTGGTAAACCGTTACGAGATCTCATATACAATGAGATACGTACCTTTTGTGATGACTTACAATGTTGTAAGTCCCAGGCTTCATACTTTAGACCACTATTATATCCGTGGTCCAAATCCCGGCTATGGGACTGTACTTTTCAGTCTGACTATCCTTCAAATACCCTGTCCTACATACAGCTAGTGCGGAAGAACAATTTCCATCTATTAATGTTCAGCATAATGGATGAACCAACACCATTTTCATAGAAATGGCAAAATTATACAAAACTGAGGGTAATTTCAAAAACTCTCAACTGGATAGAAGAGCATCTTCTATTGTTGATATTTTACTAGTCTCAATTTTTTTAGATGGAGTCTTAATAAAATGTTTCACATTTGTATCCTCAGACGCTATTTGCTCTGCAGTTAAGTCAGAGTTATGATCATGGTGCTCTTTTCTGCTGCTAGATGATGAAATAGATATTTTAGTGAACAAACAATTTACTGGAACTTGAGACATACAAAGAGGTGACTGATTAACCTTAACATAGTTTCAGGACAGGCAGAATCCCTTGCTGACTGAAAAATGATGGATGAAGATAGATCTGAGTCGACTGACAAGTGGGGTCTGAGATTCATACTGGGGTCTACTGCAAACAACTCCAACAAAGTGAGGGAATCAACTGTTGATCTGCAACAGTCGATTTTCTGATCAACAGTTGATTCTCCTGATCAGCTATTGTTCTGCTTAATTTCTTCTGAAAAGACGGGGAGAAACTCACTGCCTGTAGTACAAATTCTGTCTGCATTTTCATTCTGTTTACGCAGAATGGACTTATATCGAGAAGCCAAGTGGCCCTCTATTTCACATAAACATCACTTAGTGCTTTCACCTAAGATACTTAAGTATATACAATAATTTGTATCATTGCAGCATAATTGGAAACCTTGATGTAGTTTATCAAAGTTCCCCAGTTTAAAATACAGCTGTCTGCTGAAGCTGACTATACGAGACAATCATGAAGTGCATACATACTCCTACCCTTACATAAGTGATAGAAGATCAAATATGAATATCTAGTTTTTTTTATTTTTTTTTTTTTTTTTTTTTGTAAGTTACGTCCTCCAACGTTAAGTCATATCGGACGATGAATGAAATGGGTGAAATGATGCTCAAATGACTCTGGGGTCCATGGAGCTTTGAGTTACCCGACATTCATCTATCAGGATAAGGGAAAACCCTGGAAAAAACCTTATCCAGGTAACTCGCCCTAACCGAGATTCGAACTTGGGACCTCTTGAACGTGAGGCAGACACACTACCATCTATGCTACCGAGGCGGGCTATGAATATCTAGTTGTACCACATTTTTCAGTATGTGATTAGGAGCTACAGGGCATATATCTGAAAATATCACATGTTTGGTAATCAGAAAAGGCAGTGGTAAATGTAGTAGTGTAGGAGGGTAGTGGTAAATTGACAACAAAGGTGGAATGGTTGTTTCACAGTTCAATGTTTTATTTGTTTGCCAGCTATATACATATTCTATTAGAAATCCACAAAATATGACATTTAGAGGGTGAATGAGTTCACCATTCCACAAAAAAATATATCATCTAATTGGCATGCCATAATAGTCATATTTTTCAATAGGACTTTGCATTATTGTACCATAACTGTGTAGAGAATGTTTGATTGGCAATTTGGAGATTCACTGTATTTTTTTAGCTGTAAATGTACTCACATGGCAGGATGTAATCGAGACGGTATGGTAAGAATAGATAATTCAAGTGTGCCTTTTCTGCAGTGAAGCAGTAGGTAGCTTTGGTATCCATTAATATATTTAGGCACCTACAGATCTATGAGCAGTTGGCTCAGGCATTAACAAGCACACACAATTTATCTTCTAAAATGTGAAACACCCTACAGTATGAAAAACAAACAAAAACTTAATTTTGAAACATTAAATTCTTTACAAAACTTAACCTTAGTGTATGGTGCTATTTGCAAATCTAGGATCTCCTGTGAATTTTTTCTTGTTGGACATGCTCTTCCAGTATAGTGCTATTCATGTACCCTATTATCTACTGGGCAGAGGTAGAAAGAATAATTAGTACTACCATCTTGAAAGCCCAAGAGAAACCCTAAAATCTTCAAATAAATTCACAAATGCCCTGAATGTAGAATTTATAATCTGAGTTTTTCTATAGTCCTCTGAGAGGAGAAAAATAACCAGAATGGAAAGAATTTTGTTCCTATTGTACTATAAGGCAGCTTTGAGACATACTTTAGCAAAGGGACTATTAATATCAGTATATATACACATACATTTAAATTTCATTTGGTAGAAGCACACACAACTCTTAAGGTTCATTCAGTATTTCACTTTGTAAATTTCTCAACTTAAACATAAAATAAAACATAAAATAAGAAGTACCTAACTCTTTACATTAGGTTTATAGGAACTGGTGGAAATAGCAACTTGCATTTTCAATGCAAAGTTGACAGAAGTGAAGGAACGACTGTCGTACTCGGTCCAAAATTACTTGTGTGTGCTTCCTTCATATGCTACTATTATTCAGGCAGTTAGGTCCTCTTCTGAGGTAATGGGTGTTTCACACACTAGAAGCTTGAGGTGACCCCAGAAAAAGAAATCAATTGGGTTGAGATCAGGAGTGTGTACTGGGCAAGCTAAAGTTGGACTACCCCTTCCAAACCATCAGGCAGAATAAACATAGTTTAAATGCTGTCAACAGCCAGGGTGAAATGGGACGGAGCTCCATCATGTTGTAGTCACATTTGATGACAAATATGAAGGAGTACATCTTCTACAAAATACAGATAAAATGTTCTGTAACACATGAAGATAAACATGTCCATTTAACCAACTGGGGAGCAGGTATGGGCCAATGACATGGTCTGAAATATTCCAACTCATATGCTGACTGAAAATGTCTACTGGCGACTCCTCTGCGACATGTGGATTCACAAAGTCCCACACATGGTTTTCTTGAATTAAGAACTAAACCATCCATGGTGAACAAGGCCTCATCAGTGAACAATAATGAAAAGAACTCAGACTGATGGAATAAAGCCCAGTGGTAAAATTGTAGCTGATGGCCATAATCTTCCAATTTTAATGCTTGCACTTTCTGTAGGCGGAATGGGTGAAATTGTTCATGTATGACTTGTGATACACTAACATGATAAGTATCTAGAGCACATGCAATAGTGCGTGTGCTGGTAGATAGCTCTTCTGCAATGCTTTGCAGTTCTTTCTTCTCAAATTGCACTGTGTTTCGAGTTCATGCAACACCCATATCACTCCTATTGATCTGGAAGGTTCCTCTCTCTCAAACATCTATCGATGGACTGGAAGGTTGAGTGATGTGGTTGCAACTATACCATTCCCTGTACAGCTTTGCAGCAGCTAACCCATTGCCTTGTGATTTACAGTAAATAAGGTGCAGCATATCTGCTAGTTCAGAAAAGCTGTACACTTTCTCAATGTTGTGCAACATGCAATCCTCAGCACACTAAATGCAGTGTCCTGAATCAAGAAAATCATAGCAGTATTATTGCACTGGCCATCAGATTCATGCTTTTAGTTATGAATCATGCCATTTCTTCCTATTAGAATTTACATATTAAAAAGACAAAGAGAAAAAAATAACATGACAGGAACCAAACCACTGACCTTTGGAACACCGAAAGGACCATCAGAACAGATACAGAAACACTACTAGAGTATTAAATTTTAGATGAGTCGTATTTCTTACACATCTGCTTCACTTTCGTACCTATTTTGAGGACATGTTTCGCAAATCTTCGTTTGCATCTACGGCTCCTGTGCGACTAGAGTAGTCTACATGATACAAGAAGGCAATTAATCGCTGTTGTGTTGCATTGCAGGTGATAAAATCGAGATTTCAGAGATTTTGAGGCATTAAATCTTGAGAACACCAATAATGGGCTACTAAGAATTGATATTTTTATACTCAAGAAGCAGTTTTAAAGACATTCTAATCCAGTAATTTCACCCAGCTTGTTTAAATACCAACTTATCTGATGCCAATTAGGTTTAACACAATTAACTGCATTACGTTTAGCCGCAGACCATGCATTGCCTATCTCAACTTGTTTATATTAGTCACGTCTAAGACCTCTGAAATTATTTTGGTATAGTTCATTAACACCCTGTATATTCCTTAAGTAGGGATGAAAGGACCTCAATCTTTGATTTGATAGTTGCAACTCACTTATAAGGTAGTTCAATTTCTGTTGAATAAAGAACTGGATTCTTTGAGATGATCCCCATCCCTAAAACTGGAATAACTATGACTTAAATTCTTTACTTAATCTTTGAATTTCCGATGTGTTGATGACAATGAAACTAGCAGCTCCTTACATTACGGTAGTGAAGTAACAGATGGTCTTGAAATTGTTATGATTGAAAGCATTGTTAAAAGTGGAACCAATTTCATATTTTTGTGAGGACTGCAACAAATTCTATATTGGATTGACAAAAAGAAATTTAAAAATCAGATTAACAGAACACTGAAGGATTATAAAATATAAACATATAGAAAAATAGGAGTTGGTTTCATTTTTTAATTGAGAACCACAACATTGGTGAGAGAATTAAATAACTGAAGCCATTAACAACAAAAGTTTAACTTTCCACAAGGGAGAAAGCTGTGCAAATAAAACAAGTGTGACAAAATCAAATAATGGGCAATCAATTTAAAGTAATTACATCATTACTGTGCATGAACACATTACAGGTCATACAATTTGCATACACCAGCAAATAGCTCAACACTTAAAAATAATCCTATTCTGCAACAAAAAATTCATAACAACCTTTCATGTTACCTAAAATTATGTGACAACCTTAATCACATAAAATCTTCAAGAATTATATTATAGCAGTATTATTGCACTGTAGTCATTCTTATATTCATTTCCCATATAATATGGACAAATTCTTTAACAGATACAATAATGATCTGACAACTACATTACTGACCTTCTGAAATATATGTCCTAAGGTTAACGTTTTATTTGGAAAAAGTTAACATATTTTCACACGTTAATACATAATGTAAGATTACAAAAAACTAAAGATACCAGTGCACTAATAGTGGTTTACCTAGTTGTTTATTTGGTCTCTACGGAGGGCAAAGCTCAGGAACACTGAACACATCATACATTTATGGCAAATGTCTCACGAATAGTAATGTACCTAGCACCACTAGTATGCTGGTACTTTTTTAATCTTGCACATATTACTAGTTGTGATGCATTTGCCATAAATGTATGACATGTTCAATGGCCCTGAGTTTTGCTCAAGGTGGGGACCAGATATACAAAAATTAAAAGTAAAACAAAACTGCATGTAACTGTGATTTGCCCTTATTATTATTGACCTAATGCAATACATGTTGCAAATTTTACTCCTAAAATGGTAGTGATTTTTCATTTTCATTTTTTCTTACATAATGCACGATGGAAAGGAAACAAATAAGTATTACTGGTGGTAGGTATATTATCTGTCATGTGTGTTCCATAATACTATGACGTGTTCAACGATTCAATGGAAACAAACGGAACAAAATTCTTTTTTTACTGTTACCACCATTTCAATTCGGGGCTACAGCCACATAATAAATCAATAAAAGTAAATGAAAATCAGAATTTTAGTTTTCACTAAAAGATAAACCGGCGTAGCTTTTCAGTGTACAATAAAACTTAATTTGAGAAGGAATTAATGCACAATACATGGGAAATCTTTTATTTGTGGGTCTAGAGGTGATCTTGAGATGCAAATAAAACTTAATACAAAAAGGCTCCACTTAAAAGTTAATATCTTCGGTAAAGGTTATAATGTTGACATTTTATATGTTGTATTTTACATTTTCATTTTAATTCCATTAATATTGCCTTAACTCGAGATTTTCTGATTTATCTAAATAAAAACCAATTTACCTTCAAGTATAAATAAGAACAATACATATAGTTCCAATAATCCCATTGATGAAGCCATGTTCCTTGACGATAAATGTTCTTTACTGGATTTATTAATTAGTCTTCACGAAATGAACGCAGATAGAACCCAGAACACGGTTTTAAAACCTTCCTGCAGATAAATGCGAATCCAACTAAGGCACTAAATAAAACTTTTAAAGGCTCCAAAACTAAGGTTAGAGACTTTCGTACTGCTTTCAGCCACGTTTCAATTCTGTCACTATTACTGTCACGGAACTTAGAACAGGTGCGCAAGTATCCTCAGCAAGTGCGCAAGCATTAACCGCAGTAAACATACGATTTGCCCAAAAAAAGGCCGACGGCCCAAACCCACACTTTAATACCAGATCCACAGACCACTTCACAGTACCAGATTCTCAACTCCGTGGTGGCGATTGAAGCCAGGGCAGGCCATTCCCTGCCTTCCCGCGCAAAACACTGTTACTGTGCTGACTGAGGGGCGTGACGTCACAGAGAATACAACGCCAGAGCGCTTACACGTGAATGTGCGTAATGCCATATTATGATTGTACATTGTAAGATAAGATTAGGCGTTGATGCATGCAAATTCCACAATCCTTCTGATGAAATTAACGAGATGCAGTTGCTTATGAGCAATTGTAGTTATTGGCTGTGTCTTTTGTCGTAACATTATGAGTAGAAGCAGAAACAATTGCGCTGTTGCTGAATGCAAAAATGCTTCGTATAAAACTACGGATGTGATTTTCCATTGTTTGCCTAAAGATCGAGAAGTACAGTGCAAGTGGGTTTTACGCTGTAAAAGGGCTGATCCGGTTAATGTGAATAATGCAAGGGTTTGTTCCGATCACTTCCTGCCCGAAGACTATGAACGGGATTTAAAAACCGAGCTGCTAGGGTTGCCGCTGAAAAGAAAATTAAAGGGCGACGCTGAACCGTCATAGAAAATTCCTAATTGGCATGGGGATGCATTTGAGGCGGTAGTAGCAAGTACCAGCAAAACCAATTTGCAGGTAATTATCATATACACATTCTATTTATGTATTTGTTTCTATGTGTACCTCACCAAGGCGGCCCGGGTTCGATCCCAGGCGACCGCAAAGTGAGATTTGTGATGGTCAAAACGGCGCTGGGGCGGGTTTTCTCCGGGATCTCCGGTTTCCCCCGCCATCTCATTCCACCGGTGCTCCATCTTCATCTCATGTATCACCAGTGTCATCGGCTGCGGTGCCGTATGTAGTAAAAGCGGACGTTAAACGCTGCACATTTCATTTCATGTCATTTCTATGTGTACACTGAGTTCATTCGCTCTTTTTTTATAAGAAAAGTTTGATGCGTGGAATAATAATAATAATAATAATAATAATAATAATAATAATAATAATAATAATAATAATAATAATAATAATAATAATAATAATAATAATAATAATAATAATAATAATAATAATAATAATAATAATAATAATAATAATAATAATAATAATAATAATAATAATAATAATAATAATAATAATAATAATAATAATAATAATAATAATAATAATAATAATAATAATAATAATAATAATAATAATAATAATAATAATAATAATAATAATAATAATAATAATAATAATAATAATAATAATAATAATAATAATAATAATAATAATAATAATAATAATAATAATAATAATAATAATAATAATAATAATAATAATAATAATAATAATAATAATAATAATAATAATAATAATAATAATAATAATAATAATAATAATAATAATAATAATAATAATAATAATAATAATAATAATAATAATAATAATATTATTATTAATAATAATAATAATAATAATAATAATAATAATAATAATAATAATAATAATAATAATAATAATAATAATAATAATAATAATAATAATAATAATAATAATAATAATAATAATAATAATAATAATAATAATAATAATAATAATAATAATAATAATAATAATAATAATAATAATAATAATAATAATAATAATAATAATAATAATAATAATAATAATAATAATAATAATAATAATAATAATAATAATAATAATAATAATAATAATAATAATAATAATAATAATAATAATAATAATAATAAAAATAATAATAATAATAATAATAATAATAATAATAATAATAATAATAATAATAATAATAATAATAATAATAATAATAATAATAATAATAATAATAATAATAATAATAATAATAATAATAATAATAATAATAATAATAATAATAATAATAATAATAATAATAATAATAATAATAATAATAATAATAAAGTGTTTTTATTAATAGGCAATATCAGCAAGAGATCGCCGTTGGGAAGTTAGGACCGTGCGAAGGAGAGCGCTGTCTACTATAGCATTTTTATCTCCCCCCCCCCCAAAAAATGACCAGTCGACCAGCACAGAGGTAGCTCCTGACCACTCTGTTGCTACTGAAGAGGAAATATTAGACTAAAGACTCAGATGCAAGCCCTGAAGAAAGAAAACACTGTTTTGAAACGGCAGAACAAGGGCCTGAAGAAAGCCAAGGGTTCTAAGTTTTTTGTGAAATTAAATAAATAAAGTAATATTATGTAGCTTCCATGGACAAAGTGCTGCGAAGTGTAATGGAGTGATGCAAAAAATAATTTCTATAATAAGTTCCAAGTTTCCCGAAATTCGTCACAAAGTGATCTCTCTTTATGTGAAGACAAGAACCTTCATTAGAATTAGGCATTTAAACAAAAGAGCGAAGGCAGAAATGATCAGGAAACTTGCAGCAAAGAAAAATCTTCAATGGGTTGCTTCGTCATCTTCTTGAGCTACAGTGAGTAAATACATATAAATAGTAACATGTTTTAAACTCTTAATACTAACTGCTAGAAGGAACCTTCATTATAATACACAAGTGGATGTTTATTTATTCCGATTTTACACGTAGCAGAGCTTAAATAACACATACTCAGTGGCTAGTGTTTAACTCTCGCGGTTGAACGGTGTTCTCAGTGACGTCATACGCGTTAGCCAATGGCAGCGCGACTCTCCGGAATGGCCTACCTGAGTACTCTGGTTGCCTTGGATTGAAGCCGCATAGGGCGCTGTTCGTGATCCTTTCCCCCGACACCTATTGAAACTAAGGATTCCGTCAGTAATGTAGTGAGTTTCAATTGCAACCGAGCTATGGTACATCTGCTCCCCCCCCCCCGCCCCCCATTCGCCTTCGACAGTTAAGCGAGGGATAGAATCCAACTTCTTTCGAAGTCACATCTCGCACACTTATGAATAGTTTACGGCTCATTTCAACTATCGCATATTCGGATAATACGCGTCAAATACGCTGAGGAAATGTGCGTTAAACTATTCATCAGTGTGCGAGATGTGACTTCCAAAGAAGTTGACCAATTAATTTGTGAAAAAAAGTTTCAAGACGCCACATGTCAACTTGAACTTTTTCCTGTTAAATATGAATAATAATGTCTTACACAAAGCATTATAGCGTCAATATTCTTGTTGCAAATTAATAATTTTTTCTTTAAAACAGAATTGAAACTTTAATAAACGAGAGTGTGAGATCATTCAAGATGCTCTTGAGGTTATACAACACGTCTGTAATTCCTTTCCCTGAAGTTGGAATTCCAAAGCTTCTTACTGTAATAATTACAAGAAAGGTAACTTAACACTAAAATACTGATTCTATAGGTAGAGGAAAGGATACTATAAGGTTATGTGTAATGCAATTTATTTGTACATAGAATGTAGACAAATTCCCTGGAAGAAAAGTGCAAAAAAAAAACCTTAAGAAATGTATATATACATTTTAAATGAACTTACCAACAACTGTGTACAACAAATATCACTATCTCTTTAAAAAAAGAACAAAGAAGCTCTTTTAATGCCTATATTTAATAAGTTAATAAGAATTTGAGAAGCTCTATAGTACATACATTACTTTCAGCACAAGTTTACATAAAGATATTCAGAGAAAAAACTGAAACTTGTGATTGATTCTTGTCATTAAAAATGTAGTAAAACCTTACAAATTAGGACATGAGGCAGTGTCAGCAACTGAAGACATAAATTTAATAAATGACTATCTGTGTACTTTTAATCACTTTTGTTGAATTATCATTCACAAGCGCAAAGTCTATGAAAAATATTAAGTACATAAAGCGGATATAATTTATTTAAAATTGACCAAAGCTTTGCTTTGTCTTCGCAACACAAGAATATAACAATGTTGAATTTGTAAATGCTTCTATGACATGTATATGCACAGTAATGAATGCTGAGAAAAAGACAATATGCAGTTTTAAAAATAAAATTTAATGCACAGTGTATCTTCCAATAGGAGAACATTTCATGCAGTTATCTAGCTGTGAAGTATGATTTGCTTAATGTGCACAGCAATTGTCTGAGAAAATGACTTACCTTAACTTGGCAAGAATTTAAGCAATGTACTTTCTGACCGTTTCTGACTAAGATGGCAATTGTAGCCCTTTGCATAGTGTAAACCTCTCAGGCCATGACATACAGTTGAATGCGTGTCACATAAGTAACTCAATGAAAGATTACATACTGAACTACTACTGCTGTTTGTAGTTTCAGTTATGCAGTGAAAGTGCTGCTGGAACCATACGTTTGAGATGTTAATAGAAAATAATTTAGTAGTTTAATTTAATTGCTCATACATCTAACCATTATTTATTTTGACAGCCCATAATTCCCTTATCTGTTCACTAGAATGAAACAAGAAGTGCAATATATAACAAAATAATGTGCAGTTTTATCTACTTTTCAAAATTATTAAGTGGCTTTTCATCACTGCATGTAACGGATGGCTCATATATTGGGTTGAGCATTTTTTTCCATGCCGAATATTGAGGGTTTCATCCCAACCTAGAACAGTGATGCCCGATTTCACCAACAGAAGTTAAAATCGACGCTAACAACTGTAACGTACCAATTGTCAAAGCGCTAACAAAGCTGTTAAATTGCTTACATTTCACGAACCTAATTTCTGAAAATGTTAAGAAACAGGTGTTAACGCCAAGAAACTTGTAAATATTACAGCTATAGAAGACTATAGATGCGTCGTATTATTTTCTGAACGTACTGCGATGCGGTTTTGGTTTCATTTTCGTCCGCACACAGCTGGAAAAAATGTCGGGTGAACAAAATCGTAAGAGAAGCCGTGGGTCAAATTTCTCATCGATGGAGAAAGAAGTGTTAATTGAATTGGTGATGAAGTATAAGGATTTCGTGGAAAGTAAGAGGACGAATACAGGTATGTAAAAGATAAATATGTCACGTGGGAAAAGATTGGTAACGAATTTACTTCAAATGCATGTGTCACTGATAAAAGCACAAAAGAAACGTCGTCAGTATTATATAAATTTAAAATGGGGTACGAAGGACAGAAGTGAAAAGTGACTTGAACGTTTAAGACGTAAGGTAGGTAGTGTATTATCCACATAATTCAGTGAATTATAAATTCGCAAAGTTATTAATACTTGAAGCAAAAGCGAGATTGACATATTCCTTTCAATACACGTTCTAACGTCAGTATTACGTAAATTTAAAAGGAGATTGCAAAGGACAGAAGTTATGAGTGACTTGAAGGTTTCAAGACGGGAGGTGGACAGTGCATTATCCACAATTCAGTGAATTATAAAATCACGAGGTTAATAATACTTGAAACAAAGGCATCATCGACATATTCCTTTCGTTGCATATTCTAACCTCTCTTGTACTTCTGCAGTAACCTTTATAGCAACTTGTTTCGACAGTCTATACCTCTGTAGAAAATTTTCTTCTGAGAGCTCCTCATAGGCGGACTCTATTACGAATGCCATTTAGACGCTCTAAATATAGCAAATCGAAATCAAAAGCTGTGTTCAAGCCGGCCATCTTGACTATTTACAATGGTTAAGGACTTGGCAACAGAAATAGGGCTTGTTAGTTTAACAAGAGATTTAACTTTCATCACAAAAAATAACTTGGTCCCACCAGTCGGTTATCTTGTTAACAAAGTCTTTGGCAAATTGTCATCGCTTCCTTTTATTTTATTCTGAGTCTTGTTTTCACATGGCTGAGCTGACCATTTCAGGGCTATCAGACCCAGTCCTTCCTGAATCTCAGCACAAATCACTGGAGCACTTATACGCAGATTCCCTTTTACCTTCCGTATAATACAAACCTCCTGCCTATCAGTAAGAAGTTTTGGTTGCCCCGGCGTTGCTCGAGATTCAATTCTGTCTTCATACTTATACCGGTGAATTATGTTACTATGTGTACTTTTGCTAAGCTTCATAATCTCTGCTATTTCCCGGCATTTTTTGTCTTTTCATAGTGATGGATCACTAACAGTTCCTGTTCAAAGGTGCTCTGCTCACCTCTGGGCCCCATACTTATGCTATTCCCTTCTTCTTGGTGTATAGTTGACGTACTTCTTCTACGATGTTTTTTTTGTCTACAAACAGACTTCACCTACTCCTTTGTATTGCATTTCATATTATCCGTCCAATTCTTTTTGTGTCGTAAACTCTTGATGTAAACAAGGTTAAATGGGGAAGCTCTTAGCTTAGGCACATTTACAATCTCCAACATGGATATTCATAGCATATGATTTTTGCTTAATACAAGGAATAATTTGAAATGCAGTCTGTTCGATTATTTATGGGAGTCAGTGTATGTGCCTCTAATGCCAAGGGTACTGAAGCTCATTCTTAACACATGGTAAACCTATTTTGCAAAAGACCTAAGTGTTAGGCCTCGACACTGCTATATATGTTAACAAGGAAGATGACAAATAACATATTATTTATTATGAAGCTTTAATAATTTGAGATCGTGCCACACTCTCTCTTTAAGTCCTAGCTGCAGCTGACATTGTACATGTTTTAAGAGTAAGTGGAATACTATACATAAAAGAAAAAGTGGCATATAAGGATGACCAGAAACTGGATCCCGTACGCCTTAGCAATCCATGTACGTGCACAGGTAGTATACAGGTCAGGCGCGACTTCAACAGACGTCTGTGTAAACAAGTATACAGAAGCGCTGTGTGTATACACTCCGATGCGGATATAAAATTTAACCTACGTTACAATATGCCATTCTCCTCATTGCTTTCGTTGCGGGAATTACAGTGAACAACCATGTACATTCGTAAATTGTCGAACGTGAATTTTCTGCGCCTCTCACTGAAACAATATAAAATTATTGGGAGAGAGTTTGTTCAATCTCACACGATATTAATGGTGCATATGAGTAGTACAATTATCTTCATATGTTTGTACGAGACTTAGTTTATTTCTTATATTACACAGCACTGAAAATCCAGTATTTTTGTGCTGAATACTGGGCAGTTAATTTTTTTGGTAGATAATGATTATCCGGACTTGTAGACCATGGTCTATTGGAAAATAGCATTCCAATAATGCGAAACACGCATTACATGTTACAGGGGAACATATCATACAATACGCTAATACGACCGTTCTGTCCTCCGATGTCCATTAATTTGCTCCTTTAAGCCGGGAAGCTATACAAATTTATAAATATGAAAATAACTTCAACAGGAAAGAAGAATCCAAGAGGTTAAATAAACCTTCGTATCCAGCTTTAAGCAACACACATACGAAACCCGACCGGACACAAACCAAGGCTCGTACATCACCAATAGCAGTACTAACAGTAAGCAAACACTCAGACCAGCAGACCAGCAGAAGATTCAGGTCACTCAGGTTAACCTGCGTGGGGGTGTTTTCGTCACAGCACCTAGCCGCTTAGTGCCACTTTATCTGGGCGGTAATAGAAGATTGTTGTTTGTCTCAAGCGTTTGTGTCTTGGCATAGGTTACTCTGGTCTATTGGGTTTAAGCCACTCAGGCTGCCGCCCATTCACGCAGCCTCATCGTCCGATTCTGGCTGCATCTGACCTGCCGCACGTGCGGACGGCCGCCCTTGCGGTATGTATGCCCACGGCCGCTTTCACCTGGTCTCCGCGCTTGAATGAGGCCATAGTGCAGGCAGAACGATCAGAGGGGGTAGGAATCTGAGTGCCGGGTAAAAATTCCAGATCCATTTCTGGGCCTGGGGATGTTGGATAGATGCATAGAAATAATCACAGGCTAATAGCCCATGGCGTCTTTCGGGAGTCTGTATCTCCTCCATCTGCGAGGATCTTTGTGGTCATACCGATCCAAGGAGCTTACCAGCTGATTGGGATGGGCAGAAATTGTGTTGTGGAGGTTTCGAGATCTCTCTCTCTCTCTCTCTCTCTCTCTCTCTCTCTCTCTCTCTCTCTCTCTCTCTCTCTCTCTCTCTCCTGCCATGTCCACGATGTAAGGGATTTGGGAATGTTCATCAAGGATATGAGATGGGAATCTGGGCCCAGTATCATAGATCATCCTTAGAGCGCGGTTCTACACGTACTGCAGTCTGCGGACGGTGGTCGGAGCCGCCGATCCCCAGATATCGCACCCGTACAGAATCATGGGTGGTATAATCGCCCGATACAGGCGCAGTATGAGGTTAGTGGGCATTTTTTACTTAAAAATAGGGAATAACTTTCTGAGTGCAGCATGTCCGAGTCCAGCCTTGGCCCTGACGTGAGGAGAGAATTTTAGCTCACGATCAAGCAGGACACCCAAATATTTGGCTGAGGTAACCGATGGGATTTGCCTCTGTCGCAATCTCAGTGATCCCGCTGGTCGCCAGCGTTGGACCTAGGCAGGAGAACGGCCGAGCTCTTCCCTAAACTGATTGCCATCCTCCACTTCTCACTCCAGCGGCCGATCGCTCGGAGATGGCGTTGCAGTGGCGGGAAGCAGAACTTGACGTTTTTATTACGTGCCATTATGAGAATGTCATCCGCATACTAGCACGTAACAACTGTCTGTGTTTCCGTGGGAAAGTCAGATATGTGGTCCGCGAAGAGTAGCGGTGATAGAACACTACCCTCCGGGACTCCCACAGCTATGGGTCTGACACTGGAAAGCTTTCCTTCCACTCTCACCCTGAACGTACGATCCCTGAGGAAACTGCTGATCAGCGTGAGATATGGAGGAGGGATGTTAACTTCCTTGAGGTTGTACAGAAGACCCTGATGCCAAGTGGTCGCAGACGCCTTTTCCACGTCCAACAGCACCGCGATGGTTTTGGGGTTCTCCTGGAAACCCAGGGTTACCCTCTCAACCAGTCGCAGCAACTCCAGGGTCTTGGAGTGCCACTGCTGAAAACCAAACTGATGATCCGGAAGGAGTTGCCTCTCCTCAAAAAGAGGTGTCAGGTGGGCTAGGAGCAGTCGCTCATATAGTTTCGAGACGATTGGGAGGATGCTGATGGTTTGGTAATTACATGGAAAGACCAGGTCCTTGCCGGGTTTCAATATGCACACCACCCTCGCCTCTCCAGAAAATCGGGAAGTGGCGCAGGTGGAAGCAAGCATTGAATATCCTCGTCAAATGAATGACGGCCCTCTTAGGATGGTGCTGGAGTATGATCGCGGTGACACCATCATGTCCAGGGGATTTATTTGGCTTTTGTCTTTTGATTTAGGAGGCCTCCACTTTAGGGGTGACTATAGGAATATGGATCTCCTCGTGTCGCGACGGTGGATCCTCATAGAGGAATTCCACCTCCGCCTCCACACGGTCAGTGAAGTCCTTGTCTTGGGGGTCGTCTCTGGGTTCGAATTGACACTCCAGGTAGTCTGCAAACACTGTGACTTTCTCGTGGGGCTCAAAGGCGAACCTCCCACGAGTGCCATGCAGGGAATGCTGGTACTGAGTTTTGTCTTTTCGTAGAGATTTAATTTTTCGCCATGGTTTCTTTTCGTTGGAGGTTGATATTCTGCATGGTGTTTTCCCAAGTAGCACCTCGGTGAGCTCGGAGCAGTCTTCTTGCCAGGGACTTGAATCTCTGGTAGACTGCGTTTATCCTGGGATGGCCGAAGCGTGGTCACAGCTTGCGTACAGCTGCTTTGGCTTTTAGGAGCCGCCGAATCTCTTTTGGGATGGTTCTGTGGTAAGGCTTGTTGGTTGGGATACGGTAAGTGTGTGCACTTACGATCTGACCGACTTGATGTTAGAAACGTGTCGCAGCCACTTCCAGCGCCTCAATGTCATTGATGCGTGGGTCGAACGTTCGGTTAAGTGTTTGGATGGCAGCGTCCCAGTCGACCTCAAATTTCCAGTGCGGGTATATCAGTGCAGGTACACTGATATCGTTGTCGAATATGACAGGATCATGGTCGGAGTCCAACTCGTTTACCACCGAGAGGTCCAGATGGAATGGGATGTTTTGGTGAGCATGATATCTATGATGTCCGGTCTGCCGCAAGCCGGATGACATGTCGGGCCTCTCGGTCCGTGCGCGAGCAGACTTGGGTCTCCGCCTATGAGGCGGAAGAGCCCTCGTCCTCTCTGGTTACTGTTGCGGATATTCCAGAGCCCGTGTTTCACGTTGAGGTCTCCTGCAATGCAAGCCACTGGGTGTAGGTTCAGTAGGGTGGTGTAGTCTGCCTCATGGAAGCGATGATCAGGTACGTCATAGGCTGCTATCAGCAGTGAATCGAGGCCTCCGATGGTAATTCGGATGGCGTATGCCTCTACGTGCTGAAGCGCAGGAAGAGGAAAGAGTGTATGAGTGATGATATTTTATGAAAATATCTGATCCGCCCCCTCCCCCTGCTGGAAAATTCTATCGGACCGGTGGATGGCAACGAGAAATCAGTACCAGCCTGCAGGTGTGATTCACTGGCCATTAGAATGGAAATCCCTTAGGACTGTACGAACTCAAGTACGCTAGGATACTGCGCCCCTATCCTGTTCGCATTCCAGAATACGACCCGCAATGGTCTCCGCACAAGTCTGGGGGCATTACAGTTCGGAACAAGGGAAGAGTTCCTCGGCTGTTTTGAAGAAGATAGCATGATTCTCCAGGGAGTTGTACCGCGGGTAATTCACTATCTGCCTGCACTCCTTAAGGGTGGGAAGGACCCTGTGGAGGAGATCAACGAACCACAGAGACAGCTGTCTGAATTTATCGACATCTCGCTCTGATATGGCTGCCCCCAAAGTTAAGAGCGATGACAGAGGTACCGCAACTAGGTAGGCGCTGGATTGGCTTGTCGAGGTGCAGCCTCCGCCTCCATGGGCGTGGCTTGCTGCTTTTGCTTCTGCTTTTTTTTGTAATTTACGTCCTCCAACGTTAAGTCATATCGGACGATGAATGGAATGGGTGAAATGATGCTCAAATGAGCCCGGGGTCCATAAAGCTAAGGGTTACGCGACATTTATCTTTCAGGATAAGGGAAAACCCCGGAAAAAACTTATCCAGGTAACTCACCCTGACCGAGATTCGAACTCGGGACCTCTTGAACGTGAGGCAGACATGCTACCACCACGCTACCGAGGTGGGCTTTACTTCTGCTGCTGAGGCGCAACAGTATGATAATGATTATCCGGACTTGTAGACGAAATATATGAAATCTAATATATGACACATGACTAATGTGAAATTGAACCCAAACTTTATAAGATTCCGGCCGTGAAAGCCTACGCACTACAGCTCATTTTTTGTTCGTTTTGTTGGTGGTGTATTCTATATATTGTTAATTTTTGTAGACACCTCCTCGACTGCTTTTAGACAGCTCGAAAGTACATTCTCCAAGCCGTTTGTGATTGTTGATAATACCTAAAACTTTTGATTTATAAAATGTAGATTGTCCAATAATTGTGAAAGTAATGCTATTAACACAGTTTGTCCAACACATTGGAGGACAGATCTACCTGCTTGACGAGCAGTAGTTGTAATGAAACTAAAGCTGCACGTTGCGAACCGGACTATCTCCTCGTGTTATCCTTGGGACTGACGTCAGCAGTTATAAACTGCGAGACTCGTAAACTTCATTTCCCTTTAAAGTTGACTGACTCCGGCGTCTGAAAATGATGATGATGATGGTACAATGACAGTTTATTTACTTTCTTGCAATGCACAATTACACTTAAAAACTTGTAAAGCTTTTTCAAATCAATTTTCATCCCAGCAGATCTCTTCTAACATGGTTATTCGGCACATCATTTGGTGTAGTGTGTACAATAATATTACATTATGATTACTACATTAAGCAAGTAGAACAAATTGGGTTTATGGAATCTCAGATCATATTTTAATTGCTGTTAAAAGCTGTAACATTCTTTATCAGCGATGTATATATATATATAGATGAGTAAGGTTAAGAGAACATGATTCTTCGAAATTTTTATCATTGCAATTTAAAGAAAAATGGTATAAAACTGATATCCAAACATCTCGCCCAAAGATTTTAATTTAAGTCACCAGCCAGATTATATGTAAACACAGATGCTGCCAATTATAAACAAATAAATTCTATAGAAATCAAAGGGAATTAAGTTCTGTACAAAACCAGAGTCTCAGTTTTGGTATATCTGAAAATTCACTTACTTGGGGTAGACTGACAGAGCGAAGCAAGAAATACACAAGACAAACAGTATACCGCACAAATACAGATGCTGCCAGAAATTGTTGAAAATACACAATTAATATAATTTAGATTACTTAACCAGGAAAAGTACTGTGGCGGAAATGCATATTTGTATAAGTTTGTTGTATAAAGGTCAATACAAAAAGCATGAGGGTTACAGATTTGCGATAACATGCAAAGAGTCTACGAAGCTAACAAGCTATTGTTTAAGCATTTCTGTCTTTGATTACAAATAATTATATGGACTGGATGAACCCCACCCCCCAAAAAAATACAATTACAACGTCTAAATTTTGTTCAGGGGAGGATAACTACACCATGATTGTACAAAGCTTAAGTACTAAATAAATCACATAATTATATCTATGGTGTTTTACTTTGGCTTAGCGTTGTTTTATACGAACGCATAGAAATCAAATGACAACTACAAACAGCTGTAATTTGGGAAAGTTAATTTTACAGTAATTATAACTGCAAACTACTTACCTTACATAGACTTATACATCATTCAAATATTTAAAATTTAAAATTACTAACACAAAACAACCGAGCGGGATGGCTCTGGCGGTTTCGCATTTGGGAGGCCCGAGTTCGATTCCCGTGGCAAACCTACCTGACCCATGGGTTTTATGGGGGTTTTCCTGGGTCACTAGGCGAATGCTGGATAAGTTAATTAAATCCCCCGAAGTTCCTGCCCCTTCATTTCATCTCCACTATCATTTCATATCATCTTTCATCTGGTGGTCTCTTTCAGGGTAGAAGTGTTGGCGGGTGCCTTCCTAGTGCATGGCACGATGATATGCTCTAAGGAAAATTACTTCCTCCGGTAGGTCAGTTGCCCCTCTCCGCTCCTCTGCTGGGACCATTTCGGGACCGCCAGCCAGGGACATTTGGGGCTCGGATCGCCTGCCCGGGACCACTAGGCCTCGGCTGCTTGGCTCGTTGGCGTCCCGCTGTAGGGGAGCGAGTTCGTTGTCCTGGCCTGTCGGGGAAGTCTCTATCCAAGTAAACTATAGGGAGTCTGCCCTCTTTACTGTCGTGGTTCTTTGGCTCGGCCGCCCTCTGTCTCCTTCGCCTCATCCTTCCTCCCGAGGGTGACCCCACTTGGGGGCATTGAAACAATGGGCCCAGCATGGTGGCCCACGTACCGAATCCCCTCCGTGGTGAAATCCTAATCCTAACACAAAACAAACTAATATACCTGATCAAATGCCTAGTATAACGTTACTTTTCCTAAAAATTTAGAACCTGTTGAAATTAATAGTCCTCAAAGTTTTGTTAAATTGTCCACTAATATGAAATTAAACTCAAGCTTTAAGAAATGTTTGATATGCCACATTAAATTGCTGTATACGTGAGAAAGAAAGCTTTGTGCCACATTAATAGTGTTCTTGGACATCACTGCACATCAACAAAGCAAGAAAAGTACACAATTTCCAATAATTCTGCACCTTCTATTTCTGCCATTGTATTACTGGTAGCTTGAAATGACGACCGCTGAAAGAAGAAAAAAAAAAAAGAAAACCAAGTTATTGCAATAACAAAGTAACAAGGTTAATTAAGCTAATGTTTTTCTATGCAAAACATCCTTGGTACATTATAAAGTGCTAAATTAATCTAAAGAATTTAACAATACATGAGTATGTATGAAGGCACAATTCAAATTATGTCATAATATGAATTTTTGGTATTTAGCTACATGCTAAATCTTACTTACCAACATGTATTTGTGAAAATCCATTCCCTTTCGTCTTGCTGCTCATATGTTCTCGTAAGCCTTTCAGATATTTCCAATTTTACAAATAGATTAAGATTTTATTCAGACTTATTTTTTTCTTGGATGCGATACCGTTAAAACTTAAATTGCAATTTCTAGCTTTAAAATGTCGTTCAAATAGAACAGGTTAGCGAACGTAGTGTCTTATTCACATCGTACATTGAGCTCAAATTAGTTACAAAATAGGCCAATAATATTACGGAAATGACTTCATATGCAGTAAAATGATACAATAAATATTAAATTTTGAACTAAACAAAGGTTATTTTATATTAGTTAGTATGCAACATGGCAGCTAAAATAATTGTATTGGTGACATTGAATACCGTTCGCATCCGGTTGCTAGCATACATGCAGCGTTCAAAATGTATCTCTCACCCCTGGCCGTTTGGGAAGCTTGATACGGAAGTTGCTGTCCCATTTGGCAGCCTGACCCAAACCCTTAATACCCGGTTGCCATCCATATTTAACCAAAACACTAATAACCACTTTTAATATTGAAGATTCCCGTTACCCGTACTTAAGATTTTTCCATTCCTCGGATGCCTATTCTGTGATTTCATAGAACCAGAGGAAGTTAAGTATAAGAGTGCCCTAAATCAAGCGTTTGTCTGAATTATTAGGTTCGTTCCAACAAGCGGTTAATAAAGCATTCGGAAACAATAGCAATACACGTGTGTCAACAGTGTAGCCGTATGTGCCAAAGTAAAATTAGACTTTATTTGAAATGATGATGATGATCATCATGATGGCGATGATGATGACGATGATGAATTTCATCTATTTATCATACACGAGATTCTCGATATGTCAGATTAGACAACTACATTTGGTTTAAATTTTCAAACCAGGAAATTCGCCACAAGTGCACCTACTTATGGTCAGCTTTCAGATTATGAATTTTAAGTTCGTCATTTTACATTTGCTTTTTTAGACTGTTAAAAATAGGTGAAACAAACTGAAGGAATTCGAGCATAATTTTCTGTATGGTTATCTTAGCTTGCTGAGAATCCCTTCAATTTTCCAAGGAGGATGCTTTTCGTAGTTGTTCGTTTTTCCCTGGGTGACGATGGTTTAGGATAATGCTTGAATAGTCGTTTACGTCATCTACACGATGGCGCTGAGAGTATCGATTACCTTTTGACCGTCCGTTCTCCAGGAAGCTTTCTTACCTTCTAATGTTGGTAGGCGCCTCCGTCATCCTCTACGATGATGGTTGAAAACAATGATACCCACGGCTGCTCTTAAAGTTATCCTAAATTTGATAAATGTAGGATATGTGTTTTATAGCAAGGATCTGTTGGATTCAGGGTTATGTGGGTGTATCAGCTGGGGTTGGAAGGAAACACAGTTTTATTTTCAATCACTTATATTTCAATTGCGATTGACCTAAAGTTTCTCCAGACGAACTATGAGCGGATCTTGCACCGCCAGATGCGTTCCCCCTTTATAGAGTATGGTTTCATTAGCACTCACTACGACACTCCGCGATTTTCACCCGCAATTAACCAAAGCTTATTATTCTGTATAATGTATTTTGTGCACACGTTAGATTTTACACGCGCAACCTCTCCACTCTGACACAGACTCTCGATCACGCGTAGGCGATAGCGATTGCATATGATTTCGCGTAATCAGTTTTTAACAACTGCTCGATTGACGCGGCTCAACTTCCTCGAATGTAACTGCGAGAGTTGGCGCAGTTACTAGCCGACTCTTTGATGGACGCGGTTTCTTCCCCACATATATCGCACGACCGTTTAGCTTGGCAATCCAAGGCCAACTGACTTATTGGTAGCCCCCGCGTCTCTTTCGCGGCTTTTCTTTTTTCCCCTCCTACAGCTTATATTTGAAAAGTAACGTAACTTTTCTCTCATTTGTCGGGTACTACCTCCTAAATAACATTTTTATATTTTCGTGAGGCGTATTTTTATATTGGTTGGCTGGGAAAATGCATATGGCTATGCTTGCCTTTTGTCAGAGGACAATACGATTTCTCTTTATCTCGAGGTCTGCTACGAAGCTGTCTGATAATACACACAAGATTTTTTCAAGTAGATGTTCCTTTAACATATGGAAACATATAAAATGTTGTTTATACTTTTAAATTAAGTTTATAAATGTTTTCAGTAACTTTCTACACTTGATTAATTCGGAGCAGAGATTACTGTTTCAAATGACCTTTTGGTTTATAAGTTAAAATGGCACACTGATTTTAAATAATAAATCGAAATTCTCTCACTCTCTCAGTTTCTACTGACTTTGCCTCACCTCCCATAACCATTGAGTTAAATTAACTTAACCACACTCTTACATACTAAAATACATAATACATGATTTGACAAGAATGGTCATATGCTTACAAATATTTTAAAAGCAATTTAACATCATTACATTCAGTCTTAAATCTAATCATACATTGTCTAGTCTGTTAGAGTTCAGTATTCTTCCTGTGTAATTCTCTGGTTTTACGGTGAAGTTTCGTCAGTTTGCTGCTAGTTATCAGCATCTTTCAAAATTCTGTAGGGCTTAAGAAGTTGTTTGTGGTACTTTCCAATAATCTTTCCGTTTAAATCCACAACCATATTTCCCTGTCGGCATCTCTCCATGTATATCCAAGAAAACGAGCATTTTGGGTGAATCTCGTGTAATTTAATTGCTCTCGTAGTCATATGCTACGTTCAACGATTTGCATCTCTGGCATAAGTCACAAGTAGATATTACTGTATGAACTTTTCCTCTCAATGCTTTGATGTACGTGTTTTCCAAAATGGTAAAACAAGTATTGTCGATGGCAGCATACCACAATGAATGATGATAATCCATGACAACGTCTTTCTCCAAGCATCGTGATATGTAAATTCTCCACCCTGGCCGATCTCGTCCGTGCACCTTATAAAGAATACCTTCTCTCATTGCGTATGTCTTCACAACTTTTTTTAAATTTCGTCCGCGTTCTTACGCAATTCTGAAAGCGAACAGTCTTCTTCCTGTAGCTCCCTCATATCTTTTAGTATAGCTGCAGTCTCTTTCTTAAAATCAATGTCTAATTGCAAGATTACTAGTTCTTGTTGAGGACGTACCGACGCATCTGGAATATCCTTCCCATGACTCGTTTTGACATGAGATCAGCGAAGACGTTATCCGCTCCCTTAGCATGTTTCACCTCAATATCATAGCTCATGATTTCATGCACGTATCTGCTTATCTTGCTACTCGTTAATTTTCAGGTCTTCATGACAGACAGGCTTACGTGGTCAGAGTACACAATTATCTTTCTTCCATAGATATATTGCTTAAATTTTTGTGTAGCAAGGAAAATGGCTGCAATTTCAAGAAGAGCATGCAATTATTTGCTTTGTTAGCATTTAAACTTCTCGATGCTGTGCTGATAACTTCTAACTCGTTTTCATCATTCCTTTGAGTCAACATTACACCAAATCCGGAAGCTGAAGCATCTACGTAAATCTCGTAGGCTGCTCCATCTCTAGGCCGTTTAAACGGAATTGAATTTGAGAACAGTTGCTTAATTTTCCGAAAAGCTTTATCTTCGGTCTCTTCACATTTCCGTTTGTTTTTCTTTTTGATCAGTTCACGAATTGGAGCTATTTCTCTGGCATACAATGGAACAAATTTTTCTTGGTAGTTTAATATTCCCATCAGTCAACGGACATGTTTGTCATTCTTTGGTGTCGGAAAATTCAAAATTGATTCTAACCTTGCTAGGTTAGGAGTTATCCCTTCCTCGCTCACCACATATCCTAAAAATTCGATTTCTTTGGCACAAAAAATAATTTCTTTAAATTTACCGCCATGACATTTTGTGGAATTTCTTTGACACACATTTGACATGTTTTATACGCGCCTAAAAATTGTAATCAATAGTAAAACGATCATCCGTATAATGAATAGAGAAATATTTAGCTTCGTCACTGAATATGGCATTTGTAGCTCTTAATAAAGCACTTCCGAAGTTTTAAATCCACATGCGCAAAGTTTATACCGTAGAGTTTTTCCTTTATACAAGGATGCGCAGTAGTGCTGTAACGAGTTTTCATTGGCACTTGCCAGAATGATGACGTCAGATCAATGCTAGATAAATATTGTCCACGCGAGATCTTTGATATGAGGCTTTCGCTGCTCTATCTGTCATACTTGGCAATTTTTATGTCTGCAGTCTAGTGTTAGCCTCAGATCATTATTTTTCTTAACAACCCAGCAAATAGGTGAAATGTGGACACCGGTTGATTCCTTTACGATCTCTTGCTTCAGCATGCGATTGATGACTTCATCCGCTTTCTCCCTCAGTGCTATAGCAATTTCCATATATCTGTAATTAAATGGTTTTACTTCATCTATTTCGAAGCTGTGTTCATAACTCTTGCAAAGACCAGGCGATTCAGAAAAAATACCAAACTATCCTCTAAAGCAGAATATAATTTTTTCGCTGCCCATTACTCAATTTATGAGCTAGTTCACATATTTTCATGCATCAATTGCCTTTTCAGCTCGGGGAATTCATCCATGTTAAGAATTACAGGTTCTACCAGAAAAATCTGTTTTTCCCTCAGTTGATCATGATCTCCACAGTAGTTGAGCAGTTGAAAAGTCTCACCTTCTTGGTTATCTTCTGTCTCTGTCGCATAAACATCATCACTTTCTTCGTTGCCTTTCCTGTAGTGTACAAGTTGTACGGAAAACGCCTCCTCTGCTGTTGAAATTTCTGCAGGTAGCCTTTCGTCTGAACTATTGTCCTTTTCTTGAATGAATGGTATAATTACCCTTTTTCCATCCATGAAACAACTAAGTGCTTGTTTTCAAAACCAATCACGGAATCCAATGCATTGAAAATATCTGACCCCAAAATGATTGAAGTGGTTAAATTGGGTACAATGAGGAAGATAAATTGACAGATAGTTACCCCAATATTTAATTCAACCATCACCTGTCTTCTTATTCTAACACCTTTCTTTCCTACTGCAGTTCGACAGATCAGATTCATGACTGGGAGAGTCATCATTTCTATTTTCTTGCCTAATAAATTGTCATACAAGCGTTAAGTATACATAAATTAGCGCCGGTGTCAATGATAGCATTGCACTTAATGTTGAAAATTCTCAGCTTTATTCCGGGCGATTCTGAAATTTCGCCATTTCGCCACTTGTTATTGTCGCTAAAATATCCTCTTCCTGGGACCCGATTTCTGAGTTGGGTGAGCCAGTAGCTAACGAATCCCTGCCTAAATACTGAACGTCTAGTTTTCCGCTAGCTTGTGCACATTATTCTGCACATTTCCTGCTGCGTTATTTTGATCACTGTTACTGTACCTCTGCGGCTTTGTGAATATTGACGCTGCAATCTCTGCACAATATTGTCTCTCTGCTCTTGTAGACTTACAGGACTATTAGGCTGGTCCATAACTTCAGTCATATCTCTCAATCCTGTCATTTCCTGAAGGACTTCCTCTTCCGTGTTCGGTCAACTATAATATGGCCTGTGTCGCCGGAAGTGATGCCGATTCTGCTGCTGACCGAATCTTAGATGATTTATGCTTGCCTCCCTGTAGAACTCCTGTCGGGTTTCCATTTCTCTACGGTTCGCTGCGGAGTTACGCTGATGAGAAGTATTCGGACGGTTGTGCGGGTGGCATGTGCCCCTATCAGTTTGTTTACGCCTAGCCTCGTTCCCTGATTGGAAATTTGAACAATGTTACTTGGAGGTGGATCTATCAATCGAAAATTTTGTGCTTGTGCAAGGAGATAATCTGACATGGACACTTGCGGTCGTGAATCATATTTCTGTGTTGCTAAGTTCATACGAGTAACACTTGCGATTGGCTATTCCAAAATTTTGAAATGAACACTTTGAAAAATGCGCATAATTGTTGTTGTCTGGCAGGGCAACTGGCAACCAAGTTTTAGGTTTTCCCTTTAAAGGAGACCTCACGACGAACATTTTAATTCCTCCGGAATTCCTTTTACATTCAAATATTCATTCAAGTCAGGCAAATATCTTTTCGGATTTGTTTTCTCAGCGTCAAAATTTGGTGGACTAAGGTCATTTAGAATTTGCAACTGAATAGGGGTAAACATAGGTGATACATTGTTGTTAGTGTTGGAGGTGGCATTAATATTAAAGGCATTTCTTGGTTTGCAATATTACTATTGTGTCCTGGAGAGGTTTCTGATACCTGCGTATTTAACACATTACCACTTAACCTAAGTGAATTAACATTAGAATCTTGTTCTAACCATTTTAAGCCATCACTGAGCTCGTTAATAAAGCTTTCATGTGCATCCCCCTATTAACATCCTCAGTGAGAGTAGATCGAGTTGCGTTTTGTCTTTTGACCTCTCTGCTTTATCATCTGTAATTAATCTTCGAATTTTCTTCAATTCTATGTATTTCTACTTTCAAAATCCATAGTCTGAGTGTCAACTCAACGTTGCTCTTCCTGAAATTTCCCCTGTATTTCTCTCTCTCTCTCTCTCTTCTCTCTCTTCTCTCCTCTCTCTCTCTCTCTCTCCTCTCTCTCTCTCTCTCTCTTCTCTCTCTCTCTCTCTCTCTCCTCTCTCTCGCTCTCTCTCTCCTCTCTCATCTCTCTCTCTCTCTCTCTCTCTCTCTCTCCTCTCTCTCTCTCTCTCTCTCTCTCTCTCTCTCTCTCTCTCTCTCTCTCTCTCTCTCTCTCTCTCTCTCTCTCTCTCCTCTCTCTCTCTCTCTCTCTCTCTCTCTCTCTCTCTCTCTACTGTCACATACTAAGAAGCTTTCGTTATTTCCCTCCTGCTTTTCCCTATATTCCTTCATACATGTCACTGCTGTTATTTTATTTTCTAGTCTGAGGACACTATCTTTAATTTTCCTTATATTTTTATCTACTTCGAAGGCCAAATCAGAAATTTTTTTTCCTAGTTCCAATTGTGCCCCATCCTTTGCTGAGGTGGTGCGCAACCAGCCGTTGGCTCGACGCCTTCACGGAGTAACACACACGCACAACCAAGAATACAAAACAACGCACAGCCAAGGATGCAACAACGCGCACAGCTCCAGCCCCCACCCAGAGCCACCCCCAGAAGCGAGGAGAGACGTGAGGCAGCCAGAAGGCGGACTCGGATTCTGAGATTTGGAGTGGGACCTGGTGATACCAAGCCTGCTCGCCAGATAAGGGACGAGAAAGCCAAAGGCAGGCCAGCCCCACGACGCTCCTCACTTTCGAAGCCCAAGGACCCAACCCCGCCCCAAACTTCCCACACTACTCCCTGCAACTCATCACGGTCGGGGCCGCGCTGTGGCTCAATGTTTAGACACTCTTGGCTCTCACCGAGGCTGCCCGGGTTCGATCCCTGGTGACCGCAAAGTGAGATTTGTGGTGGACATCACGGCGCTGGGCGGGTTTTCTTCGGGATCTCCGGTTTCCCCCGCCCTCTCATTCCACCGGTGCTCCATCTTCATCTCATGTATCACCAATGTCACCGCCTGCGGTGCCGTATGTAGTAAAAGCGGGCGTTAAACACTACACATTTCATTTCATCGCGGTCGGAGTTGGCTGGACGTGGCTGTATCAGCTGTTATAGTCCCGTCGGTGAGCGACTCTGCGAACCTGCTGGTGCGGTTCACCTCCTCTGATACCGCAACCCGCATGGTGACAGGCCAGGGAGTGGCTTGCCCTTCTGACCTCCTTTATCAGCCGGCCCAGAATAGCAGCATGAACTAGGTCTAACACCCTCGTCAGGTTCGCGTTCTGGAACGGCGGCTGGAGTGGCGGTTCAACGGGACGAGCTTCTACATTTTGCAAGATCCTGGTGAGGAGAGGTGTGCTCCATAGAGCTGTTCAGCTTCCACAACTCCAGACTCTTGAAGCCACAGCAGCCTGCGTGAACCTTGGCGGTTCTGAAGTCCTGGTAGTATCTGCCTACCATCCTTCCCGTTCTCAGTTCGTAGCCAACAACTACCAAACCATACTTTCCTTACATCCTAATGCCATTATAGCCGGGGACCTCAATGCTAAACATCAGCGTTGGCATCATGTTCCCCGAGCGGATAGAAGAGGCAGTGACATTATTCGCATGGGGGATGCGGACCCTCACCTTCGAGTTGAGGGCCCCATGGCAACCCACTCATTACCCGCGTGGTCGAGGTCGCCCATCTCATATCGACTTCGCTATCATCAAACGCTTTCCATTTCATTTCTCACTCACTTCGCTTAACGCATTACATTCGGATCACAACCCAGTACTTGCTGAGGTTAATACACAGATTGCCAATCATGACGACCCGGTTCAAAACCGGGATGTGGACTGGAATTGCGTCAGAGTCTGCCTTAATGACTCCATTCCCCCCAACTCCAAAATAACCGACATCCCCTCCCTCGAGGCCGCGGTCTCATCCTTCACTTCTGTCTTGAAGCGAACGGTCCGCAGCCTAACGGTTATCACCCCAGCCCCTCCTCACCCGGATGTTCTTACCCTGGACATCCTACTCCTTATCCGACGTTCATGGGCAGCAAGGTGGCTCTACCAGAGACACCGCACGCCTCATACTCGAGGGCTTCATCGGCGCTTTGCCGAGAGGTTCGTGCCCGCCGACACGAGCACGGAGTGCGCGCGTGGGAGGACACGATGTCTCGTAGACGTGTGGAGGGTCATTAAAAGACTTCGGAACCGCCAAGAGACACCAAACTACCCACTCCAGGGTACCCAAGGCCTAACCTATGAACCACAAGCCAAGGCTACGGTATTCGCCGACTACCTTGAGAGGATCATGAGGCCTAGAGAAGACCCCCAGGACCCTGCCTTCTCTGACCGCGTTAGGCAGGAGGTTCGTCGATACTTTCGGCGACCCCCGGCTGAGGCGGATAGACTCCCTGTTATAAGACCCAGTGAGCTCCAGGGCGTACTCCGGCGTCTCAAACAAAAAAAGGCGGCGGGACCAGATGGCATAACGCCACTCATGCTCCACCACCTTCCTTTTAGGGCGTGTTAGTTCTTACAAGAGTCTTCAATGTGTGTCTCGCTCTGAGTCACTTCCCGCGTAGCTGGAAAGAGGCTCGGGTGATATGCATCTTGAAGCCAGGGAAAGACCCGGTTAATCCTGCTACCTACCGCTCCATTAGCCTCCTTTCTGTTCTCTCGAATGTTTTCGAGAGACTTTTCTTAGCCCGCTTGTTCCCCTTCTGGGAGACATTCAAGCCATCCCTCCTCACCAGTTTGGCTTTCGTCCTGGGTATTCTACGTCACAGCAGTTGCTGCGCGTGGTAGAGGCTGCAGCCCTGGGTTTCCAGGACAAGGCATTCACCTCGGCGGTTTCTCTGGACGTGGAAAAGGCCTTCTCGATGACCTGAAACGCGGGTCTTCTGTACAAATTCATCCAACTGGAGCTACCAACTCAAGTCTTACATCTTCTACATTCTTTCCTAAAACATAGATTCTTCACTGTCACAGTGCCGGGAAAAACATCTACACGAAGGTCTATCCGCGGCGGAGTCCCCGAAGGTTCTGTGTTATCCCCGACGCTCTACAGCGTCTACGGGGCTGACCTTCCCACTGAACAGCACGTCAACATAGCACAATATGCTGACGACGTGCTGCTATTTTCAACAAACAGACACCCACGCAGAACCTTCAACCCCATCCAACGTTATCTAATCCTCCTCCAGGATTGGTGCACGCTTTGGCGATTGTCCATTAACACGGAGAAAAGCCAAGTGATACTGTTCACCAAGCGCCGCTTTCCCGCCAATTTCCCCACATTTATCTACTTTGGGCAAGGGATCAGGTGGGAGAATTCAATCATATACTTGGGAGTCAAGCTGGAAAAGAGCCTAACTTTTCGGGAACACATCCAGGAGCAAGCGCATTGGTCGTGTGGTGCCGTGGCATCACTATAACCTGTGCTTAGGTCTGCGATGTCTGTTTCCCTAAAGTTGCGCCTCTTTATGGCTCTGGTCCTCCCTGTCATGCTCTATGCGTGCGAAGTCTGGGGTATGGCCGCAGACTCAAACCTAGTTCTGCTCCAACGTGCACAGAATAGATGTCTTCGGATTATTTATTCTGTTTGCACAAGGTTCCCCGTGAGACTACTTCACGAGGCTTCGTCCCTCCGATATGTGGAGGATGAAATTAGGCGCCGGGCGACCAAATTCTTCGAGAGTTTGCCTCAACATCAGAGCGCCCTAGTCAGATCCCTTGGGGAATATGTACCTCGTGAGCGTCGCTTAAAGCGATACCGGCTACCCCGCATGTCTTGCGGTCATTATCGGAAACCACATGATCTCCATTCCAGTCTAAACTAAATTTCAGCTATACAAAATGTATTCTGGAAAACTCAAAATTATACATATCTTCTTCCTAGTTTATTAACTAATCCACCAGCGGTGCACGCTGTCTGTAGCACCCGGTTCATCATTCCCTGAGGAGCAACAAGATACCTTCCTTCTCTACACCCACTTAATTTACACCCGTCATCCTGCAACTTCCACATCCCGCCACTACGTGTTAAAGCTCTTCCCAGAGCAGGTACACGATTTGACCAACCCGCCAGCCTGGAGTTGAGTTGAGTTCTCCTTAACTCAAGGTCTGCTACGAAGTTGTCTGATAACACACGCAAGATTTCTTTTTGCAAGAAGATGTTCCTTTACCATATGGAAACATATAAATATTGTTTATACTTTTACATAAAGTTTACACATGTTTTCATTGACTTTCAACACTTGATTAAGTCATTCGGAGAAGAGAGTACTATTTCAGTTGCTTGCAATTTGTGCTAGAAAGAAGCATAGGTGAAGTAAAGAATAAAAGCATCATATTGCTCTCTAATGCACGACTAACTCAAAAGACAACCACTGTTTCCTTTGGTTGCAGTAATTTACTAGGCGTCGTGTTGACGAAAGTTTGAAACTTTCTGAGAGCTTCTACGCGCTTTGCACTGGTATGGAAGCAATTTAAGATATCGTGAAGCCCTATTTATGGCTCCCGTGGAAGTTCAATGCGAGCACATAAGTTAAATAAATGAAAAACAGATGCTATTACAATAAATTTGGCGCAGGGATGTGGCGATCCCGTCGCCCAGTGTCTACTGCCACTGCAATCAGCCAGCCGAGAGACTGCCGGCATAAGCGGTCCACCTTGTACGCAAGGAAGGTCTTCTATCGCCTTGGAAACTAAAAGGATCCTTAAGATAGACCCTTGCCCAAGGTTACAAGGTGAAGTCTTCAACAACAAATCTGGCGGAAGAAATTTTCGGTACGGCATGTTTAGTGGTAGAAGCAACCCTACTATTGGGGTTAATAAAATAGAGGGGAAGGAGAAAGCTCCATAGCCTTGTTCGGCAATCTCCTAGGAGAGAACACTCCGAGCCTAAATTCTGGTCCTTCTGATACGGGGTTTTGCGATTGGGCTGGTAACCCATCCAAGTAAAAATGTACTTACTCTAAGCAGCTCATAAGAGAAATGGCCGAATAGATCCAAATAAGACGACGAAAGCAAGAAAACGGTATAAGAATAAAGGTACTGCGGAAATACTAAACATTGTGGCCTGGAATATGAGATGAATAACAAATAAAGAATTAGAATTAGCAAAAGAACTTTTAAGAGCAAATATAGACATACCTTTGCTATCAGAAGCAAAGAAAAAAATTACAAGTTTCTAACGAGCTTAATCCGTATCTACTATTTTACTCTGGGGTCTCACAAGATACAAGGGCAAGAGCAGGAACTGCTATATTAATACATAAAAAACAAAGAAATAGAATCCACAGTTACATTTGTGTTAATGAAGGATTAATGAACATCAGAATAGAAACATCAAAAGGCTATATTACCAGTCTAAGTTTGTAAGTCCCTGAAGAAGGGAGAAAAGAAGAGATTAAAACATTTTATAAAATACTGCAGAAACATGTAGATTGATTAAATAAAATCGATGAGCTAGTTCTTAGTGGAGTTTACAACGCAGGAATAGGACAATTAGCAGTGAACAATATAATAGGGAGCAATGGAGAACCAACAATCAATGAAAATGGCAAAAGCCTGAGAAATTTTGCTGTATGAAATAATTTTAAAATCACCAACTAGTTTTTTAATCATAGAGATGTGCACAAATACACATAGTCAAGTAGAGGACAACGCAGCATAATAGACTATATACTGGTAAATAATAAAGTATCATCGCAAGTATTAGATACAAGAGTTTATAGAAGCTACGATATTTCTTCTGATCATTTTATGTTAATGACTAAAATAAAGCTACGGAAAAGATGGTAAAAAAATTAAGAGCAAAGAAAACTGAGAATATAAGGAAAAACTAAATCTTTAAGGTACACCTGCTGAAACAAGACAGTATAAGGAGATTATACTGCCAACGACTAGATGAGAAATTAGATCAGCGAGCGATGAGTTTAAATGTCAATAAAGAATGGGAAGACCTTAAACAAATATTGATAAAGGCTGCAACAGAAGCATCAGGAAGAAGGAAAAAGTTTAATACTGAAAGATTACGACCATGGAATGACCATATAGAATTTTTAATAAACGAAAATAAAGAAGCATATTTTAAATATTTAAATACAAATACCCAAGAGAATTGAATAGAATATAGAAGAAAGTGTGCAATAGCTAAAAAAAGAGTCAAGAAAGTTACAACGAGAAAGTTGGGATTAATACATATCAGATATAGAATATGATACACATGGTAATCAGACAACCGCATATAATATCATGAGATACTTAAATAAATCGGAAAAGGATACAGTAGAATTACATTATATTTCAGAAGAAAAGTGGCTTCAATACTTCAAAGAACTCTGGAATTATTGGACAGATAGTGAAAAGCAACAATTAAATACTACATATAAAGAAGTAGACCCTATTACAGTAGAGGAATTAGAAACTATACTAACGTCATTTAAAATTCATAAAACACCAGGAAAAGATGGAATTAATGTGGAATTGATAACATATGGATCATACAATTTTAAAATACGACTACTACTTTTTTAAATGTTTGTTGGTCCAGTCTATAGATACCAGAAGAACGGAAAATGGCTGTAATAAAGCCAATATTTAAAAATGTAGACAGAGATAAATGTAAAAATTATAAAGGAACCAGTCTCTTAAACACAAGGTATAAAATATTAGCAAAAGGTTTAGCAAAAAGATTAAATATAATAACTGAATCACTACTCAATAATGAACAACACGGATTCAGGCAAGGCATATCCTGTGCTGATTGCGTCTTAACAATAAAACCAATAATACAAAAGAGAAGAGAATTTAAGTTAGAGACCCATATATTAATTTTTAATCACATAAAAGCATTTGATAAAGATATATGGCAAAAGTTATGGGATACAATGACTGAACACGGATATCCTCAACATTTAATTTTAATGATAAAGGAAATGTACGAAGAGATTTGTATTAGCATGGATAATGGTTTTAAGACAGAAATTGTCAACCTAGGTGTAAGAGAGGGCTGCCCAATGTCGCCAAATCTTTTTAATATTTATATCGACGCAACAGTTGCCGAATGGCAAGCTCAGTTGAAAGTAGATTTTAAGTTAGGTCGTACAATTTGAAATACAGTCCTGTTTGCAGATGATCAGGTCATTCTGGCAGATACTGAAAACAGATTACAAATAGCTTTGTACCAACTTGACAAAACAATGTCAAAGTATACTTTTACCATTTCAGCAGAGAAAACGAAAGTGATGGCTTTTATTGGTAAATACACAACGCGGTTCAAAATGCTCCTCAAAAACAAAATACTAGAACAAGTTAAATATCCTAATTACTTAGGATATGATATTTCCTATGAATGTGACAGAGATTTGAAACAAAAGATCTATAAATTTCAAAACATATGTGGCACCTAAAACGAACATTGAAAAACAAAACAAGAAGAGATACCACATTAAAGTTTTAAAAACTATGGCAGTCCCCACTATGTCTTATGGACCCGAGACCTGGACCTTGAACAGAACTGATAAAAGAATAATTGAAACGGTTGAAATGAAATTTTTGAGGAACGTAGCTGGCTGTAGTCTTAAAGATCACATTAAAAGCGAAACAATAAGAGAACAGCTAAAAATATTTTCTTTAAATGACAAACTCAGTGAGTACAAACTGAAATGGCAAGATCATCTCGCTCGAATGCCAGAAGAAAGACTCGCCAAACAGGCCTTGCAGTATAAACCAGTTGGTATTAGAGATGTTGGAAGACCACGGAGACGCTGGGAAGGGAAGATCCCTTCTGGGCCGAAACAGACCTATCTGGCCTATCTTGAAGGTTGATGATGATTACAATAAATTCTGCTAAAGCATTATTTAAAGGAAAAGATAAATTATGACCTTTAGCTCTCATAGCACTGACCCCAAGAGCGGAAAATCCAATGAGGTTTTCTCTATGAGGAGTATTACTAGAGGCAAAAGAAATAATCATTATTTGGTACAAATTGACTCCATCGGCCACACCTTAACTTAAAGTTAAAATATACAAAATGTGAATCCAAATGTCCGCCAATACCACAATTAAACCGAAGAGCCAAGCATAAATGTTTAAAGGAACGGATGCCTGTAAATCCATCTACAGCTATAGAAAATTTATTTTCTGTCAGCGTTGCACATAGCATTTCTTTACTTTCAAAATCCAAAGTATTATTTTAAATTGTCATTGCCTTTCTTTTCGAAAACGCACTATCGTTTTTGCAATATCTGTATGAGGGCATATTTATTAACAAGAGGGGAGAGAGGCTACACTACATTGATTGGTATGCAGAAATTCATCTTGTGGCTCTTCTATGTGTGTATATATATATATATAAAAGATGAATTTCTGCATCTTTTACTTTGTTAGGTAATCTATTGAAATTAAGGTGCAAGTGAAAGAATCTTCCATTCAACTTCCGGTTAGCATATTGCATACGTTTTTCTGTTATGAAGTGTATCCAAAGAAGTTTCACTACCTGAATACTAATAATATAATAACATACACTCCTGGAAATGGAAATAAGAACACGTTGACGCCGGTGTGTCAGACCCACCATACTTGCTCCGGACTCTGCGAGAGGACTGTACAAGCAATGATCACGCGCACGGCACAGCGGACACAACAGGAACCGCGGTGTTGGCCGTCGAATGGAGCTAGCTGCGCAGCGTTTAGGCACCGTCGCCGTCAGTGTCAGCCAGTTTGCCGTGGCATACGGAGCTCCATCGCAGTCATTAGCACTGGTAGCATACCGCGACAGGGTGGACGTAAACCGTATGTGCAGTTGACGGACTTTGAGCGAGGGCGTATAGTGGGCATGCGGGAGGCCGGGTGGACGTACCGCCGAATTGTTCAACACTTGGGGCGTGAGTTCTCCACAGTACATCGATGTTGTCGCCAGTGGTCGGCGGAAGGTGCACGTGCCCATCGACCTGGGACCGGACCGCAGGGACGCACGGATGCACGCCGAGACCGTCGGATCCTACGCAGTGCCGTTCTGGACCGCACCGCCACTTGCCAGCAAATTAGGGACACTGTTGCTTCTGGGGTATCGGCGAGGACCATTCGCAACCGTCTCCATAAAGCTGAGCTACGGTCCCGCACACCGTTAGGCCGTCTTCCGCTCACGCCCCAACTTCGTGCAGCCCGCCTCCAGTGGTGTCGCAACAGGTGTGAATCGAGGGACGAATGGAGACGTGTCGTCTTCAGCGATGAGAGTCGCTTCTACCTTGGTGCCAAAGATGGTCGTATGCATGTTTGGCGCCTTGCAGGTGAGCGCCACAATCAGGACTGCATACGACCGAGCCACACAGGGCCAACACCAGGCATCATGGTGTGGGGAGCGATCTCTTACACTAGCCGTACACCTCTGGTGATCGTCGAGGGGACACTGAATACTGCACGGTACACCCAAACCGTCATCGAACCTATCGTTCTACCATTCTATCGTTCTACCCAACGTGCTCTAGAAGGTGTAAGTCAACTACCCTGGCTAGCAAGATCTCCGGATCTGTTTGCCACTCAGCATGTATGGGACTGGATGAAACGCTGTCTCACGAGGTCTGCACGTCCAGCACGAACGCAGGTCCAACTGAGGCGCCAGCTGGAAATGGCATGGCAAGCCGTTCCACAGGACTACATCCAGCATCAATACGATTGTCTCCATGGGAGAATGGCAGCCTGCATTGCTGCGAAAGGTGGATATACACGGTACTATTGCCGATATTGTGCATGCTCTGTTGCCTGTGTCTATGTGCCTATGGCTCTGTCAGTGTGATCATGTGATGTATCTGACCCCAGGAATGTCCCATTAAAGTTTCCCCTTCCTGGGACAATGAATTCACGGTGTTCTTGTTTCAACTTCCAGGAGTGTATTTTGCAAAATGCAAAATTAAAAACACCCTTTCAGTGTTAACTAGCCGTTAAACCAACATTTCCCTTCCACTTAGCATTATAATTTTGATTCTACTTCTGCTTTAAACTAATGTTTAGTGTGCAGTGTTCCAACTGTAAGCACATTCAAGAACTGGAAATATAAGCAAACAGATTTTAAGCCCGCAAACAAAGAACACACAATAACGTTGTTGAATAAATAACTGCAACATCTGTCGTCCTATATATATACTCCATGTGTAACCAATGCAACGTCCTTTTGTTTTGTAATATTGTTTGGGATTATTTTAATAGCGCCGAAAACTCTTTAAATAAGAAACAACGCAGAAGTGTAACTGCATTTAAATTGTGAAAAGAGAAATTTCAGTACGAGAGCATTCAATAATTTAAAAAACGCTGGTAAATATTAAATATACTTATGTGTAATACTTTGATATAAATACGGAAGTTAGGCCTCGAACGCATTTTAATTAGCAACACGATATAAGTGGAAGTGAACAACTTAAAAGACTGAAGAGAACCCGTGTTACGAAACGCAGTATAATTACTCGTTTACAAGCAAAATTGATGAATTAAAATACAGTGAGCATAAGGACAATATTACATATTGTCACCCTGGCGGTAGACTCGCGAAGCCCATGAATAAATGATGGCCGGTGGAGATTCGGAAAACTTCGGGGCCGATCGTTACCGGAAGCGAGAGACAGTTGAGTGTAGTGTTAGGGAAAATAAACAGTTTTTAGGGATCTAGCAATTTGTAATGGTGTACGGTATATTGCTAGGAAAATAAAGTGTAGTTTTTGTGTTTTGTAACCTCGTCTTGTTATTTCACGAACCCACAAAACCACAACTGGTGTCAGAAGTGGGATATACGACAATGGAAGCTGCATTGGCAAAGATTTTAGAGAAAATGGAAGAAATGAAAACGGCAAATGAAAACCTCGCTGCAAAAACAGAAGTGGCAAATAACAACCTGGCCGCGGAGTTGAAACAAATAAAGACCGAATTGACCACAGAAATGAGGGCAGCGAACGACAGTCTGGCCACGGAGATGAAAGCGGCAAACGAGGCCCTTGCCGTGAAGTTTGAAGAACAGTTGGCCGGCGTGAGGGATAACGTGACGGAACTGGGCAAGCGGATGGGCCAAGTGGACGAGCGCGTCGAGGACCTGGCGAGCCGCGTTGACGACCTGGAGGGAAAGGCCGATAGCAGCGTCAAGTCCCTGAACGCCATAGTAGAAGACGTCGTCGGTAGGAAACTGAAGGATTTGAAGGCCGACGCGCCGTGACGCAACACAACCTCTGCGCGCGTAAAACCGCCGAAATATGACGGCGCGTCAACGTTTGAGGTCTTCCGCCGCCAGTTTGACACAGTGGCCAAGCACAACAGATGGTCACCGGAGGAGAAGGCCACACAGCTAATAGCCAGCCTCCAGGGACGGGCCTCGGAAGTCCTAAACGCGGTGGAGACAACGGCGGCGCCCAAGGACATCTGGGAGGCCCTGGAGAATCGTTTCGGGAACCACCGCTTACCCGCAGCGTACCTCAGCCAACTAAAGGCAAGGTCACAGCAGCCGGGGGAGACGCTGCAGGAGTTAGCCATAGCGATTGAGCAGCTAGCTTGCAAGGCCTTGGTTGACCTGCCACTGGAGTTCGTATCCCGGGAAGCCGCCTACAACTTTGTCGACGGGGTACGGGACACGGAGATTCGTCAGCGCCTAATGCTCCGCGATTATAAAACCATCCACGAGGCGCTGGCAGCAGCATTAAGGATGGAGGCGGCCAATGTAGCATCTATCCCGACGTCGAGAACGAGGAGTATCCGCTACGCCGGAGACAGAAGACCAACTGCGGGACGCGGGCGAACACCTAGTGGCCTGTGTTGGAGGTGTGGACAGCCCGGACACCTGCGGAGAGACTGCCCACACCAGGAAGAGCAGCGGGAAGAACGAGTAAGGCCTGGCGTGGAGAGGGACACGTCGGCGCCATCACCACCATCCCCTCGAGTGACGCTGCGCGCCGTCAGCCGGCGTATGGATGACAGCCTCATCGCGGACGGCTGGGTAGGAGGAAAGCCGTGCCGCGTGCTAGTGGACACTGGGGCAGCCGTGACCATCATCAGACCTGACGTGGCGAATGGTTTGCCGACGAGGAAGCCGAGCCGACCATACCAGCTTGTGTTGCCATCGGGCGACACCTTGCCTGTGGAGAAGGAGGCCCTGCTGGAGCTGACCTTGGGACGGAGTGCCGTGCGTCTGTGGGTGTTCGTCGCGAAGGTGGCTGAGGAGGTGATTCTGGGACTGGATGCCCTCAGGAGCCACGAGGCGACGGTCGACGTCGGCAGGAAGGTCCTGAGGCTCAACGGAGAAGAGGTTATACTCCGTCAACCAGAAGAGCGCCTTGGAATTTGCAGGGTCATCTTGAACGAAGACGTGGTTGTCCCCGCGAGGAGCGAGGTGATGGTGACGGCGTGACCGGAAGGCCAGACAACACGTTGGGTCCAGAGGCTGCAGGAGTACGACTTCACCTCGGAACATCGCAGAGGGAAGAGTCACGGTAACGCGGACGCTATGTCCCGAAGACCCTGTCCAGAAGAGTGCGGCCAATGCACAAGAGTGGAGGGGAAGGAGCGTGCCGCAGCAGTTCGAGTAGTCACGGCAGTGCCTGCGGATGGCTGGGATAGCGCAGGCCTGAGGAGGGAGCAGCTGGCGGACGCAGACTTGGGGCCACTCTTGAGGGATGTGGAGAACCTGGTGGACCACCTCCACGACATGCACGAGATGGCTCGTCAGAACATCCAGAAGGCGAGCAACCGCATGAAAACCCGATACGACAGGCAAGCCAACAGCCAAGGGTTCCAGCAAGGTGAACTGGTCTGGTTGTACCACCTGACCCGGACCAAGGGACGCTGCCCGAAGCTTCAGCAGCCATGGCAAGGACCGTACCGTGTGGTGAAGAGGATTAACGACGTGGTCTACCGCATCCAGAAGGTGCCCCGAGGAAAGATGTTGGTGGTACACCTGGATCGCCTGGCCTGCTACGAAGGCGCTGTTCGGGACGACCAGCCTTGAGGAGGGAGCAGTGTCACCCTGGCGGTAGACTCGCGAAGCCCATGAATAAATGATGGCCGGTGGAGATTCGGAACACTTCGGGGCCGATCGTTACTGCAAGCGAGAGACAGTTGAGTGTAGTGTTAGGGAAAATAAACAGTTTTTAGGGATCTAGCAATTTGTAATGGTGTACGGTGTATTGCTAGGAAAATAAAGTGTAGTTTTTGTGTTTTATATCCTCGTCTTGTTATTTCACGAACCCACAAAGTCACAATATACACGTAATCAACTTAATGAGATACTCCAAACACTTCTGGAGTTAGACGAACAAATACACAGCCTCTTAAATGATGAAGAATGTGGGACCGACGTAACTATTTGCGAGGAATACGAAGAAAGGGCCTAGCGTACAATCCACAAGGCAGGTAATAATTAGAAGCGTGAAGACACCAGTCATAATCATGCTGTTTCCTTGCAGAATTTACGAGTTCAGCCTGTTTTCAGGATATAAAATTACCGAAGGTGCGACTCGAAACCTTCTCAGATAATACAGAAACGTGGTCTAGATTTTGGGAAAAATTGCAGTGTTCCATCGATAGAAGCCCCACAGAATTAGAAATAAATAAACACATCTGTCTACGGGGATATCTGGAAGGATAGCCAAAACTACTCGTAGAAGGAATAGCAATTACTGGAGAGAACTTCGAGCTGACGAATAAGACAACTTTAGGACGCTGTGGAGACAAATAGAATAATACAGGTTGATCTAGATTTTCTGGGAAACCTTAAGTCCATCTTAACAGAAGATCCGGAAGTGTTAAATTCGACACAACGTAGAGTACAAATCCTTAAAGCTTTGGGAAAAGACATTGACATTCACGGCCGTGTACTAGTGCCGGGAGTTTTACGTGCCTTTCCACAAGAAATATGTAAACGGTAGCTGATCCATGCCAAAAGAATTAATATTCCAAAAGGTCGGACTTCTCCTTTAATGGAATTTCTAAATGAAGAGGTGGAGGGAGTGCTAAACGCTCAGAAGATAAGAAGTACTGATTCACATTCTTTATACATGCCGACAACAGCTACTCTTCAAGTTATTACACGGACGAAAAAACTCAAGAAAAAAAGTTGCCAGAAATAAATTCCTTCGGTGCTTTCTGTGAAAGTAAAGGTCACTGGGCACGGGACTGTCGAAATATTACGAGTCTTAAAGACAGTTTTGAAAAATTAAATCTGTCAAAGAGATGTTTCCTTTGTCCAAATAAAGGACATACAATTCGAGAGTTCCCCAAGAAGGACAAGGTATCTTTTTCCAAGTGTAAACAATAGCACCACTTCTCCATCTGCAGTCGAGACGACTCGAATCACACTTCAGTCAGGAAGATTGAAGTAGGTACAACTAACTTTTCCTATCTACAAACAGCACGTATTTTGATTAAAGGAGCTACAGAAATTACTTGACGCAGGAAGTCAAACTGCTTTTATTGAAAAGTCTTTGGTGGACAATTTACAACTTCACGTTATAGGAAGCCGCGATTTGACAATTACAGCCTTTGAAACAATTACTCCGCCTCCAAGCAAAGCCGACTTGTTCAGATAGATCTAGTTGGAATGTTCACGAAGACCTCGATTTCTATCTCTGTCTTTGAAAGTCAGAACAGGCATATTTCTCATCCAAGCTTTGTTAACGTCTTCGGTAATCTGACTCTTGTCGAACCAAAATATGAGAAAAACGAAATTCCCATTGAGATACTTATTGGAAAATTATAAAGCTTGAACAGACAATAAGTATCACACCCTCTCTCACACTGCTTCCCACAATATTTGGTTGGGTGCTTACAGGGAGGAATTAGAGAAACACAGAGACGAGAACTAACAGAGAAAGATGCTGTTATCATCAAATTTTTTACAAGTCGTCCCAAATTGAAGATGGAAGAAGAGCCATATCACTCCCAAGGACACTCAATATTATCCTGACCAGCAATTTATCAACAGCCGAGAAAAGATTTTGCACGCTCCAACGACACATGAATATTGATTTGAAATTCAAAACTATTTATCACGCTCATATGTTGGATTGCATAACAAAGATACAAGTAGAAATAGCTCCAGATGACGGCACTACTGGAAATGTCTTTTATCTACCTCATCACGCGTTACAGAATACAAAAAGAAATGTAACTAAATGGAGGATCGTTTTCGATCTCACGAACAAGGTTTGCCTTCATTAAACGAAGCCATTAAACGAAACGAATTGGACCAAACTTGTTGCCAGAAATTGTTGGTATTCCCTTACGTTTGGTTTCCGTCTATATCCAAAAGCAGTTGTGTGTGATGGAACTCAGGCTTTTCTACAATTGAGCCTCAACAAAAGGGGAGATTCAAACTCAGGACCTCTTGAGTGTGAGGGAGACACACTATGCTTACACCTCAGAGGTAGGCTTTACTTAGAGACATTTAGTGTTTCTTATCCAACTATCTTTATAAATTATCAACACATCAATGTTTCCAATACTTCTACTCAACTGTAATGACAAACATTACATTTCTTAACTAAACTAGATTTACAAAACTGAAATGTATCTATTACTGTGTTCTATTACTGATCAATTTTTAAAGTACAAGAAAAATGAAATATATTAATAACATTCAAGGCTAAATTTAACATAATGGTATTTATCCTTCTTCACTGATACAGTTGACAGGTTTTGGAATAATATCAGACATTGTAATTATTGGATGATGGAACAAATTTTCATCTGCAATTTGTGTTCTAGTTTTGTGTTTTGGAATGGTCAACTAAGAAAAACATTGCTTACATATAAAGTTGCGCCAAATTTGATGAAATTTTATATGTAAATCCTTCAGAGACATGGGTATTTTAACCTAAGCGCTGTTTAACTACACTTATACCAATCATATTTGTGCATTTACTTTAAGTAAATGAGTCGTTCTGAAGATGGACTTTTACTTGAAGATCTAACCTTACACACTGCACAAGTATAGTGAATGGTTTGGCAAATAACAAAAGACCAGTATTTAGCTTCTTAAAGTCAGTGAACCTATTCTTTTGTAAATTCTTTTATAAAATTCTCTACAACTTAATGAACTGACAAATAGAGCTATTAGGTGTTAGAGTAAACCATTTTAAATAAAAAAGTGGGAAAATTCCCTCTGTTCTTAATATATACAAACACCTATAGATGCATTTTAGTTAATTGATGGAAATTAATCATTTTTTCACGCTAGCCATATATAGGCTAAGGTTTTTGAAAGAGTCAACATGAAGAATTCAATGACACGGCCGGGACTCAAACCACGGATCTCCTGGTTTCCGTCCAGCCCCTCCAGCCCATCGAGCTACCATGGCCAACTTGCCTTCATGACATTAAATTCTCCATTTGACTCATATATTTCCCCGGTAAACCACTAGGGGATCTTGCATTCGAAATATACCATTTGTGTTGCCTCACTATCGTAGGTACTTGAGTCCAAGTGTTTCTGTGCAGTGCTTCATTAGCAACATTGGCCATCAGCATGGCCAATTAAAGCTACTCCAGGTGGCATGGATAACCAAAATAATCCATCATAATAAGAATTCCAGAGAGTAGAACCCAAACAGAAGCCTAGGCACACCACGAGTAATTGTCATCTAGATATTTTCCTCCTTCAGTATTGTTATGTCCTCTAAATAACTAGCTATTATATAAGATAGCCATGGCTGAGTGGTTAGGCTGCTTGGCTCTCACTAAGGTGGCCTGAGTTCGATCCCAAGTGACTGCAAAGTGAGATTTGTGGTGGATAACATGGCGCTGGGGCGGGTTTTCTCTGGGTCCTCTGGTTTCCCCTGCCAGCATTTCACCAATTGCTCCATTATCATCTTTCCTATCACATCATCTCTCTTGTACTTTCACTTCCAGCACTGGGCTGATTACTCATCCTGGAATCTCTCTGATGAGGAACCTCTGATCCTCAACACGTTACCTACGGGCCTCAAGGTTGTGCGGTTCAGCAGGCCCTACGTTCCACTTAAAGGAAATACAGGAATTCATTCATTCATATTATAAAGATAGGGTGATATTCCCATCTAATTCAACTCTCAGAGTATACCGTGCAAAGTAGTAGAGTTGAAAACATTTGTTACATCTATAGCGATTAAAACTGTTTTCTACCATGGCATGTATACTTTGCTGAATCAGCTATTGCTTGATTGCTTTTAAGAGCAGTAACTATGGATATGAATCCATAACTGAATCCATGCTTTTCAGCAGCAAACTGCTATTTTCCTCTATTTCATCTTTTAATCTCAACAGAAGTACTTATTCAAATAATTTCTCCAATACATCTAACAAACAGATTGACCATTATGCTTTGGTGTTCCAATTGGGTGCAGTTTCCTCTATCAAATCTAAATTTGCTATTTTCTGTATAACTGAAAGTTTACCATCAAGAGGATCAGATTATAGATATCTGAGATATAGAGATATCAAAGAAAGTGATCTTTTACCATATCCTTAAACTCTTCAGGTGCTATTTCATCTGGAGCAGAATGTTACCCATTACCTCTAGCAGTTTGTCACTAGTAAATAGAGGCACATCATTTTGAACTGCAATCTGTTTAACTCATTTAGTGAGAGTATATACAGGTGACAGTTTTTAAACAATCTGTAGTCATTTTCTATCCTTCTTACTTAACGTAGGAGTAATTGTAAATTTTTGGGTAACAAGGCAGTAAGCCTTTACCCCAAATATCTTCAAATTAAATAGGTAATTCCCAATCCTTCACGTTTGCTCCTTGCACTGCATTTTTAAGATTACTATATAATGGTGCTGCTCTTGGCATAGTCTTTTCTAGGTTTCATTTGTCCTTTTATGTGCTCTCAACACTGCATGTCTACTTTTTAAACATAATCTTCTGGTTTTTGTTATACTGTTGGACCAGCAGTAAACAGCATTTCAATATTCATCCAGTTTTTTCTTGGAAAGATATTATCACATGCTATTTGAATTATGTTTGTTAACTCGTGTGCTTCAATATTTTCACATTGCCTAGCTTGTAATAAACATCTCACATCTCCATTAAATCTAGACACATCCTCCATTTTTATGTCATCCCTTACAACTAAGCAGCACTTCATATAAGCCACTGGTATATAAATATAAAATAGAATATGTTGGTGATAGCTGAAGTTCTCCAACACCTGCACTTTTCAATTAGTTAAATGTGCAGCAATTTTACAATTGCTAAATATATCTGTATATGATTCAGTAGCTCCCCAAATAAACATAGTTATATATGGACCACAAGGATCTTCTCTACCTATCCACTCAGCTATGATCTTACCTCTAGCACCTTCATTTGGAAAGGACCACAGATAGGATTTAGCATTAAAGTCTCCACCAACAACAATCACTATTTTATGACACTACACTGTTATTCTCAGAGCTGTTAAAAAACGTATTTTAAATCAATATTTGGGGAGATATAGCATCCAAAGAAAAGAACAAAACTGACTCCAATCCAAACTTATATAGCATGGGTTACCATATTAAGAACTTTAAGAATCGAATTATACTTTTTATTGCTACATCAACATTTTTATTCATAAACCATGATGGCTGCAAAATTTTATTTTTACTGGGCTGGGCCATTATAATATCTGCATTGTGTTCTTCAGCCATCTGGTACACAAGATTTAAGCTGCTGGATCTCTATCAATGTTGTACCTGCACTGCCCCTTTGCAACTGGTTTTTACTTGCAGACTGAGCATTGCAATATTTAATTCTTTTGTTTCTTTCCTAAATGTATCCAATCTCCTTTACTCTGGACATTGCATTGTCTCTGTTTTATGCTTACTTTGAGAAGTAGTAATCATAGTAGCAGTAGTAGCAGCAGCAGCAAGTGGCAGTGGTAATAAATAGTGGGTAGTGGTGGTGGTAGTTGTTTTGTTTACCATAGGAATATGGAAAATTCATGGTTTTGTCAGACTTATTTCTACAGAATGAATCAGTTAGTAACAGATAGTCACATACAAATTTTGCCCGACTCGGTAGCGTAGATGGTAGCATGTGTGCCTCACGTTCAAGAGGTCCCGAGTTTGAATCTCGGTCAGGGTGAGTTACCTGGATAAGGTTTTTTCTGGGGTTTCCCTAATCCTTCAAGATGAATGTCGGGTAACTTCCAGGGTCCATGGACCCTGGACTCATTTGAGCATCATTTCACCTAATTCATTCACCAACCAATATGATTAACGTTGGAGGACGTAAATTACAAAAACATACAAATTTCAAAACAAGTCAATAAAAATTTATTATTAGATATTCTGTCTATTCACATCTAGGAGGGATATGTCCTTATGAAGAATTCACAATTATATTCATTATTATCACTGCCAAAATATTCTATTAGTAATGGGATATGTTTTAATTATATGTTCATTACAGCTCTTTAGATGTATTGTTGCATAAAGTTTTTACTTTTTCTGGCAATTTATTACATAAAGAAATACCCTTGAGTGAGATAAAATTTAAACTCTCAGTAAGGGTGATTTTGGTATATATTTTCTTTGGTACAATTTTAATATTGTGACTTTGTGGGTTCGTGATATGAAAAGTCCGATTGCACCACTCAAAAATGTTCTTTATCTCCACCGACTTACAGTTGAACACTTGCCAATTACACAAAATTACGTAATGCACACAATTACGATTCACCAGTTCGTCCGTTACAGTTCCACTGCACGCTCACAGTTACGCACACTCTTCAGTTGCACGTACACAGTCTTCTCGTCCGTTCACTAACACGGCTCTACCTCGCTGCTTGCCAAGCACTGACTGACTCAATTCACTCACTGCAGCCCTTTTTATAGGAATATCGCCGTTTTCTCGAAGCCTCTAGTTTCCGTGAATCACCGCAAAGGTTCCAGATGGCAGGAGGAGGGGGGAAGAGGCGGCCAGTGACAAGTGACACTTCCCTAATCATCCCCCTCAGTTGGTGACTGAGACTGATGGGTGGGTGTGGCGCGGCTTCTGGTCCCTTACTCAGCGGTCGTTGGTTGTGCTTTCCGCTAATTGGGTGACACTGCTCCCTCCTCAAAGCTGGTCGTCCCGAACAGCACCATCGTAGCGGGCTAGACGATCCAGGTGTACCACCAACATCTTCCCTCGAGAAACCTTCTGGATGCGGTAGACCACGTCTTTAATCCTCTTCACCACCCGGTACGGTCCTTGCCATGGCTACGGGAGCTTCGGGCAGCGTCCCTTAGTCCGGGTAGGACGGTACAACCAGACCAGGGCACCTTGCTGGAACCCTTGGCTGTTGGCTTGCCTGTCATACCTGGTCTTCATGCGGTCGCTCGCCTTCTGGATGTTCTGGCGAGCCATCTGGTGCATGTCGTGGAGATGGTCCACCAAGTTCTCCACATACTCGGTCGCTGGCTGTTTCGCTTCCGGAGGGCTTCCAAAAGCGAGGTCACAAGGGAGGCGTAACTCTCGGCCGAACGTTAAGCTGGCTGGCGTCATCCCAGTTGTGTCGTGTGTAGACGAACGGTAGGCCAGCAAGAACAGAGGCACCTTGACGTCCCAGTCTCGCTGATGGCTGGCCACGACCTTCCTCAGGTGTTCCTCTAAGGTCTTGAAGTATCTTTCGACCATGCCATCCGACTGGGGATGTAGAGGCGTCGTGTGGGTCTTGTTCACCCTAAGCCTTTGTAGTGCCTCCTTCATCAGGTTGGACTCAAAATTGGTGCCCAGGTCACTGTGCAGCTCTAACGGAACCCCAAATCGACAGAACACTTGCTCCACGAGGCAGTCTGTGATTGTCCTTGCCTCTTGGTTCGGGATGGCATACACCTCCGGCCACTTGGTGAAGTAGTCCACGACCACCTTCAGGTACTTGTTGCCTCGGTTGGACATCGGAAATGGTCCAGCTATGTCGACGGCGATACGTTCGAATGGCGCTCCGACGTTGTACTGCTGCATGCGACCCCGGCTCCTAGTCTGGGGGCCACGACTCGCCGCGCACACGTGACACTGACGGCACCATCTCTCAGCATCTGCTCGGAGTCTCAGCCAGTAGTAGCGCTGCCGTAGTTTGTCAATCGTTCGGATCGCTCCCAGGTGTCCTTCCGAAGCACCGGCGTGCACTTCCTCCAAGACTTCGGGGACCTTACTCCGAGGAAGTACCAACTGTTCTCTCTGCGTCTTCCCATCGGGTGATTCCCATACCCGCAACAGCACGCCCCCTCTGGTCTTCAACGAGTCCCATTGGGCCCAGTACGACTTGTAGGTGGCGCTCCTCGGTGCGATGTCCTCCCAAGTTGGTCTCGTCCCTGCCTCCACTTCCCTCAAGAGTGGCCCCAAGTCTGCGTCCGGCAGCTGCTCCCTCCTCAGGCCTGCGCTATCCCAGCCCTCTGCAGGCACTGCCACAACTACTCGGACTGCTGCGGCACGCTCCTTCTCTTCCACTCTTGTGCACTGGCCGCACACTTCTGGACAGGGTCTTCGGGACATGGCGTCTGCGTTACCGTGGCTCTTCCCTCTACGGTGTTCCGAGGTGAAGTCATACTCCTGCAGCCTCTGGACTCAACGTGCTGTCTGGCCTTCCAGGCTCTTAAAGCTCAATAGCCAGGTTAGGGCGGAATGGTCAGTCCTCAGGTGGAATGGCTGACCGTACAGGTACTTGTGGAAGTGCTCCAAGGTCTTTATTACCGCCAATAATTCTCGTCGGGTGACGCAGTAGTTCTTCTCTGCCTTGGATAGCGTCTTGCTGTAGTAGGCTATCACCCGCTCATGGCCGTCCTGGATCTGCGATAAGACACCTCCAATGCAATGGTCGCTGGCGTCGGTGTCCACAATGAAGGCGCCACCCGGTTGTGGGAAACCCAAAATTGGAGCACTGCACAGGGTCTCCTTTAGGTGCTGGAAAGAGTTTTCGGCGTCCTCCGTCCACACATAAGGCCGGTGTTCCTCTAGCAGGCGGGTGAGGGGTTTTGCGATGTTGGAGAACCCCTTTATGAAGCGGCGGTAATAACTGCACAGCCCCAGGAAACTGCGCAACTCTTTCTTATCCTTTGGGCGAAGCCAATCTCTCACAGCCTGTGTCTTCTCCGGGTCTGTGGCAACCCCAGTTGCTGAGACTATGTGGCCCAAGTGGTTCACTTCCTGACGGAAAAGCTGGCACTTCTTCGCGTTCAGCTTCAAGTTGGTCGCCTGCAGCCTCTTTAGCACCTTACTCAGATTCTCGAGGTGATCATCAAAAGTCTTCCCGACGATGATGATGTCGTCCAGGTATAGCAGGCAGGCATCGTAAGTCAGCCCTCTCATCACTGACTCCATGAGGCGTTGGAAGGTAGCTGGTGCGTTGCAGAGGCCAAAGGGCATAACCGTGAACTGCGAGAGCCCTTGGCCTGTCGAGAATGCGTTCTTCTCCTTGTCTCTTGGGTCTAGAGCCACCTGCCAGTAGCCCGACTTCAAGTCCAGGATCGAGAACCACTGTGCACCAGCTAGCGTGTCCAGGGTGTCGTCAATCCAGGGTAAGGGGAAACAGTCCTTCCGGGTGACAGCGTTCAACTTCCTGTAGTCTACGCAGAAGCGCAGCTCGCCGTTCTTCTTCGTCGCCAAGACTACAGGGGAACACCAAGGGCTGTCAGACTCTTCAATCACTCCCCTGGATCTCATGTCCTCCAGCATGTCAGGTACCGCCGCTTGCTTCGCCAGCGGAACGCGTCTAGGTGGTTGCCGAATAGGCCGGGCGTCCCCGGTATCGATGCGGTGAAGCACTTTGTCCGTGCGGCCGTAGTCACTATCACCTTGGCTGAAGACGCGCTGGTACCGTCTTAGCAGTTATCGAACTTTCTCCAGCTGCTCTGCGGTCAGGTGGTCGGGCGCCCTCTCCAGTAGGCCTTCTAGCCGGGGCCCCAGGTGTTGCGTTGGCACCGGCTCCTGTGTCTTGTCGATTGCTGTTACGCTCACCACGGGCTCGCACGTTCCCAACTCCGTCCCGGCCTGGACGTCGTGATCGGTGTCAGTTGGATTTAGCAGTCTCACTGGCACCTCCTCTCGGCACGGCAGCAATGCCCTGGCTACACATAGTCTGTGCACAGGTGTCTTCTAGTCCAGCATCATGTTCCTGGTTCTCTGGCCTTCCAGTCGTGCCATCACCACCACTTCGCTCCTCGCGGGGACAACCACGTCTTCGTTCAAGACGACCCTGCAAATTCCAAGGCGCTCTTCTGGTTGACGGAGTATAACCTCTTCTCCGTTGAGCCGCAGGACCTTCATGCCGACGTCGACCGTCGCCTCATGGCTCCTGAGGGCATCCAAACCCAGTATCACCTCCTCAGCCACGTTCGCGACGAACACCCACAGACGTACGGTGCTCCTTCCCAAGGTCAGCTTCAGCAAGACCTCCTTCTCCACAGGCAAGGTGTAGCCCGATGCCGTCACAAGCTGGTATGGTCGATTCGGCTTCGTCAGCAAACCCTTCGCCACGTCAGGTCTGATGATGGTCACGGCCACCCCGGTGTCCACCAGCACGCGGCACGGTTTTCCTCTTACCCAGCCGTTCGAGATGAGGCTGTCATCCATCCGCCGGCTGACGGCGCGCAGTGTCACTCGAGGAGATGGTGTGGACGGCGCCGACGTGCTCCTCGCCACGCCGGGCCTTACTCGTTCTTCCGGCTGCCCTTCCTGGTGTCGGCAATCGTTCTCTAGGTGTCCCGGCTGTCCACATCCCCAACACAGGCCACTAGGTTTTCGCCGGCGTCCCTCGGCTGGTCTTGTCTTTGGTGTAGCGGACACTCCTCGTTCTCGACGTCGGGATAGCTGTTACCTTGGCCGCCTCCATCCTTAATGCTGCTGTCAGCGCCTCATGGATGGTTTTATAATCGCCAAGCATTAGGCGCTGACGAATCTCCATATCTCGTACCCCGTCAACGAATGTGTAGGCAGCTTCCCGGGATACGAACTCTGGTAGGAGGTCGACTAGGGCCTTGTTAGCCAGTTGTTCAACTGCCAGGGCGAACTCCTGCAGCGTCTCTCCTGGCTGCTGTGACCTTGCCTTTAGCTGGCTGTGGTACGCTGCGGCTAAGCGGTGGTTACCGAAACGATTCTCCAGGGCCTCCCAGATGTCCTTGGGCGCCGCCGTTGTCTGCACAACTTTTAGGACTTCCGCGGCCCGTCCCTGGAGGCTGGCCATTAACTGTGTGGCCTCCTCCTCTGGTGACCATCTGTTGTGCTTGGCCACTGTGTCGAACTGGCGGCGGAAGACCTCAACTGTTGACGCGCCATCATATTTCGGAGGTTTGACGCGCGCCGATGTAGTGTCGCGTCCCGGTGCGTCGGCCTTCAAATCCTTCAACCTCCTGCCGACGACGTCCTCCACCATGGCGTTCAGGGACTTGACGCTGCTGTCGGCCTTCCCTTCCAGGTCGTTAACGCGGCTCGCCAAGTCCTCGACGCGATCGTCCACTTGGCCCAACCGCTTGCCCAGCTCCGTCACGTCATCCCTCACGCCGGCCAACTGTTCTTCAAATTTGGCGGTGAGAGCCTCGTTCGCCACTTTCATTTCCGTGGTCAGTTCGGCCATCTTTGCGGTCATTGTCGTGGCCAAGTTGTTGTTTGCCGTTTCCGTCTTCGCTGTAATTCGACTTTCATTTCTTCCATCTTCTCGGTGATGTTGTCGTTGGCCGTCTTCATTTGTTTCAACTCTGCGGCCAGGTTGTTATTTGCCGCTTCTGTTTTTGTTGTTAACTCGTTCATCTTCGCGGCCAAGTTGTTATTTGCCGTCTCCAACTTCTTTTCCATTTTCTCGGTGATGTTGTCATTTGCCGTCTTCATTTCCGATGTCAGTTCGGCCTTCATTTCCATCATCTTCTCCAAAATCTTTTCCAATGCCGCGTCTATGGTTGTAATGTTCGGTGATGTTGTCGTCCCGCTTCCTGACACCAGTGTGACTTTGTGGGTTCGTGAAATGAAAAGTTCGATTGCACCACTCAAAAATGTTCTTTATTTCCACCGACTTACAGTAGAACACTTGCCAATTACTCAGAATTACGTAATGCACACAATTACGATTCACCAGTTCGTCCGTTACAGTTCCACTGCCCGCTCACAGTTACGCACACTCTTCCGTTGCACGTACGCAGTCTTCTCGTCCGTTCACTAACACGGCGCTACTGCGCTGCTTGCCAAGCACTGACTGACTCAATTCACTCACTGCAGCCCTTTTTATAGGAATATCGCCGTTTTCTCGAAGCCTCTAGTTTCCGTGAATCATCGCGAAGGTTCCAGATGGCAGGAGGAGGGGGGGGAAGAGGCGGCCAGCGACAAGTGACACTTCCCTAATCTTCCCCCTCAGTTGGTGACTGAGATTGATGGGTGGGTGTGGCGCGGCCTCTGGCCCCTTACTCAGCTGTCGTTGGTTGTGCTTTCCGCTAATTGGGTGACAATATCAAGAGATTTAGTTACAAAGTTGTTGTAATATTATGTCAAATCTTCATATCCACAATTCCTCTGTGTTAATATATGTCTGAACTCCCTTTGCTTGAATGATTTTATTAATTTGTACTGTAATGCTGACAACAGATTTTAAATTTGCTCTTCTTGTGCTTCAAACTTCCTAGTGTATTATGTGGTGGAAATTGAGGAGTGCTTTTTCAAAACTTGATAAATGCAACAAAATGAGTTTTTCTATTTTCATCTAGATTCATATGTTTCATAAGATTGATTTTTATGTGATTTATAGATTTTATATTAATAAATAACGTGTTGAAATGAAATTTATTAAAAAATTTTGACGGCATATGAGAGTTTGATTTTTCCAGGGTTTTTTCAAAACTTGATAATCATTGCATATATAATCATTGCTTCTGTCACTATTTTGTCTGTTTTAGTTCCATGGCGTTCTAGTTTTGTTCTGGAAGTAAATATTTTTAATTGCTTTGCTCTTTGTTTATCTGCATTGTTGTACAATGCATATTTTACAAGTATTGTTACATTGCATTATTTTAAATGCTGGCTTTTAATTTTATTAGCAAAAAGAAAACATTATTATAAATACAGTAGCATAATACTGTGACTGAACTGACTTGCCTACTGCAGGCCTTATATAGGGAGATCGCTGTTTCTGGAAGTCTTGCGGTTCAGAAAATAATCCCCAATGTTCCAGACAACAGGGAGGAGGGAAAAGAGGCGGCCAGCGACCAGTGACACTTTCCTAATCATTCCCTTAGTTAGTGACACGAGATAAATGGGTAGGCGTTGCCTGAATGCTTCTGGTTCCCTACTCAGCTGTCAGTTGGTCGTGCTTTCTGATAATTGGGTGACAATACAATAATAATATTTTACATTTTAATATAATTAATAAATTTAATTCATATAAATAATTATATAGTATATATAATATGGTTAATTAATTAATTGTTTGAAATAATTGTAAAATATATTATTGTAGTTTGATAAGCAAAGGCCAGAGGCATGTACATTTTTCCAGAAGTATATTGCACTGGACTGTGCTGTTATTGGTCGTGCAAGTAAACAACTACAGGTAGGTATAGCCAGACCATGAAACTGCCACACTGCCAGAGGAAATAAAACAGTTGCATTATACTACACTTTGACCTTGCATCTGCAAGGTAATGCTTCACTAGTTCACAGAGTACTACATTAAATGGTTTTTGACCTTTGCTACACATTTGATGGCCCTGCTGTACATCTGACGGCATTCATACCCTGTGTCCAGCTAACTTGTATTGCATGCGAGCACAATTCTCTCCGGCCTTTATTGATAAGGAGCATTGTCCTTAGGAGCCCTAAATTTTTTCTTTCTTCACAGAATCTCTTGAACATTTTATTTACTGTGAAATCTGAAGGCAGATAACCTCTCGAGGACTTACCCCTGCTATGGTGGCTCTCTCTGCATTTTATTTACTGTGAAATCTGAAGGCAGATAACCTCTCGTGGACTTACCCCTGCTATGGTGGCTCCCTCTGCATTTGTATTTCATTATATCATCCTTAATGGCAAGTTAGGGCCTTGTGCTACTTTACTGTTCTGTCCTGTCCTCTTCTTTCCTTGCAAACTTTCCTCCTTCATGAAAACAACTTGCTAGATAGGATAATCTATCCTTTGAAATGATAGAAACTTCCTGAAAAGTGACGACACAAACAGGCACTATTTCACCATTCCTTTTTCTAATGTTATACTTCACTGTCACTGTTTTCTTCCGTTTTGCATTCTTGATGTTCACTACTCTGCGCTGGGGTGAAGAAAAATTCAAATAATTTTAACAGAAACTTATCCTGGTCTGTTTTATTTAATGATATCAATGACGTTGGAACTGGGTAATATCGTCATAGCAGAGTTCAGCATCTCTGCATTCCTTCTTTCCTTTAGCTTTTGAAGGTGAAACCCCAAGTCAGTGAGTGCATTTAATAACAGGTTCCATTTTACACCTTTTAATTTGCGTTTGAGGTTGAGGTAAACACTTATAGAATCACAATTTTCTCTCTCCGGAATATTTTTCGACTTGTATGCTGTTGTCCAAATCACAAGAATCATCATTCATTTTGATTTAGCTTTCAGTGCTTCTATGCACACTAACACGACAGTATCAGGTGCATACTTGACTTAAAGTGAGCTGTAGCTGCTCTGACAACAATGAAGTCCGTTTGCATCACTGTTTCCTGCTGGTAAATATTGTTACAATGAGTAATATAATATTGATATATAGCAATCTGATGCACCAATGTAGTCCATTACTACCTACTCCATGCTACAGAAAGAGAGTCATGACACTTGTGAGTAATTTTATTACATTTGTCGACTTTTGCTTTAACTCTTAGAATGCATATATCAGGTTCTGCTAAAACCTAGTTATTTGGCACGCTTATATAAGCATTAAAAGGTATTAGAAATGAAAACAATACAGGGAAATGTACAATGTGTGGAGGAGAGGATACAGATTGGCATAGTATACTTTATTGCAAACAAAGATATGGAGAGAACAAATTTGGCAACAAAAGAGGGATAGTTTTAGGGATGGTGGGAGTTATTAATAATAAAGAAAATGTTATTGGTAAAAGGAGAAAAGAATGTAAGAAATATAGGTGAATATCTGGGGAAAGTTAGAGAGAAATGGTTAAGATTGATGAAGAATAACTAATAATTAAGGTGAAGCGTAAAAATGTGATGGCACACAGTTCCAGGTTCACGCTACAGTTTGAAGCAAATAGTGTTTAGCTCAGGGTAAAGCAATGAGGCTTATCTCAGGGTATGCGTGAGTATGTATGAGAAGGATGGTTTTAATGACACTGGAATGCCCGTTTCAAACTGGTTTAATGACTGCTTCTTTTTATCATTACATTAAACTCGAAATTGCCAACCACGGGTTACCAATATCACTGTTGAGAGTTACTATATGTGAAATGCTTATTACTCGATAAAACTTGATTCGTTCTTCACATGTATATGAACCGACAAATATCTTCTCTCATCGCTTCTGGTCTGCCCTTGACCAAGACAGAAGAAGAGGACTGCCGTAATCGGCTTCACGCTGAGGACTGAGTGTCCTCACAGCTGTACGTGGGTGTGTAACTTTCACTTTTTGAAGCCCTTTATACACACAAAGATTCCCTTTGTGACTATTTTGTCCATTGTGATTATTAGGGGTCCGAAGAATACCTATTCAAACAGAGTCAAGTGCTATTCCTTAGAATTCTGTTTTTCCCGTGTCTTTTGTTACACGACTCAACCAACTGCACCTATTCGTGTCGTAACAAATATACAATACTCCTTTGAAGTCCATTACGATTCTTTACTCATTGCAATTCTTAATTTCGGTATCAAAGGGCTGGAAAACTAGAAAGAGGGATACAAGGGAGAGGAGGGTCATCAATACATGGAAAACCAGGGGTTATGTGTATTGAGACCGAGACTTGAGGCAAGCAGGTAGGAAGGGTATGTTAGATGTGAATAAGTAATTTTGTTATTGTGTGAAAGGAATGTTACAAATGTCAATGTATCAATGAAATTGTATGTAGAAGAAAGATGAGAAATAAATACTAAGTACTAAAAAATACTATATAAGCAGCATTATTCGACTTTTGCTAAAACTGGGTTTAATGGTTGATGTACAAGGCCAACATTATGCCATTACTATGCCTAACTCAATTTTGAAAATGTTGCATTTATCGAGTTTAGAAAAACCGCTTCTCAATTATAAAAGGTGTCAGTACTCTCTTTCTCCACTAGTGAAGATTTTAATCTATCAATGAACTCTTTCCTCATACCAACCATGGTCAGTGGTCTTCAGTTGCGACAGATACTAGCATGACCAGTCCAATTTCTTTTACCCTATAGATCAACAAAATTCTTTGACAATATCTTCACTGCTGTAGTATCTATCAATAGAATTAAATCTAACAGTGTTCTTTAATAATGAAATTTGATCACCCCTAGATGAATAAAACTAACTGTGCCACATTTGTGAAGCCTCTGCCTTCATTCAAGTCAGTTAAATATGACATAAAATGTTACATTTTACATTTACATGTTCTTGAACACCACAAGAAATCTTCTGCATGCATCTAGGTACTGTTGGACGTGAAAATTTAATTTTCTCAAATTTATCTTTCTCCTCTGGACAAATGAGTCCAATTATTTCAGTCAGACAAGTTTTTATGCCCCTTCTACATAAGTGTTTTGCATTTAGCAACCTCCCAAGTAACTCTCCTTGAAAATAAGTTTGTTGGAAATGTCTATAGGTAGGCCTACCACTTTCTTTTGGTTCTGTAATTAATTTTATTCTGGCTGCATGATTTCCCTCAAGCTCTGTTAACTTCTTTATATAATCAAAACCTTAAAAAAGAAGAAAGGAAAAGGTCTACTTGATGTAATTTTAATTACTAATATTATAACATTTTAAAAATTACATGAATGTGCAAATGTTATAAACAGTAATTATTAGACATATATATCATACCTTTAATTCCTCTGTGTTCATTATGTCAAGTCATAAGTAATTTTTATGGCACTGCAAACATCTAATCCTATCCCCTTCTTGACAGCAAAATCATTCCTCTTCCCTCAGAAACTATTTGTAGTTGGTTTATTAATACTCGTCATTTACTTGTTTATATTAATGAGAGACTATTTTCAAAGGCATTCGCCTCCATTTTCAATCTCTTTCCAACTGGCATCTGTTGTTGTTTGCTCTCTCTCTGGTGGTGGAACTATGAACTTCTTTGTCAAATTATCTACTGGTGGGATTTCAGTTAATAAGTATCGCGTAATGAACTTTGAAATCCCACCAGTAGATAATTTGACAAAGAAATTCGTAATTCCACCACCAGAGAGAGAGAGAGAGAGAGAGAGAGAGAGAGAGAGAGAGAGAGAGAGAGAGAGAGAGAGAGAGAGAGAGAGCAGACAACAACAGATGCCAGTTGGAAAGAGATTGAAAATGGAGGCGAATGCCTTTGAAACTAGTCTCTCATTAATATAAACAAGTAAGTGACGAGTATTAATAAACCAACTACAAATAGTTTCTGAGATTAATTTTACGTCACTGTTACAAAATTCTTCCAAGCACATATACACATATTCGTCTTCCCATTTATTATCAATTCTTGTTTGCTGCAGAAGCTTCCATAAAAATGACATTTTGCAATGTGATCCACCTGTATCAGTAACTCACCCCATTGGAACTATTAGTATATGAAGCTGGAGAGGGTCACATGATTGTGTTCTACTCCAATGGACTTAAGCTCCTGATGCCACATCTATTCTAGATTAACATATTAAATCAGTTCTCCAATCATAATTTGCGTAATATATAGAATACTAATACCTTGCACTTAACAACTTTTATTATATACCTATACATCATTTTAGACATGGCTTTAGAGAACATCATCTTGTCTTCTTGCACAATAGTTGCTCATGTGTTGTAAATTTATCTTATTATTGCTTCAGTTGGCTCATTTGCCAAAGCTTAAACCACAATTATTTTATTTCTTGAAGCTGGAGAAAATGTATCAAATCAAATCTTAAACTAACATTTTTAGTGACACTACTTCCCTTACTTGTAAAAATAACTAAATATTTTGAGGATCTGTTGTCCTTGTTGTCAGCTTAGCAAATATGTTTAGGAGTTCTTTAAAAACAAGAAAAAGGCCTTTCATAATCTATAATTTGGCTCCATTATATAGATGATACAGACGTGTGCAAATTATTAGACTCATTCATGTTTTTTTGCTTTGCTTCAGTTTAACATTCAAAATAATAGTTATTTACTGCCGTAACCTATTTCAATTTGTCGTAATTCTTTTCCTTGCTATAATTTGAAGCATATTCAATGAAACTTCTCTCGAAATAATAGCTGGGGTATTTTTCTTTTACCTATAGTAATATGGTGGTAGCTCTGAATTAAGAGCAGCCATTTTCTTCATGACTGCTTATCCAACTGTTTGGTGATATTGCTTTCATATGGTAAATGTAGTAACTGAAGATGGTTAATATTTGCCGTTATTGTGTTTTATGGCTAATATATCCTCAGTATTTATTATTAATTGATCTCAAGCCAGGTAACATCTTGTATCTTATCTTTAGCATTCACATTGATTCAAAAGTGAGGTTATAGGTAAAACTGCTGACTTATCCCCAAGGAAAGTAGCTGTAACTAAGGGTCTTTTGAAGGAAACTCTTTATTCACAACGTGAAATAGCTAAGAAATTGTGTATTTCACAAAAATCTGTTAGTCGCATTAATCAAGCTTTAACATTCGGTGAGACGCTGACCTCACAAAGGGATGGAAAATGCGGGATGAAAAGAAAGCTATCACCAAGGATGGAAAGCAAACCTGTGCAGGTGGCAAAACAAAATAGAACTGCAACCAGCATTGACTTCAGTTATCAACTAAAGCAGTACGGTACAGAAATATCAGCCTCAGTAGTTCGCAGAAGATTATGTGAAGCAGGTTTACCAGCACGCAGGCCTCGTAAAAAGGTTAAACTGACACCTGCAATGGCAAAAAAACGTTTAGAATGGGCCAAAGAGATGCAGAAACATCCAGTGGAATTTTGGAGAAAGGTAAATAGTATAAAAATTGTATATAGCATAAAATTAAAATATGTACATGTAAATTTTATGGAAATGAAATAAACAGCCTAAACTTTGTTTCTCTCATTGCTGGTTTTGTTATACTATCTTTGAGCAATTTTAAAACTATTTAATATTAATAGAGGTTTTTATTGTTTCAGGTAATTTTCTCAGATGAATCCATGTTTGAAGTATGTGAAGAGAGCAGCCAATATTTGAGAAGGACAAATAAAGAAGCATTTTCCCCTCAGTGTGTCAATCAAAGAGTAAAGCACCCAACATCAAAAATGGTCTGGAGCTGTACGTCTATCCGTGGACCTGGAAGATTATACATAGTTGTGGGATCTATGGAGCAGAAACAGTATAAAAGTGTATTAACAACAAGACTATTTCCGCAAAGTAAAGAATGTTTTCCAAATGGTGATTTTGTGTTCATGCATGACAGTGCTCCCTGCCATAGAGCAAAATCTGTAACCAGGTTCCTCAAAGAAAACAATGTAAAAGTACTACCATGGCCGGGGAATAGCCCTGATTTAAATCCAATAGAGAATCTGTGGGGTATTGTTAAACAGAGACTGAAAAACTTGAAAATAACAACAAAAGTTCAGCTTATTGAGGGCCTGATAAGCATTTGGCACAGAGATGAAGAAATAAAGCAAAAGTACTCCACCCTTGTAGAGAGCATGCCTAAACGCATCAAAATGGTAATAAAGGCTAAAGGAATGCATAAAAAATACTAAGAGTTAAAAATATATATATTTTATAATATTATTTCTGTTAAATAAATAGAAAATAAATGTAATATGTTAAAAATTTCACCATTGATTCTAATAATTTGCACACGTCTGTATGTACATGCTTATTTCAAAAGTTAATCCGAAATGCACTTAAGCTCCTAAACTTACAAGAAAATACAATCAAATTCACCATATCAATAGAATTTGAAAAATCTAAACATTTTTCAGTATACAGCTAGGAGTTCAAATAAGAGACAAAATTGCTGAAACCTCTAAAAAAACAAAGCAGAACATTCTGCCTGAGACAGAAAAAATAATAAATTTTGAGATATCCATGTTAAGTGAACTCGATAAATTCATTCCGCTGATAGATGTATCCCAGCACACCCATGAAACAGATAATGATTGTTTTTCCAGCATTTGATCTGCAGCTGACATTTGATATAATGGATTCCTGCAATATATGTTGTTATTTTAACAAGTAACTGAGGCAGTATCACTAAAAAGTATTAGTTTATCTTATTTTATGACTATTAATAACAACAAACATGCACAGTGCAAAATTTGCACAGAAAGATAAGGAGATTTGCTTTGCACTTCAAAGCAAACCTGTAATATGCACAAGTGTTAATAAGTTTCGATATGAGAGACTTAATTCTTCCATTTTAAGAAAGCTCAAGTACATAGTATTGTTTCTTTGTACTTCAAAATCTCCTAAATATAGAAAAATGTTTCTGTGGAAGAAATAGGAGTATTTTTTTAAAAGTAACTGAATCCATAACATTTAAAATAAATCATTATGTAATATTTAAATCATGTTTGTTATTTGGAGTAACTTTGCATCTATGTTTGCTCAGTATTGAAATGCTTTGGAACTAGATTTTAAAGACGATAAGCTACATATATGACTGCACTCTTTTGGTATTAAGCCATATTTAACTAATCACATAGTGACTAGATGCTGCTGCAGCTGCTGCTGAACTAATACAAACGTCAAGTGAAAAGAAAACACACCAAGCACAGTATTTTTTCATATTTGCACAATAGAAATTAAATGTCATGAAGATCTTAAGATACATTGTTTGAGTCTCAACTATGACAATGAATTTTTCAAATCAATCCTTCCAGAAAATTCGTTGCTGCTTATAAACAATTTAACATATCATTTTGAAATACTCCATTCTAGAACAAAGTCACAAATATAGAGTTGCTTTTCTAGCATTTACAAAGAATTGAAGCTTTATTCCCCTCTAATTATTTTTATCTTATACATCAAGTGATTTTGCAAAAAAATATGGCAAATATGAAGATAAATGAGGTAGGCATGTATACACGACTGCTTACCAAGCAGGAAAGCAGGACGACTCAAATGGTAGCAAATAAAGGGTTTGATTTCAGGAGATACAAGACTTGATTGCACCTGTGCTTGCCACGATTACCTTGAGTGTTTTTGTTTTTCTGGGTCAGTAGGCAAGTGGTGAAGTGGATTATGTATTACCATGGACTTTCCTGTCCATCTTTCCCTTTCAATAATTTCCTTTTGTCCTAGGTATAGCAGAATTAAGCAATATGGATAGTAATGTGCAACATATGTATTAGATGAACTTTGAGGAGGGAGTTGTTTCTTCTCTGGCATGTAATCATCTGCCTGAATCTTTTCTTAAGAATATAGGGATGGCACTAAAGGGTTTACCAGGGACGAGGATGATTAATACGGAATCATTAGGCACCCTCCTGGGCTGCCTCTGTCACCACAGCACCTAGCTAACCTTCACAATCTTTTGTCTCACTTTTCTTCTGGGTATAATAAGCATAGCATTGGCCACAATGGTGAAATTCTCTTCTGTTTCTATCCATAGCCATGTAAGATTGCTTAAGTTTGTGGAAATTGCTGCTTGAGTGAAATAATTTTACTTCCTGCATCTGCATGTGAGGCTTAAAATATAATGAAACTATGGAACTCTGCTAAACTATGAGTGTTATTCTGATCATAGCTTCAATATTTGATACACATCAATATAGGATAAGTTGTATGGGTCATGTTAGTTGTATAATAAATGAACATACATGCATTTAAACTTAATTTATGTTTAAATAAACTTCTGGCATTGTATAATATGCAATCTTTGATGAAAGTATTAATGATGCACTTAAAATGTACTACATTGTATAATATCACTATTGAAATGTTTAAATCACAATCAAAGAGAACTGTATACAAGATACATTATTCATGATTCACAATATATAAAACTGTTATCCATTCAAAAACTGTAAACTTTTCAATACTGTTCATTGTTTTATAACTTCATTTGATAAGATTGAGTAATACTGAAGTTGCAATAGAGAACTCTGAAAAGTAATTGAACATTCCTGGACACGACTGCATTACACAAGAATAATGCAATTGTTCAATATGCATGGTATACTTAGCAGTTTAAATTAAAAGACAAATTCAGTAACACAAAAAGAATATGTTTAATAACAGTTATCCATTTCCTGACTATAATTAAGAAAGTGAAAACCAAATTGCTATACATAGAAGTTTCATATGATTATCACAGACTGGTATCAATTTATGCAAAATTCTTGGAAGTACTTAATAAATGACGCCACTATACATTTTATGTGCCATGGTATGTTATTATTTCAAATTCACTTTGGATGTGTAGTCTTCCTGTTGTATGGCATCATTTCTATCATTGATTCCAACTCAAAAAGAGAACAACAATTAAATTTTAAAATACTACTGCAATGTATATAACCGTTGTATTTTGGTATACAGCAGTCAAGTATTATAAAATGCAAGTAATTATTATATGGCCTTAAATATTTACAGTAACATGCAGTACCACTAACTACATCTGTATCCGAATAAAGCAAATTTATTAATGCCAAACAGAAGTGCTTTGTTTTTAAAATCCATGACATTATAAGCTCTTCATATCTTAATTATTCATTCTTTCTTTTATATCTAAACAATAATTAAAAATAATGCTTATTAATGTTATATATTTCAACATCTCTATTTTATTATGTCTAGTCTATCTCTTTGTTTGGCATTATGAAATTCACTATCAAATAAACCAGAAGTGATTAACATCAGTTTATCACAGTAAACCAAAAATTTCAGCTATTGGTTTAGCGTAGTATTCCATACATGGCCCAGATATGTACCATTAACATTCATTAAGACCCTTTATATCACTTGGAGAAGAGGAAATAATGTAAATTTGACAACTTAAGATACAAAATTTTGCTCTTGGCTCGCCATGCCAAATTGTATAGTTGCTTTACATTAACAAAATATTTAAGGTAAACTCAGCTAATTTCGTGGCATGGGTAATTTTGTTATATTTTTCTATTCGCTTATAACGATATTGGACTGATGCACATCAAAGTTGTTGAAGTGTCCTACAGATAGAGATATCTTCTGGTTTACTGAGTTCCTTCTTGCAAGCAATTCTAGTACTTTCAACTGCTGTATTAGACATTTAAAGGCAAACCCAGCAGTCAACAAAAGGCTTGTTTATAAGAGAAGAGCAGTGTATGAATCAACAATGTTCTTTTGCTGTTTTTCTACCTGTTTCTGCTGTTTTGCTGATATAAGAAGTTAGTATATGTTTCAAAAAAGTATTAATTAGCATATAATTAATTTACATACTGTGTAGCTTATAAAGCTTAAATTGGTGAGTATTTCTCTTAGCATTTTTCCATTCTTTTTAACCAAACAAACAATGCCATTTTGTGAAGCTTTAGTAAGATTGCTATCTGGCGGGAAGAATGCAAGTTATCTATGTTCTATTTTAAAACCGAGGTGGGGCAGAGGTTTCTTTTCTCAAGCAAAATGTTGTGCATGTTGCAGATGTCTAGGTAAGTAATGGATTGAAGTATTCAGCTGATGATTTGAAAGCAGCTTTGACGTACGTTAGTCAAATGCCTCAAAAGAAAATGGAACTATTAATGTCAAGGACATGGCAGAGCATTCTCTGGTGCCTTTGCACCCCACTGTTGAGGTCAGAAAAAGGGCAAGTGCTGCTCAAAAACCACGTCTCTTCTTGCCAGCCATGTGCAAAGTGGACATTCTAGGGCTGACTATTAAGGGATCCACAAGAACCTGTCAGTGATATTCGGCCTAAGAAGTCAAAGAAATTCCACCAAAACTAGTGATAGCAAAGCTTCAACTAGCAAAAGCCATCGAAGCAAAAGTGAAAAGAAATGGTGATGTGTGTTCATCATGCTCTGGCCACTATAAGGATGACAAAAATGGTGAAACATGGATTCAGTACACAGAATGCTATGATTGGTTTCATGAACAGTACCAGGGACTCTCTGCTTATAAATATAACTTCAAGTGCTTTGGCTGCTGTTCAGATCTGGAATAGAAACTATTACCACAAATTAGACCTAGTGTACCACGAAATTACCCTTAGTGGGTCTGAGATGCTAAATTTGTGACTTATTTACTTTCAAACCTGATGGCTAATTATATTGAGTTCAAATATTAAATGTGTTTTAGTTTTGTAGTTATAATACCAAATAATGATACAAAGTGATTTTCAACTTCCTATTCTATTTTCAAAAGCTTCCAAATGACCATACACTTAGTACCCACGAAATTCGTCAAGTTTGCCTTACATGCGTAACAACCTAACATTTATAGTTATAATTTTTTGAGTCAATTAAAAGCCTTTGTGATCACTGTTATGGAAATGTACAAATTTTGATGTAAAACAAAGCATGACTTTCTATACTCCATATATTTCATTACAATTCTGCAGATTACAGACACATTAAAAGTCTATTTTATATTTTCATCTCATGTCTTTCATAATAAATATCTGCATAAAATGTTTTCAATAAGGTAATCACATGCAACTATTATCTGCCCACCACAAGACGTCAATAGAGGAATGAAGGGGAGAGGGGTTTGAACCGTTAATCTGCTCTGCTAGTGGATCTGTTTACTCGAAATGAGTGTATGAGAGTGCATGAGACACTCATATTGCCAGATCTAATACTCATTTCAGTAACTGAAATGATAGGTATTATGTATGGGTGAGTCATGTGATAACACTTATGTATTTTAAATGAACCTAGCAA